>LPNX011226456.1:233099-303914 GCA_001517045.1 Pseudotsuga menziesii | reverse complement strand
TCGGGGTACAATGTAATACAAGTGGTTCTCTCGGTTGGACCATCGGGGACCACAAAAGATACATAAAGAATATTCTTCGAAGTTACAATATTTCAACATTGTTTTCATTCCTTGTCAAGTTCATAGCCAATAATTGTTTGATAATTATTGTGGATGCTCAAAATAACTTTTGCCATCAAGTTCACATTTTGTTTCTCATTTGTCCACATTTTTTACAAAAGTGCAGAATTTGACTGAAGGATATCTTGAAAATAGTAAACTGGTTTTTTTATGAAATTTTGAAGGAAGAACCATTACGACAGGAAGAACAACTCTGATAAGTTTCAGCTCAATCCAGTGTACGGTTTTCGAGAAAACGACCATCATCACCTACAGCCAATTTGCATTTTTCTTGAAATCTATGATGTGGGTTTCTCTAATTTTTGGTGTGGAGATGCATTAGAATGGTAATTACTTTCTTGCAAAATTTCAGCCCAACCTATTTTGTATTTTGTGAAATATTGGTTCAGGAAGTTTAGCTGCAACACATTTTGATTCATGTTCATCTACAAAAGTGCAGAAATTGAAATGGGCATCTCTTGCAATTGGTAAGTTGGATTCTCATGATTTTTGGATAGAAAGTGCATAATACCAAGATGAACAATCATGATAATTTTCATCCCAATCCAATGTATGGTTTTCGATAAAATTACCATAATCACCTACAACCAATTTACATTTTTCTCAAAATCCGTGATGTGGGTATCTCTATTTTTTGGTGTGTAGGTGCATTGGACTAGTATAAACTTGCCTGAAATTTTTTAGCAAAACCCAGTTCGTCGTTTGGGAGAAAATGACTTCAGAAGTTTTCTATTCAAAAGGCTGCAACATCGTAGAATATTGCCCTTTTCTCGTTCCGTGCAGCTGCAACTACGTAAAACCTTTTATTTTTCCCGTTCCATGTAGCTGCAACTCCATAAAACCTTTCATTTTTTCCATTCTGTGCAGCTGCAACTTCGTAAAATCTTTCATTTTTCTCGTTCCGTGCAGCTGCAACACCATAACATTTTGCTTATTTTCCCGTTTTAGGCAGCTGCGAGTCCGCCAAATTATCCGCTAAATTTAGCGCTCTTTGGGCTGTGACTCCACCAAAATCTTCGCCAAATGATTTGCTAAATTTAGCGATCTTTGGGCTGCGACTCCGCCAAATTCGTAGCTAAATTTAGTGCTATTTGGGCTACGACTCCACCAAAATCTTCGCTAAAACCTCCTCTAAGCAGCTGCGACTCTGCCAAATTTTATATTAAATCCTCTGCGAAGCAGCTGTGACTCTGCCAATTTCTGTTTGACTCTTAATTTCTTTTGGCTGCAACTGTGCGAATGGTAAAATGAAGGAACAAGTGAATGAGTTCTTCTAGTTGGATGCTACACATGTATTGGGTTGCATGAGGACATGCAACAAGTTTAGTTTGGGGGAGATGTTGGGCCCTGGAATTGTCCATTTTTTCTTCACTTATTGACATATATTTCATCCATTATCGCCCATTTATCATTCCATTTTCCATCCATTTGTTGTAACTGTGAGTAAAACAACATACTACTTCCATTGATGTTTTAAGTGGTCAATAATGATTATTTTTCTTTATCTTTGATGAATTGAAGACTATTATGCATAATTTTACTAATGGTGGGTTGTGGAGTGATTTGTCACGTACAAGACGCTCACTGCTAACTGTTACAGCCTTAACCGAAAATGCATGCCAAATAAGAACACATTGATTCATGTCTTGATTTACGGGCAGATGGAAAAGAATCTCGAAAATCTGAGACATGGGTTTTGTGCGTAACAGCCTCATTTACTTGGCTTGCAAGGAAATTGACAAACAAAGCCACGATTTGTGATATACAAGTGGTTCTTCGAGAGAGTATTTTCCAGATTTACTGTTGCGGCCGGTTCCAAAGTTGTTAGCAGTTACGACCGCGTTTTAGCTGTTACAGATCATAAGTTGGAGGTTCAGTTCCTCATTTCCATGAGATAATTTTATGTATAAATATGTAATCAATATCATTGAGAAGGGGGAGAGAAAACAATGTTATGATGAAGGATTTGATCCAGATCTATTGTAATAATTCATTATGATAATACATGCTAGCAGTTTTTTAATTATGGAGTTGTAGACTTTCATTGTGGAGATCCAACTTTGCTCAGTGGAGGAAGGGCCCTCTTCCCTGAGCAGATGCTGGTAGTGTTGATTGTAGGTGTGTTATTATTTAGATTTGCTTATTATTTAGTTCATGCTTTCATTCATTAAGATTATCATAGTTGTATGCTTTCATTTATTAGATTTATCATAGTTATTTTCCTGTTAATTCATCTTGATAGATCGTTGGCCAACTTAGCATTGCTTCCAGGTTTATGTATTTAGATCTTGTTTCTTAAGAATTAGTTGTGTTGAAGTGTAATTAGATTTCAAGTTTGGATTTATGAATATGATTGGGGTTTGTTTTCTTTTCAATAAGGTGTGATCTAGTTTACAAATAGTTTCGATTGCATACCAATAGATAACAGTGTCAAGTAGAAATTGTGCATGCATAGATCTTGCATGATAGATTTGAAATAAAAGACTTCCTCGGGTTGATAATTTATGTTTATCACTCTGCATGTTAAGCTTTAATTAACTGACATATAGTGGGCCCAACAGCTATGAGCAAAGAAAAGACAAACCTAATTATCATAAGACATGGAAAGAAAAAAAGAATGCGAAGTCTGACCAAAGGAAAAAGGGATTCAAACCTTCTAACTTCAAGAATCATGAAAAGCAGCCATCCCAAGTTGAGAAGGATCCAGCTAGAGTGGTGGGAGAAGAGCTAAGAGATCCACAACAGAACATAGCATCACTCCAATGTTGGAAATGTGGAGGGCCCCACATGTGCAGGTATTGTCCACTTGAGAATGAGAATGCAATGCCAGCTTACGACAATAAAGAGGCAGAAACAGTGGGTCAAGTAGCAAAGGTCGTCCCTAGAATCTATTCAGCACTAGAGGACCACCAAGCAGATCACCAGTTAAATGTGGTTGAAGTTGCAGGTAATATTGTTGAGAAATATGTTTCTATTTTGATTGACCCTGGTTCTAATCACAGTTACATTTCCCCTAGAGTAGTGGAGATTTGCGCTTTTAAGAAAGTAAAGCATAACAAATCGTGGTTAGTTTAGATAGCCACTAGAACTAAGAGAAAGGTTAGTGAAGTGGTTGAAAATGTCCATTAGTGATGAATGGATTGGCCACTTGTGTAGATCTAAATGTTTTACCACTTGGTTTCTATGATGCTCTTATTGGAATGGATTGGTTAGAAGCTTGGAGGGTAAATCTTGACTATTACAATAAGACTTTTGAATGCATAGATGAAGAAGGGAACCCAATAGTTGTAAGAGGCATTCCAAAGGTGATTTATGTGAGGTAGATTTCAGCAATGCAGTTGAAGAAATTTTGTAGGAAGGGTTGCAGAGTGTATGTAGCTCATGTTGTGGAGGCAGTAGAGAATGAAACTATTAGGCTGGAGGACTATCCTGTATTGCAAGAATTCAGGGATGTTTTTCCTGATGAGATTCCAGGGATTCCTCCAAAGAGAGACATTGACTTCACAATTGAACTTGTGCTAGGAGCAGCACCAGTGTCCAAGACACCTTACAGGATGAGTACACCAGAAATGCTAGAACTGAAGATGCAGTTGCAAGAGTTATTGGAGAAGAAGTATATCAGGCCGAGTGTGTCTCCTTGGGGAGCACCAGTTCTGTTTGTGAAGAAGAAAGATGGTACACTCAGATTGTGTATTGATTATAGGAAATTGAACAAAGCCACGGTGAAGAACAAATATCATTTGCATAGAATTGATGACCTCTTTGTTCAAATGAGAGGAGCAAAGGTATTTTCCAAGATTGACTTAAGGTCTGGTTACCATCAGGTGAGAATCAAAGATGAAGACATTCATAAGACAACCTTCAAAAAAAGGTATGGACATTATGAGTTTGTAGTGGTACCATTTGGTCTCACAAATGCACCAGCTACATTTATGTGCCTTATGAATATTGTCTTCAATAGGTATTTGGACAAGTTTGTTCTTGTTTTCCTTGATGACATTCTTATTTATTCTAAGAATGAGGAAGAGCATGAAGAATATCTGAGATTGACATTACAATTGCTGAGGGAGCATCAGTTGTATGCAAAGTTGAGTAAGTGTAACTTCTATAAAGATAGAATTCAATATTTGGGTCATATTATCTCAGAAGAGGGTATATCTGTGGACCTTGACAAGATTGAAGCCATTATGAATTGGCCTACTCCAAGAAATGTGACAGATGTAAGATCTTTTATGGTACTTGCAGGATACTATAGGAGATTCATTGAAGGATTCTCCAAGGTTGCACATGCCATCACTTCTTTGCAAATGAAGGGGATAAAGTTTGAATGGACATCAAGGTGTGAAGAAAGCTTCCAACAGTTGAAGAATCTTCTCACAAGTGCACCAGTATTGAAAGTTGCAAACCTAGAGAAAGATTTTGTGGTGTGCACTGATGCATGCGGTCAAGGACTTGGAGGAGTCCTTATGCAAGACAACCACGCAATATGTTATGAGTCAAGAAAGTTAGAGGAACATGAAAATAACTATGCCACTCATGACCTAGAACTTGCATCCATAGTACATGCTCTCAAGATGTGGAGGCATTACTTGATGAACAGAAGATTTGAGCTAATAACGGACCATTGTAGTCTGAAGTATTTATTTGATCAGCCTACTCTAAATGCTAGGCAACTATATGGATGGAGTTTTTATGCAAGTTTAATTTTGAAATCAAACACATAAAAGGAAAACAGAATAAGGTAGTTGATGCACTTAGCAGGAAGGTGCAGGAAATGCATGTGGCATCTCTTAGTATTTGCTAGTCAGATTTGAGACAGTAGGTTGTTAATCATGCTTCTGAAGATGAATTGTATATGCAGGTAAAAGACAAGTTGCAGCAACAAAGCCTTGAAAAGAAGTACGAGGGATATAAATTAGAATAATATGGACTCTGTACTTAAAAGAATATAATTTATATTCCAAATGTAGCAGATTTGAGGAGGGTTGTTATGGATGAGATCCATGAAGCTCCATATTCTGGTCACCTAGGATATCAGAAGACAATTGCTATAGGTAGAAAGCAATACTTTTGGCCAGGAATGAAAAAGGACATGGCTGAATATATTTCAAGGTGCATGAAATGTCAACAGGTGAAGGTTGAGCATCAACACCTAGCAGGTTTGTTGCAGCCTTTGCTAATTCCAGAATGGAAATGGGAAGTTATTTCCATGGACTTTTTCACAGGATTGCGAATGACTTGGAGGAAACATGATTCCATCATGGTTGTGTTGGACAAGTTGACAAAGGCAACACATTTTATAACGATTAAGTCTACGCATAAGACCGATGACATTGCAAAAATATTCATGAAGGATATTTTCAAGTTGCATGGATTTCCTAAGGCAATAGTTTCTGACAGGGATGCCATGTTCACTTCCAATTTTTGGAAGGGGTTGTTTGCAGATTTGGGAACAAAGTTGAATTTCAGCACTTCCTACCATCCTCAGACTGATGGGCAAACATAGAGAGTTAACCAAGTCCTTGAAGACATGCTTCGCATGTATGTGATGGACAAACCAACCAAGTGGGAAGATTATTTACACTTGGTAGAGTTTTGCTTATAACAATGGACAACAAGCATCCTTGGGGATGAGTTCATATGAAGCTTTGTATGGCAGGAGGTGTAGGACGCTAGTCACTTGGGATAATCTAGTGAACATGGTTGTGCTTGGTTTGGAATTGTTCGAGGAGATGGAGCAAGAGGTTGTAAAGATCAGGCAGAATCTAAAAGCAGCCCAAGACAGACAGAAAAGCTATGCAGATAAGCATAGGGTGAAAAGAGAGTTTAGTGTCGGGGATCATGTTTATCTCAAAGTGAGGGGCAAGAAGAGTTCCTTGAAGCTTGGAAGTTGTGCCAAGTTGTCACGTAGATACTGTGGGCCATTTGAAGTGCTTGAAAGAATAGGGCTAGTTGCATATAGGCTTGCATTACCTGCTAGCACTAGGGCTCACAATGTTTTTCATGTTTTTTTGCTCAAGAGATATGTACATCATCCTAACCATGTGATAAATTGGGCTATGATTCAGGTGGAACCCAAGGGAGAATTTTAAATCGAGCCAATGCGCATCCTCTCCAGGAAGGTCACAATGCTCCGGAACCGAGCCATAGGGTAGGTAAAGGTGCAATGGGAGCACTACGGCCCTGAAGAGGCTACATGGGAGCTGGAGGATGCCATGCGATTGGCACATCCATTTTTGTTCAATTATGTAGAGCACTGAGGGCGGTGCCAGCGTAGCATTTTTGTTCAATTTTGTAAAGCACTGAGGATAGTGCTTTTGAAGGGGGAGGGGAATGTAACACCCTGGTTTTGACCTTGTTTTGCATTAAATAAATATATGATGAGAATACTGTATGGAATCATGGAAAGGAGCTCAAGGCCATGGCCCTGCCATTGATTGTTGTTTTGTGTATAGGTGATCAAGGTTGATGCCTACAGTTTATGGTGCTAAGACAAGCACATTATATAATTTTGGACATCACATAAATATGCAATGTAATTAAAATCCCACAACCAGCTATGTCAATGCAACAAATAATGAGATGGCGGCATGATTTACTAAGGAACAGGGAGGGGGAATGTTTAACCTTGAGCCATGGGGGAAAAGCCACGTGTCAAAAGAAAACACCCAGAAAACATATTCCCATTCCCTCATGCACTCACGTTTCATCTTCCCTCATGTTTGGGGAGCAACGGGACATTTTGATAATCCATCCTTCATGCTCTCCGTTTCTTGGTTTTTGTTTTCGTTGGGCATGTGCAGTCCATCATCTGTTTTTTTCACCCAAATGTTGGGTTCAATTTTTTATTTTTCCCTATTCCATCCTGTGCATGTGCGTTGTGTGTTCACCAGTTTTGCAGAACCGTGTTTTGTTCTGTGTTGTTCGCCTGATGTTACCATCATGAGCATGGTTGTGCAATGGTCTCCTCTGTCACAGAGCGAGTGGAAGTCCGGTTTGCTGTGTTAACCTTGTGGTCTGTTGTGTGTGCATATTTTTCCTTGGTCTGAACTTGTCTGGATTTATGTTCTTGAGAAAATTGGTTTTCCCTCCTATGTTGACCAAGTTTCATCATCTTTTTTCTTATAGGCCATAACATTCCCTACAAGACAAATCCCATCAGATGCTTAGCAACATTTCATAATATAATTTTTTTAATGCAATATCAATAGTTCAACCAAGTATGTAGGCATCTTTTAGCCAATGCTTTGGTGCAACATACACATGGATACTATTTGGATGTTTTTTGTCTCCATTATAACATACCATTAAGAGTGTGCACTACTTTAAGCATGTTAGAAGGAGATGTCATCCAAGAGGGGTCCATGAAATGTTGTGCAACATGACAGGATAAATCATAACAATTACTTCTCGAGCATACTATACATCAATAAAAGAACTATATCATATGCTCAACAAACTTCCTAAATCTAGGAATATAGATATGTATAGAACATATCCAAAATAATCAGATCTAATCTATCAAGCACATAAAATCAAATACTTATATTTTATTGTTTTGTGGGTGGGCTACCAATGCATCCTTTGAGAGTCCATTGATCTTCATTTTCTCGATGGGAGTCTATCACCACCTGGATCTTCATATCATCACGTCAAAACAGGGAGTACTATAAGAAGAACTCCATACGACCCTCATTATTTGGCTTCTTTTGAGAGGTGTCTTCATCGGCATCTGTAGTTGAGGATTCATGCTTCCTCTTCTTTGAATCACGACAGTTTCTGGCATAATGTCCATATTTATCGCAACTGTAGCAATGGATACTTGAAAGATCCTTCTTATTCTTTTGATCTGAAGTAGGACTTGAACTTCCACCCTTTCCTTTCTTTCCATGAAATGTTCTTCCCTTACCCTTTCCTTTCTTGACATGAGAGGTAAGGGCTTGACTTTCTTCATGCTGGGAGCCATGTATCATATTTCTTGTTGTAAGTCTTGTCTCTTCTTGCATGCAAACTGCCCAGATATGATCAAACTTAGGCAACTTAGGTTTCCCAACAATAATCTAAATGAATGCTTCCCAAGATGGAGGGATACCATTGAGGGTGTTCATGATAAGTTCTTTGTCTTTGAGTGGATCTCCAATGGTGCTTAGTTGTTTCTTCAACTCTGATATTCTCATAAAGTAAGAGAAACTGATTCAAATCTTGACATATTGAGATTTGATAGTCAATTCCTTAGGGAAAGAGCATGATTGATATTTCTATATTCAAATATATTCCTTAAGGCTATAAACATCTTCCTAGAAGTTATCTTCTCATAGATATGAGGAACCAAATGGTCCTTTACTGAATCTATCGAGATTCTTCTTGCCTTAAAATCATTCTTTTCCATTGATCCTTCTTTGTTTCCTCTTATGGTTTTGGAACATTCTCATTCACGAACTTCAAGAGATCATTTTATTATAATATAAGAAGAACCCTAGAATTCGAAGAGTTGAAATTGAAATTCCCATCAATCCTATCCTCAACCTTCATGCCAATCATCTTAACTATGAAACTTGAACATAAAAACTAATAAGATCTAGGTCACGAATGAAGTATGGAGGCTTGAAAAATTGAAGCTACAGATGAATGCACCCTACTAAGGCGAGCTGGAGCAAGGTAAATTGGTCCAAAAGTGTGGAAAAAATAACACGAATGTGGAGCCCTAGGTCTTGATCCTGATAGTATTAGGTAAAAATTTGTAACTTATACAATCAAAATTTGACCTCCATAGAAAGATACGCCCTAGGAGGGAGAGTTATTCTATGCTCCTTTTTGGATGATATGAGGTGAGAAACACTCTAAAATGTGGAGCCCTATTTTTGGCAATGGATTATTTTAGCACCGCTCTGATACCATGTTAGATTTTGATAGTTTCATAACCAATATCACTAAAAGAAAGGCAAAGCACAAAAACAAAAAAAATGTGGAGCTTGTTTAACAACGATGATCAATAATCATCTTCCAACCATAGACAAAACAATGTCTCCCCTGAGCTCACCCTTCCAATAGAGATAAGAGTACTTCTAGATCGTAGTAGCACAAACCCCAAAAAAGATAAGAAAACCTTATCCAAAGATGGAGAGCCCCATAAAACTCCTCTCCTAGTTGCAGTAGAGAACCTTAGTAGCAGAGGCAAACTTGAGTGTTACAGTGTTTTGGAATGAGGACAAGTGCGCTATATTTATATTGTTTTCTTATTGAAAAACCTAATTTTCACTTGGGGATGACTTAGTTGTTTTACCAGGGTCGACTTGACTTATTTCACTTTAATTTATTATTTATTGGGCTGACTTTGTGAGATGATGTCTCACACGACTATTACAACAATAGAAACCAAGTCCATAGCCATCCCAATCACTCAATTTCATGAAATGTATCAAGTGAACATTATTTCTACAAAGGTACATGAAATACATCATGAATACGATCCACCAATAAGATACATGAATGTGTTCCGATAAGTCAATCACACGAGATGCATTACGAAGATGCTTTTACATGATTTATCACTCAAATAATTTTCTTAGGATACATGAAGTATCACCGATATTTTTTTCCAATAAGGTGGATGAACTATCACTATGATATTTTACAAATATGCCTTTCAAAAAAGGTATTTGATATACCACAAGGATACCCTAGAAACATACTTCCAGCAAGATCACAAGGATATCTTTCTGACGAAGATCATAAAGATCACAAGAATATCTTTCTGACGAAGATCACAAAGATCACTTGAATTCTTTATGTACTTTAATGTAATAGGAAAAGCGAATTTATATGCAACAATTCCAATCTAACTAAGAAACTAAAAATGCCATAACAACTAGTAGTTAAACATACTACTTTTCATCTCTACGCAAAGCATAAGTTTTATTTAGAGATAATTCAAAAAGCCATTATACATAAACTAATAGTGATTATTATCAACCAGTAACATCTACCAATATCAATCGACCATCATGCATTCATTATCCATATAGACGTTGATCCTTAATACATTAATACCTCGACCATATATCAATCATATGACAATCATGTAATACCAACCAATGGCGACCATACATGCATCAGCTGGCCATACAAACATCTGTCATAGTATACCAACCAAAATACATCAACCATAATACAACAACCGTAATACATCATCCATAATACATCAACTAGAATATATCAAGAGGAATACATCAACTAAAATACACCAAGCAAAACACATCAATTAAAATACATCATCCATAATACATCAACCAGAATACATCAATTAGAATACATCAACTAGAATTCCTCAATCAGAATACATCAATCATACATACAACAACCATGACAACCAATAATATCAAACAACATATATCAAATACAACAATCATCTCGAATAGTTACTATTTATCATAACATTATATATAATTATTAGCACACGACGATAGTATATATATATATATATATATAACCAACACATAAACACTACTAATACTACACTTATGTAAACACTCAACACATACACAACCATACATCTTGCATGCATACATACTTCGTCAATAGCAATGTTATACATGCTTTGATGGCAATCTCACTTAATCCCCATATACTAACCATACATTACGTTACTAATTATTTACATGTAGCACACTACTTATACTGTCAACTGAAGTAAATACATAGTCACCTCAAACAACCAAATATCCTACCACCAAAATATTCTAATAGTCTAGAATAAAATAATTACTGGCTACACAACACACCATCACACACTCATACCATACACCATACTTACTATTACTATGTATTATTTCTATACCTACGCCCATTTTTTCTACATACATATTATAATTCTTCAATTATATATCATATTACTATTAATCATATACACAACATATTAGTCCTATAAGGTATATTTTATACACATGTATAATTATAATGGTATACCATATATCCATACAATTATAGTGGTATAATTACTTAACCCAATACTATCACACTAGATAGGCATTATAACATATATACTAACATAACACTGTTGATCACACTATACTTGTTAATACTTCCAAACACTTTCAAATATTCCCAAATTCTTCAAAACGCTTCCAAATACTCCAAGTACTTCTCAACACTTCCAAATTTTACACTTAATTCATTACATGCGTTCACATCTATACATATAGTATGTTCAGAATATCACATACATGTAATACTAATAATTATTACATATTACAGTATATACAAACATTGATACATTCATATATATACTTTTTTTTATAAAACTCAAACGGAAATTTTTTATTTTTTACGAAGAATTACAGGTCTGATTTGGCAAATGCCAATCAACCAATTACACAAACAGCAATAGAAAAACTTTGAGAAGATCAAAGATTGTACAAATTCTTACAATACGAGAGTGTATCTCCTAGTTAGACATATTACAACTTATTGAATCTCAATTAAGGAATTCGATGAAAATTGTTGGATTCTCCGTTGATGCCGAGGTTTCCTTGAGACAGCAGGAAAGATTTATTTGCCAAAGCATCTGTAGTTTTATTTAACTCACGCTGAATGTGGAAAGATGCAACCCTTTCAAAATATTCTGAATTCTCTGCAAAGATTTATTCAAAGAAGAATTATTAAAATGACCTTCTGAATTTAATACTTTGATCAAGAACTCTGAATTGCCAAAAAAATGAATTGACTTATATCCATTCTCCTTTGCAATCTGGCACGCCTTATGGATACTCTAACTTTCAGCCTGATTATTTGACATGATTCCTAGTCCCCAACTAAAACTGGATTCGATCAATCTATCAGGATATATAACCAAACCCCCAGCTCTTGAGATTCCAGGATTCCCCTTGGATGCACCATCAAATAATATTGTGGCTAAAGGGGATCTCATCCACCATGCATTAAATGCAACAACATTGCAACGCACATGCCAAGAGGGGGAGCATACTAGTTTGATGCAGACCATCTTTATTGATCCCAATGGACAGGAAACCAACCACGTTGAAAGCTCAGAAGACAGGGATGAAGGGGACGTCAATTTACAAGTTGATTCGGTGATAAGAAATTTGATTTTATGTGCCACGATCAGGGGAGTCGTAGGATGATTATTAAAAATCCAATTGTTTCTAGCAAGCCACAATTTCCACCAAATGAATTTCAGAATCGATTGCCAGAGTTTGGACCATTCGGCATTTTTGTCTCTTGTTTCTGCACTCTGTTCTTTCCAGGAGATATAGAGAGATACGATTGCAGTTTGGATAGGGACAACAATGTTCAAGCCATTAAGGACTAGCTCTCACACCAATTGAGTGAAGTTACAGTCAATGAATATGTGGTATGATTTTTCATAGGCTGAGTTGCAAAAGAAACACCTAAAAGGTTCATGGAAACCACGTTTGATCAAATTTTCTCCAGTCAACACCTTATTATGCATGAGTAGCCATGTGAAGAAGTTCACCGTGGGAAGGCAGTAAGAAGACCATATTGTTTTCCAAAATGTAGGGGAAGTACTAGAGACATGAGGAGTTTGTAATTTGTTGAAGCCTTGAGCAGCAGAATAAGTTCCAGTTTGGCCCCATCCCCATTTGTCTTTATAAGAGAAATGAACTGGAGCAAGACTTGAAAGAGATGAAAGCAACAAAAAAATTTGGGAGATGAGATGATATGGAAGCTCAGGAAAGGACCAATCAACCCAATTTCCAGCGCTATCCCATGAACAAATATCAGCCAGCTGAAGCAAGCATTTATTAGTTAACCAATCCTTAATCTCTTCTAATGAGATGACAGAGGAAAGAGGAGAATTTCCTGAAATTTATCATCCTACAGAAGGATCATCTTCCCATTCCCAGGGATTCTATAGAGTTGTTGATTAAAATTATCGATTCCTCTTCTACATAAATTCCATATTGATTTTCCCATGGGAGTATTTGAAGTTGTTAAATTTCTCAAAGTTCCTCCCTTTAGGTATTTCATACAAAATATCTTACTAATCGGGTGGTTTTTATCTGCGTATAGCTGCCAAATGAGTTTACCTCCCAACACCAGATTAGCCAATCCAGGGTCATGAATTTGCAATCCACCTTCTGAAATACGTCATTTAAGAATATCCCAACTTACAAGATGCATCTTATTCTGGGTTCCTTTACCGCCATTCCAAAGAAAGTCTCACAAAAGTTAGGAAATATGAGACGTGATAGACTTAGGAGCAAGCAACAAAGATGATTTAAATATGGGAAGAGATGAAAGAACAACCTTTCTCAAAATCAATTTTCCAGCCTTGGTTAACCACTGTCCACCCCAAGAAGCGATTTTGGCTTTTATCTTAGGTATAACTTTGAGCCAAAGAGAAGGAGATCTTGATCCAAGGGTTAGAGGCAATCCCATATATTTAATCTTCTCCCACTTATCAAAACCAGGGAAACCCAAGGAATTTGCTGTTCGAAGAATTGCCGAATGATATACATTCCAACCATAAACGACACTTTTTATTATTATTGATCAAAGCTCTTGAAATTCGGCAGAAATTTTGAAGAATTTCATTAAAGGCCTGAGTAATCTTTAATGAGGCCCCTCCTAGAAGGAGAGAATCATCCGCAAAGAGGGCATGGTTTATTAGGTCCACTCCCCTTGTAATCTTAATGCCTGGAATGTAAGATGCTTCCTTTTCGACTGTAAGTTTTTTGCTAAGAGTTTTTGCCATCAAGATATAGAGAAAAGGTGACAACGGACATCCTTGGCAGAGTCTTCTTGATGCTTAGAAAAATTCTAAAGGTCTACCATTGACTAGAGGTGCAATCCATGGCCTATCTGTACAAGCTTTTATCAATTTAACAAACTCAATGCTAAATCCAAAAGAGAGAAGGAATTAGTAGAGACAGGATAGCTTTACTCGATCAAAGACATTTTTCATATCCAGATTGATTAACATTCCTTTCTTCTTCCTTTGGAAACTTGAATGGAGGCTTCTTGGACTTGGATTACATTGTCAACTAAGTGCCTACCTTTTACAAAACCCCCCTGAAGAGGAGAGATCAACTTTCCTAACAAAATTTTGAGTCGATTAGCTAGAATTTTGGCAAGGATCTTGTAGGAGGCATTACAAACTGAAATAGGTCTAAACCTGTCAAAAGTTGTAGGATTAACTTCCTTTGGGATTAAAGCAAGAAATGTAGAATTAGTACACCCTCCCACTTTAGCTTTTTTTTGAAAGGCTGTCACCATGTGAATTGGGTCTATTTTGATAATTTTCCAACAGACTCTATAAAAATGGAAAGAAAACCCATACATCCCAGGAGCTTCATCCGGCCCCATTGCCCAGATGCCATCCAAAATTTCTTTTTTAGAGAATGGTTTCATTAAACCATCGTTACCCTCTGATCTATAACACCCCGGTTTTGACCCCATTTTGCATTAAATAAATATATGATGAGAATATTGTATGGAATCATGGCAAGGAGCTAAAGGCCAAGGCCCTGCCATTGATTGATTTTTTGTGTACAGGTAATCAAGGTTGATCACCTATACACAAAACACAGTATATAATTTTGGAAATCATATAAATATGCAATTTAATTAAAATCCCACAACCAGCTATGTCAATGCAACAAATAATGAGATCGGGGCATGATTTACTAAGGAACAGGGAGGGGGAATGTTTAACCTTGATCCATGGGGAAAAATCCATGTGTCAAAAGAAAACACCCGGAAAACGTATGTCCATTCCCTCATGCACTCACGTTTCATCCTCCCTCATGTTTGGGGAGCGACAGGTTGTTTTGATCATCCATCCTCCATGCTTTCGATTTCTTCGTTTTTGTTTTTCGTAGGGCATGCGTAGTCCATCATCTGGTTTTTTTCACCCAAATGTTGTGGTCGATTTCTAATTTTTCCCTATTCCTTCCTATGCATGTGTGCTGTGCATTCGCCTATTTTGTAGAACCATGTTTTGTTCTATGTTTTTAGCTTGTTGTTACCATCCTGAGTGTGGTTGTGCAATGGTATCCTCTGTCACACAGAGAGTGGAAGTCTGGTTTACTATGTTAACCTTGTGGTCTATTGTGTGTGCATATTTTTCCTTGGTCTGAAATGGTCTGGAGTGGAATTGGATCTGAACTAGCTTGATAAATCTAGTGTAGTAGGGAACCTCACAAATAGATCTAGAGGGGCTAGTTTTCTTCTTTGCACACCCTGAACAACACTGGAAGGGAAGGCATAACATGAGGGACTATGTAGCAGAGAGGGGGATGCTTCCTTGTGCTGGGTGTGTAGATGTTTTAGGAGCCAAGCCTGATCTAGTGCAGGATTCCATAGCTCGGTGGTTGAGCTCACTAGCTTAGCAGTTCGATTTTTCTAGCTCCTTTGCATCCTGATAAACCCATTTGTTAGTTGGCTTGGCTGGTCCTCAATGAGAATGTTGGCTTGACTGAATACAGTTTGATATACCCATCAGTATATTGGCTTGTTTGTTTATAGCCTGATAAACCCATCTATTAGTTGGCTTGGCTGGTCCTTAATGAGAATGTTGGCTTGACTGACTACAGTCTGATAAACCCATTTGTATATTGACTTGTTTGTTTGTAGCTTGATAAACCCAATTGTGTTGGATTGGTTGAGTTTGGTTGTATTCTTGGCTATGTGTGAGCCTTCTAGTATCCCTTATTCCTTATGGGAATCATGCCCAGCTCGAGGGTGGCAGTGCTGTTGAGAGATTGATGAGCGCACTGGCCTATGGTTGGGTGGAACATTGTAGCGACGTAGCTGGTTGCGGAACAAATTCTTTCAAAGATAAGTATCTCTATGTTAATCTCTACAAATTGTATTTGCTTCATGAAATAGGATGAACATGTTCAATGTGTTGAATTGATAAATTGATTCCACTGTATAATTGAAATTGTATGCATCTATTGTGAGCCATCAATTTCAATTGTGAGCCTTCTCCGCCGTTTGATCTCCTCTGAGATTTTATTCGTGGATCGTCGAATGGATCACTGACAGGACCAATTTCTCTGCTATTGGGAAGTTGGGGGAATTTTTACACAGAGTTGAATAGATTGAGCTTTGAGCTGGATGCACGTTCATCAAAGGTGTGGAACAATGGTCGCGTTTCTCCTCTAAGGCAGGAGGGGACGTGACAACGTGGTATCAGAGTTGTTTGTTGCAGCGTTATGGCCTAAATGGGCCAAGTCGAATAGTTAACAGAGCTGTAGGTAAATGGTTTCAAAATATTGTTAAGCTGCGTAACAAATAAAACTGCCATGGGTAGTGTGTAAGTGGTTTTGATTTTGAAATTATCTAACAAATTGTTTATTAACACATTTTGCAGAAATATAGTCGCAGGGCAGCGTTCTAGATAGTGCAGTTCGGTAAAGTTGGTTTGGGCTAAGCCATGAGAACCGATGGGTGCGATGATGCACAAAACCCCAATGAATACAAGGAAGATGCTATGGGGGGAAATGTACGAATTGGAAATGCCGAGACAGATTCTAATGGGAGTAGGTTTCAAGATACTCCTCCATATTTTTCCTCCACCATGAGAAGCCTAAGGTTGGAGATGCAAAGTCACAGGGAAGACAATGAAATATTGGTTTAGGCATTGGAGGAGTAGAATCAGCTGAATGCAGCCATGCTGTAGAGTTAGACAGACATTCAGAGGCGGATGGACTCTGGGGACCGTACACTGAGACCAGAAGGAAGTAAGAGCACTGCTAGAGGAAGAAAGAGATCTCCTAGTGGGTCATCTAACTATGAAGGATCCACTGGTGTTTGAAGTTCCTCTGCTCATGAGAATAAGATAAAGAGGTGTTACCAGAACCATTCACATGATGAATTTAAGAAGGCAAGGCCTCCTACCTTCAACGATGAGATAATGAATGGTCAAGAAGCTGAAGCTTGGCTTCTTGGGATGAGAAAATATTTCCAATTCCAAGGCTATTCAGGAAATATGAAGGCTAGAGTAGCCATCTTCAATTTGATTGGAAGAGCATCCATATGGTGGGAGCACTTCAGGCAAGTGAAGAATATTAATGAAAGGCAGATTGCGTGGAAACAGTCCAGAACTATTTCAAGTAGAAGTACCTCTCTGACAGGTATTATGATGATAAGATCAAAGAATTCCATGAACTGAGATTGGGACAACAGATCATGGAAGAGTATGCAAATAAGTTCTTGGAGATGTTGAGGTATCTCAGGTACATCAAAGATGAGAAGGTGAAAAACCAGCATTTTCTGAGTGGATTGCCTCAGTCTTACTAAGACAGAATTGAGTTTTTTGAACCTAGAACTCTGGAATAAGTGATAACGAAATCTAAGTATTGCTATGAGCAAAGCAAAGGAAAACCTGATTATCATAAGACATGGAAGGACAAAAGAATGAGAAGTCTGTCCAAAGGAAAAAGGGTTTCAAACCTTCTAACTTCAAGAATCAGGAGAAGCAACCATCCCAAGTTGAGAAGCAGCCAGCTAGAGTGGTGGGAGAAGATCCAAGAGATCCACAATAAAACATAGCACCACTCCAATGTTGTAAATGTGGAGGACCCCACATGTGCAGGTATTGTCCACTTGAGAATGAGAATGCAAGGCCAACTTACAACATTCAACAGGTAGAAACAATGGGTCAAGTAGCAAGGGTCGTCCCTAGACTCTATGCAGCACTAGAGGACCTCCAAGCAGATCACCAGTCAACTGTGGTTGAAGTTACAGGTAAGATTGTTGAGCAATCTGTTTCTATTTTGATTGACCCTGGTTCTAATCACAGTTACATTTCCCCTAGAGTAGTGGAGATTTGCGATTTTTAGAAAGTAAAGCATAGCAAATCATGGTTAGTTCAGCTAGCCACTGGAACTAAGAGAAAGGTTAGTGAAGTGGTGGAAAAATGTCCATTGGTGATGAATGGATTCGTCACTTGTGTAGATATGAATTTTCTACCACTTGGTTCCTATGATGTTCTCATTGGAATGGATTGGTTAAAAGCTCGGAGGGTAAATATTGACTGTTACAATAAGAATTTTGAATGCATGGATGAAGAAGGGAACCCAATAGTTGTAAGAGGCATTCCAAAGGTGATTTATGTGAGGCAGATTTCAGCAATGCAGTTGAAGAAGTTTTGTAGGAAAGGTTACAGAGTGTATGAAGCTCATGTTGTGGAGGCAACAGAGAATGAAACTATTAGGCTGGAGGACTATCCTGTATTGCAAGAATTCAGGGATGCTTTTCCTGATGAGATTCTAGGGATTCCTCCAAAGAGAGACAATGACTTCACAATTGAACTTGTGCCAGGAGCAGCACCATTGTCCAAGACACCTTACAAGATGAGTACACCAGAAAAGCTAGAACGGAAGATGCAGTTGCAAGAGTTGTTGGAGAAGAAGTATATCAGGCTGAGTGTGTCTCCTTGGGGAGCACCAGTTTTGTTTGTGAAGAAGAAATATGGTACACTCAGATTGTGTATTGATTATAGACAAATGAACAAAGCCACGGTGAAGAACAAATATCCTTTTCCTAGAATTGATGACCTCTTTGATCAAATGAGAGGAGCAAAGGTATTTTCCAAGATTGACTTGAGGTCTGGTTACCATCATGTGAGAATCAAGGATGAAGACATTCATAAGACAACCTTCAGAACAAGGTATGGACATTATGAGTTTGTAGTGGTACCATTTGGTCTCACAAATGCACCAACTACATTTATGTGCCTTATGAATAGTGTCTTCAATAGGTATTTGGACAAGTTTGTGTTTGTTTTCCATGATGACATTCTTATTTATTTTAAGAATGAGGAAGAGCATGAAGAGCATCTGAGATTGACATTACAATTGCTCTGGGAGCATCAGTTGTATGCAAAGTTGAGTAAGTGTGAATTATATAAAGATAGAATTTAGTATTTGGGTCACATTATCTAAGAAGAGGGTATATTTGTGGACCCTGACAAGATTGAATTGATTGTGAATTGGCCTACTCCAATAAATGTGTAGATGTAAGATCTTTTATGGGACTTGCAGGATACTACAGGAGATTCATTGAAGGATTCTGCAAGGTTGCACATGCCATCACTTCTTTGCAAAGGAAGGGGATAAAGTTTGAATGGACATTGAGGTGTGAAGAAAGCTTCCAACAGTTGAAAAATATTCTCACAAGTGCACCAATATTGAAAGTTGTAGACCCAAAGAAAGATTTTGTGGTCTGCACTGATGCATGCGGTCAAGGACTTGGAGGATTCCTTATGCAAGACAACCACGTAATATGTTATGAGTCAAGAAAGTTGAAGGAACATGATAAGAACTATGCCACTCATGACCTAGAACTTGCATCCATAGTACATGCTCTCAAGATGTGGAGGCATTACTTGATGGATAAAATATTTGAGCTAAGAACAGACCATTGTGGTCTGAAGTATTTGTTTGATCAACTTACTCTAAATGCTAGGTAACTAGATGGCTGGAGTTTTTATGTGAGTTTTATTTTGAAATCAAACACATAAAAGGAAAAGAGAATAAGGTAGTTGATGCACTCATCAGTTTGGTGCAGGAAATGCATGTGGCATCTCTTAGTATTTTCCAGTCAGATTTGAGACAACAGGTTGTTAATCAAGCCGCTGAAGATGAATTGTATGTGCAGGTAAAAGACAAGTTGCAGCAACAAAGCCTTGAAAAGAAGTATGAGGGATATAAATTAGAAGAAGATGGACTCCTTACTTATAAGAACAAAATTTATATTCCAAATGTAGCAGATTTGAGGAAGGTTGTTATGGATGAGATCCATCTAGCTCCATATTCTGGTCACCCAGGATATCAGAAGACAATCGGTACAGCTAGAAAGCAGTACTTTTGGCTAGGAATGAAAAAGGACATGGATGAATATATTTCAAGGTGCATGAAATGTCAGCAGGTGAAGGTTGAGCATCAACACCCAGCAGGTTTGTTGCAGTCTTTTCCAGTTCGAGAATGGAAATGGGAAGTTATTTCCATGGACTTTATTACAGGATTTCCAATGACTTGGAGGCAACATGATTCCATCATGGTTGTGGTGTACAAGTTGACAAAGGCAACACATTTTATACAGGCTAAGTCTAAATTTATACCAAAATCCTGTCACCTACATGTGATAAGATCCTTAACACTTCTATTTTCCCTCAATCCCAAACTTGGAGTGGAAATAGTGCTCTGCATGTCAATTTTACATAAAAAACCCTAGCACCACTTTTTCCCTTTAGCTTATGAGCGATACCTTATGCAGCACTACCTGAGTCCTATTATAGATAAGCGGTGCCACCGCATATGTGCTTTGTTCTTGAAGCGGTTCTTACCTACACTGCTCTGTCATAAGGGTATATAAGCGGTACCCTTGGTGAAATGTCAAAAAAAGAAGCTTCACAAAGCTTCTAGACCAAGAGCTTCATGGATAGCCTTATCCCTACTCACCTGGGTCAGTTAAGCTCGATATCCATGCTTTGGGGATCTCATGGCCACCTCACCCACCAATCCCTCAACCATTTTTATCCTTTTGAGCCCTATAAAACTAAGCTCATACCCCATGGTTGAGGGGGAGAACTGAATGGTAAAGTTATGCTATTGAATTGATTGTCTGGCCTAATCCATCAGAGAGAACAAGAGAGCAAGTTGGAGCTACCGGGGATGAGATGTTTGTCTTGTGAAGGAGTTTGTCGATACTAAGGCTAAATGGTTGTAAGCTCTTTCTTTTATTCATTAATGTAAAGTTGGTTCCTTTCCCATATATTTGTTGTGTTGTAATCTCACTCGTGTATTATCGGATTCCTTAGTCACTGATATAGATTTATGAATGGTTTCTGGTATCTTTGATGTTGTTGTACATTTTATGTGTTTATGCAAGTTTTTCATCAGAGATGGTATTCTAGACATTTGTAGTCTCTAGGGGAATTCTTCCAACTGAGTTGTAACTTATTTGTTCTAGATTTGAACCATTCAGACCAAAGGAACAACTTCTGTCCGCAGAAGGTGCAATATTCCTAACAACAAATCTGGCGACCATACTGGGGATAAAGCAAGTTTTAATTGATCTGACCTTCCTCAGTCCTTGAACACTTTTCTGAATCCAAGCTCTAGTCTGCAACTCTCTTCAGTCAGATCTGCCATATGACTTAGTGAAGTTTTGGTTTAAAACTTTCCGTTCTGCTCAGATCTGAACTGCTTTGACTTTACATGCTTTGTTTTACTGTTAATTCATCAGTCTTTGTGTTGATTTGAGTGATTTTTCACTTGAATTTTTGTTCTTTTTATGTTCTAGATTTATTCAGGGAATTGCGCATGTGCTGTAGGCAATAAGCGGTGCCACCGCCTAAGCCCTGTGAGCAATAGGCGGTGCCACCGCCTAAGTGCAGTGATCCAAAAGCGGTGCTGACCCAAAACCGCTCTGTCAAAGACCCCTCCAGCGCGGTGCCAGGTAGGCCTTGTTCCATAACTTGGTTTCTTTTGATTTTTTGCAAAAAGTAGGATTTTGCTTGCTTTCAGCCCTGTACTGTTAGGCTTGTTTGTTTGAATCTGGATGCTCATGGTTAAAATTTTTTATGGTGAAATTTTGCTTGATTAAAAGAATCCAAAAGCTAGGTTAGGATTGTTGATTATTCATTTTCCTTCATGTTTGTTGGTTGTGATTTTGAAAGAAACTATTGAAAGATTAGGTTTCAACTAAATCTCTTTTCGTTTCATTCATAAAGACTAAAAGAAAGACCACTTGATTATCGTCTTAATTTCATTTTTTCCATAGAGGACTTCTTTTTTCTTTTAAAAATAATTTTTTTTGTTGACATTAGGTCATTATTTTTATTGAGCATAGGGCACTGGATCTTTGATTAGCCTCATAAGCGTTCAGGTTCCCTTTGTTCTTTTGTCTCTCTTGCATCATTACTGTCTCATCAAAAGAAAAAATATTGTAGTTTTAAGTTAGATCTATCTATGTTTCAAAGAAAAATTGAAAAAATAGATTGCATATGCATGTAGAGTGCTTGCTGGTTTTCTTTTAGGGAAAAAGTCTCTTACCCATCTGATTGCTTTCAAAAAGAAAATGAGTTTGGAATGTGTTGCTTTTCTTTCTATTTGATTTGTTCAAAATAGTTGTTTGGGAATTTTTTGTTTTCAAAACGAAATTAAAATACTCTCTCTCCCTCCCATAGGTAGGCATATCTCGAACGGTAAAGTGAAATATTTGCATCTACATATCTGCATGGTTTTACTTTTTCTGTAAAAATTCCATGTATTCACCTAACCACCCACTTTAAAATTAACGGTAGTTATAGGCTTAAAATTTGTATAGAAATTTGAGTGATAGGTTAGAGACGTGTTCGGGCGTCGTTAAGCGTAGGAGCTGTCATTACTTGTGCACACTACATCCTGGAACTTGCGTGGTTCTTCCACATACTGTTGGTATATTGAACGACCTTTCATGTACCCTTGAGGTATATAGAAAGGTACTTCATGTACTCGATTGTATATAGGAAGGCCCCTTGTGAACGGTTGTGCATTAGACAACACTACTACCGATTTGAGCTCCTACGTACCTTGCGTATATCGGGAGACCCCACTAGGATACCCTATCTATCTGAGAAAATCCCTTTGGCCGTCTTGCTTGGAGCCATACACCGAAAACAACATCCGGGGAGATTACTACCCACATACCTAGAGTATATTGCGAGTGGCACCTTCTTGACAATCCTGGTGAGAGACCGAACTATTTGAACTCCTCCTGTCATTTAAGTTTGCTTGTTTGGCCTGTAGCTTGAGTAGGAGAATTTTTGGTGTGTTTTTTTTAGTTTTGAAACCCTAGGTTAGATAGGAACTGTGCAAATTGGCTAAGTTGAGACAGTCCAAGAGAGTATGGGGCTTGCCACCTGATTTTCCTCCCGTTTCGGGAGAAAATCCTATGGAAGCTATCGACCAAGGAGCTGCTACCAACTCCCATGTGGGAGAAAATGTGGTTGCAGAAAGCGGAGATCAATATCCTTCGCACGGTCCTCCCTTGGCTCAACAACATTTTAGGGGTAATACTTATTTCCATTCTCCTATAGAAGGTCGTGTTGATGATACCAACCACCCAGATTACGGTCCTGATGCTCCGTTTTGGGATACCTCCATGGGACAGGCCATTGCTTCATTTGGTGCCCATCCAACCTCTTCTTAACAAATTTCACCAGCTGAAGAAGAACGTAGACAATACCAGACAACCATTCTCCGTGCACAAGACTTTGAAAATATAATAGATAAAATATTGGATACACCACCACCTGACTCGACAATTTTTCCTCATAATGAAGACCCTTGGCCTGCTTGATATCGCTCACTTGTTAATCCCATGAAACCTATTGAACCTATTTTAGATCGCGTTGTGACTCTACATAATCCAGTTCAAACCACCAACCCCACCACCTCCCATATTACGTCTGTTCCGAATCCTCCCAGGTCTTCTGCACCTGGGAGAAACATTCAATTCTTGTTTTGTCAATACCTTCTAGTGCCGGGGGGGAAACCCCCGACATGACCTATGTTACCTGTCAATGGAGTTGTAGCTAGTAATGGACAGACCTCTAGTATAGGGCAATATATAGTCTATGTCCCTCCTACCTATACAAACGTAGTTAACCCCCCATCAAATTCAGGTTAACCCTCGGGGGCACAACCTGTAACCAATCAAACCTCTTGGGGGTATGGTTACCCAGCAAATCAAGTACCTGTAGGAAATATCAATTACCAACCCAGCCCTATAGGAATACCATATACCAAAATTTCCTATCCTGGTAACATTTTCACTCCATGGGGGCAACCTAACTGGTCCTACATGCCGGCTATGGGAGGGATACCTATACATACTGCCGGGGGTGTCGAAGGACCACCTTATGAAGGTCCTCCCCTTGGGGGGCCTAATTGTCTTGGAGGGATTGGCGGTCTTCCTCCTAATGGTCCTAATGGGCCTGGTGGTCCTGGGGGGCCTGGCGGCTTTCCTCCTAATGGTCCCGAAGGGTTTGGTGGCCTTCCCTCTAGTGGTTTCGGAGGTTTTCCTCCTAGGGGTCCTGGAGGGTCTGGTGATCCTCCTTTTGGTGGTCCTGGTGGCCCCAGAGGGTCTAGTGGTCCTCCTCTAGGTGGTCCTGGTGGTCCCGGAGGCCTTGGTGGTCCTCCTCCTGGAGGCTCCGATGGTCCTAACGGTCCCGATCCTACAAATCAACCCCTAGCGGGTGGATCTTCAAGAGGTTCATCATCACAATAGCCGTATCAACAACCTGTATATCAGCCTACTTATGGTCCTATTGGTGGTTACATGCCTTATCAATACTACCGGTACATAGAACCTAATCGCCAGTTACCTTTCTTAGCAACCTTGGACTTGCCTGATTTGTCCAAGTTGATTAATGATCCCATTCGACATCACCCCTCGTGGCCTGCCATTCCGGTAAAGTTACCATTGGAAATTTCAAAATTCGATGGAAAGCAGGGAGATGATCCAAAAAACCATGTCATGACATTCCATTTGTGGTGTTCCTTGAACTCCCTAATGGATGATTCAGTTCGTTTAGGACTCTTCCAGCGAACATTGACCGGTACGACCGCGAAATGGTACATTGAAATTTCGCAACATTCGTTTGTGGATTTTGGTTCTTTGGAAACTATATTTCTTACACACTTTTAGCTTCCTATCCGCTATGAAACTAGTACAGATCTCTTAACTACTCTGTGTCAGAACACCTACACGCACATATTAGACCATATCCATGAGTGGAGAAGGAGGAGAAGACTCATCAAGGCTCCTATCCCTGATCAATTGCTAGCTGATTGGTTTACTAAATATTTGTTGCCTCCAATCGACCAAGATGTGGATATGGGCAGTGCCTTTAACGAAGAGCAAGCTATTAGTCGAGCCCAATATTTGGACTTGGTTTATTCCCAGTCTGGAACACTGTATGACTTGATCCCTCAGGCTCCTCACACAAGCACTGATCTTGCCAAGCCACCAGCAAAAACCCCTGTTGACGGGATTGTTGGTTCAATCCAATCCCCGTTGACAACAAAACCTGCCAAGAAACCCCATACTTCCACTCCTGCTCCTTCAACTCCCAAGGTTTTCGCTGAGGTAAATTCTATTCAAAGTACGCAAACGCCCGACAACAATAAAAAGAAAGGTAAAGCGAAAAACAAAAAACCTGGAAACCCGTAGGAGAATCTGAAACCAACCACCAATGAGAATGATAAAGGGAAAAGAAAATCAAAATATCCATGTCTGCTATGAGGAGGTGAGCACTTCACGAAAGAGTGTCCTTGTCATGAAAAAAACAATCAATTTCTAAAAACTAATCCCATGCCAACAGTTCTCACTGATCCTTTCCCTTCTCAACAACAACTAATAGACCACATGTCTAATTAGGGAAATTCTAGTTCTTCAGAGGAAATTCACATGATTTCCTCAGACACTATTAATTTACAAACTCAAATTCAGAGTTATGACAAACCCACAGACAGGAAAGAAGATAATTCTTCTTCAGGAAAATCTCCCTCTACTGGTTCTCCCGATTCCTTGTCTACTGGTTCCCTAACCATCGAGAAACCTAATCTCAACATGGTTTTGCATCCACCCAAGAGTACTCTTAGGAAGACTGTTTTTAATCCTAATGCCTGAGCTTCCGAATTTTATAATGTAGTTGGATATCTTTCTCAGGCACCATGCACGATGTCTACCTTGGAAGTACTCCAAAGTTGTCCTACGCAATACAAAAACTTGTTAACCGCGTTAGGAGCTTTAGACCCAGACAACACTAATTTGATTCACTTTAATGTCAAGAACTATAAGTCTAGGATACCTCACAAACTCGGTTTCCAAATCATAACGAAATTAGTTGGGAAAAAGGTCTTTAGAACTGTCCTAGACGAAGAAGCTTCAACTTCGGTTTTGTCACTGTCTTGTTCGAAAGATATTGGCTCTCCTGAGCTTGTAAGATCACCAATGACTCTAAAAGCCTTTGATGGACGAGGTTTCCAACCCCATGGTCTCATACCAGCACTTTCAGTAGAGCTTGGGGGCAAAACCGTTTCCATTCAGGTGGAAGTAGTGGATGCCCTGTTAGACTACAATATCCTATTAGGAATAAATTGGTTTTACGCCATGACTACTGTCACTTCGACGGTATTTCGAACCGTCCAGTTTCCGCATCTAGGGAAGATTGTAACCATTGATCAGCTCGATTTCTGTACGCCGAACGTTAACACCCCTATGGCTAATAACATCCCTATGTTAGGCCAGTCCCCTCCTCCTTACCAGTTGATTGGGGTAGGCATGCTGAAGGATTCCTTCCTTATGGGGATTTTTCCATCAAACCATCTTAACACAGAAAAAACGACGGTAAATATGATTTATTCATTTGATTATGATGCAAAGGGAAACCAAATTGTTGAGTCCACCTCGTTGAGTCCGCATGAAAAAATGTACAATGTTATCCAAACCCTTTTCGATGACCACACTAATGACCTTCATCTAGTGGCTTCAGACCCTTACCATTTGCCCTACTGGTTAGAACCCTCTCTTCCTACTCTGGATTATCTCTCCCAGACTTTTCCCTCCGACGAGTCCATTATGGAGATCATGAGTATGAATGAGTCGATATGGGAGTATCATCACCATAGATCCTCGTTCCTCCCCAACACCAGTTCGGTAGACCATGATTTTGCATCCCTTTTTACTACTGATATTGTCAAAACCCCTCAAACTCCTATATTGTTGTAGAACATGGAGTCTGAAGGAAATCTATGCAACATTACTCAAACAAATCCAATTGACATATCATCCAAACCTGGCACCCTTGAGCATGTTCATGTTGGGCATAACTACTCAGCAGAAGAATCTGAAGCATATAGAGCACTTCTCAAAGAATTCCGAGATGTCTTTGCCTAGTCCTATGAAGAAATGCCTGGGATAGACCCATCCATTGTGGTTCATGAAATAAAAACCTATCCCACTGCAAAACCTGTTAGGCAAAAATTGAGACAAGTCCATCAATGAAAAGCCACAGCTATCATAGCTGAAATAGAAAAGCTTCTAAAAGCAGGTTTTATTTATCCCATACCCCTAACGGAATGGGTATCGAACGTCGTCCCTGTCAATAAAAAACAAGGCACCATTAGAGTCTGCATTGATTTGAGATATTTGAACAAAGCTTGTCCCAAAGACAACTTTCCCTCTCCGCATATTGACCAGATTATCAACAACTGTGCTGGAAGTGTCATCTTCTTGTTTATGGATGGCTTTTCAAGCTATAATCAGATTGAGATATTACCCGCTGATCAACATAAGACATCATTTATTTGCCCATGGGGAACCTTTGCATATAGGAAGTTACCATTCGACCTGAAAAATGTTGGAGCCACTTTCCAGCGCGCTATGTCCTATGTCTTTCACGATATCAAACATATTATAGAAACATACCGTGACAACCTCCCAGCTCATTCCCAGCGATGGGAGGACCATCCTGGTCATCTTAGAGACATTTTCCTGAGATTTCGTCATTATAACATACAGCTCAATCCTCATAAATGTGTTTTTTGCATTGAGATGGGACGTCTATTAGGTTTTTTGGTTTCTAAGGATGGCATCTGGATAGATCCATTGAAAATTGCCGCTATTCTATCCCTACCAGCCCCAACCAACCTTCTAGAACTCCAAAGTTTGCAAGGGAAGGTAAAATTTCTCCGCCGTTTCGTTTGCAATTTTGCAGAGAAAACATATGGCTATATGCGTCTCCTCAAGAAGGACACTTCATTCTTTTGGGATGACCATGCCCAACGGGCCTTTGATAATCTTAAACATGCTCTGACTCACTCACCCATGATACACCCCCCAGATTGTTCAAAGGATTTTCTCTTATACATTGCTGCCTCCACTACTACCATCGCTATGGTTTTGGTGCAGGAGAATCTAGATGGTCAGGAGCACGTGATATACTATGCTAGTAAGAATCTCATGGATTCTGAAACTCGATACTCACGCGTGGAGAAATAAGCATTGGCTATGGTCATTGGTGTTAAAAAATTTTGCCACTACATTTTGCTCCGCACAAACACCGTATTTGGCAGACCAGAACCCTATGTATTACATCCTGAATTGTCAGGTGCTCGGGGGAAAATATCCCCGATGGATAGTCATCCAACAAGAGTTTGATATGGAATTTTCCAAAGCTACGTTAAAGAAATCCTTGGTCTTTGCTGAGCGAATGTGTGATCTTCCCTATGCTTTGATGGAATCTGAGCCCAATGATTCATTCCGGATGAATTCCTGTTTCTGATAAGCACTACTGACCCATGGTATGGAGATTTAATCATTTATCTCCAAACATAGATATTTCAGCCCACTCTATCCCGTGACGATCATCGCCGTATCCGTCACCACGCAAAATACTACCTCATCTTAAATGACACTTTGTATAGAGGCAGTATCGATTTCATTCTCCGGCATTGCCTTACCCATGAGGAAGCTGAACAAGTTTTGAATGACTGCCACTCCGGAGCATGTGGCGGTCATCTATCTGGGATAGCTACAGCCCAGAAAATCCGTTGCACTGGCTATTTCTGGCCTTCAATCTTTAAAGATTGTCATGAGGCTATTAAGAAATGCCCACCCTGCCAACATTTATATTCGAAAAATCACACCCACCCTGCTTCATTACACCCCATCATTGCCATTGGCCCTTTCTCCAAATGGGGGATCGATTACATGCATTGTAAGCCTACCTTAGCCGGGGGGGATGGTTACATCATCGTAGCCGTTGATTATTTTACAAAATGGGCTGAGGCTATGCTTACATATGCAGAGGATGGTAAGACTATCGCTCTCTTCCTGTTCAATCACGTGATAGCAAGATTCGGAGTCCCACAGTCCATAGTCACGGATCACATTTCCGTAGCCAAATGATGGAGGAATTAAGTGCCAAGCTAGGTTTTTGTCATGGAAACTCAACACCCTATTATCCGCAAGCTAATGGTCAAGTCGAGGCCACTAACAACGTTTTAAAAAAAATGCTGTGTTGGATGGTTGAAGACCATAAATCCAACTGGCACCATATCCTCTTCTCCACTCTTTGGGCTTATAGGACTTCAGTAAAAACAACTATTGGTTTTACACCCTTTTAGCTTGTCTACAGACTAGAAGCTGTCTTTCCTATTGAATGTCAAATTCCATCCTTGAAACTTGTCGTCGAAATTCTCCCAGACACTTCCACAGAGGAAGAAAGATTTCTCTACTTGAACAACCTTGACGAAACTAGAAGAGATGCTACCTTAGCCAATGAGGCACACAAGAAACGTGTTAAGGTGCAATATGACAAATCTATCCAACCTCCTGCCTTTAACAGAGGTGACCTAGCTTTAACCTATGATAAGAAACATGAAAAACTAGGGAAAGGGAAGTTCGAATCCATGTGGTATGGTCCCTTCATTATTGCCAAAGTTCTAGAGAAAGAGGCCTATGAGCTCGTGGACTATGATGGAATCCCCTTAGGACAACCTCGCAATGGGTTGTACCTGAAGAGGTACTATGCCTAGATCTTTCTTGTATAGTACCTTGTATATATGTATATTGCTTGACTTTTTAGCGTGCTTAAGTATTTTCAATATGGTTTTGAGTGTAGTGTCCAAATCTATTTATACCATGCTTACTGCCACACCTTGAACCTTGCCTCAGCTGCTTGGGTTCTCTATTCCCCAGCTCACGATTTGGTCGGTTCAGGGGCGGTTTGTATTGGTCCAGCTAGCAACAATGTCGTCGAGTATCAAGCAGTCATAGGTCTTCTGACTGAAGTTTCCTCCCAGGACGTTCGTAACTTGGTATTTTTTATGGACTCACAACTAGTGGTTTGTCATTTAAATCATGTCTACACCATCATGAATCCTGTGCTTCTCTGTCTCTTCTGGAGGGTACGTTTATTGGAAAGGTCATTTGAAGCTATTACTTATAGGCATATCCTGTTACAGAGAGAAATTCCTATGGCTTGGGGTACCACAACAGATAGCTTTGACTCCAGAAATCAATCTTTTCTAATATGCAATAGAAATAAAATGTCTAACAATAAAGGATCAGACCTCGTAACTTATTCCGGATGGTTGAAGTAGATCCCCGTTGAGCTTTCCAATCTTCAGCTTGAATTGATATAATACTTCCTCAACAACAAGTAAACAATACAAGCATACTATATATCATGGTGTTAGATCTATTCTAGCATATATAATCAATAATGTAAAAGCATTTGATATATTCCAATGGATACAATATTCAATCAAATACACATCATTGGACAGGAAAAGATAGTTCTTATTAATATGAATCAGAGATTACAAGATAGATACAATCTCTGACGGCACGTCTGTGAACCGGAGAAACTGAATCCCCCACTTGGGCCTCCACCACCTCAATCCTACATCTCACGATAGCAAGCTCACTAGCAAAAGCCAAGCTTGGGAAGAACACAATAGTGCTCCAAGGGACAAAGGGATGCAGACTCAAATACAAATTTCGGCAACAATGGACTATAGTTACTTTGCTCTCAATCTCTCTATATGCCTTCAATGTACCAAGGGGTTCCTTATATAGCTTCACAAGGGATAATGAAGGGTCAAATCCAAGCATTCTCAAGGCATATGGAAGGCCAGGAGTCGAATGAGTCGGATCCATGTCAATGAAAACTCCAAAAGGATTTGGATTATGCACACATCCCGATGTACATGGTTATAGGGGTCAAACCCGCGTATGTACGTGGTTATCGGGTAAAAAGCCGCGTATATCATTTTTCATATAGTTTTAGTGATGATCAAGGAAACATCAAAGGATAAAAAATAGTCCATGGGGTCTATAGAGTCTGCAGCGGGACAGGGGAAGGCCATACAAAGTGTGATTCACCTAGAGTGGTGAAATCCGCTATAACAGATGCCCCCTAATGTTTGAGGTCAGAGGGGTCATACGATGGCCGAAATACATTATAAGTCCATCCCAGAAGTGGAGTGATGAAGGATCCCAAATGGAAGACCAGCCACCCAATCAACATAGTACAATGATACAACTTTGTATACAACTGCAAGTACATATAGCAGTCCCGGATACATAAGAGTACAATGGCCATGAATAGGCATAATACATGATATCACATATGTGGTCATCGCCACGTACAATATAAATAGATCAGAATATCCATGATGAAGATATACAAAGGACCATGATCTCCAAAATGGCTGAAGATATACAATAGATCAAGATCTCCATAGTGGCTGGAAATGTCTGACATACACTGGAATGAAGTCACGAGAGTTGAAATCTCATGAACACTGGCACGATCAAGGGTGTAGCATATAAGAGATGCCACCAGTCTGGAAGGTCTTCTACACAAACCGCTACGAGTACATGTCCTACTATGTGAATAGAGGTGTCGAGGTCAAACATAGTAGTCCATCGTTTGATTACTGGTCATTGATGTATACCGTTAATAGACGCGAGATTACCCACCTATAATGAAAATGGGAATCAAGGTACTAGAGTGCAAACTAACAAGTGTGAATAGATGTGTTGAGGTCGAACACTTGAGAGAATCCATCGATCAGGGAACATTGATGTATTCCCAAGAAACTGTCGATGGCGAGAGAACCTGCCACTGATGACTGCAAGTCTCAAGGCACTCAAAAGGACTCTAGATTCCAATCCTAGAATAAATGATCTAAAGTCGATGGGATGAAATCCACTGGAAGGAGGGCATTAAGGCATCCCCCATCATCCAACACAAGGTACTCAGCAAAGCTGTATAATGTGGAAGAACTCGATCATAAGGTGCACGAACCAGTAACTGTACCGGGAATGGCCGACATGCAAAGTCAAGATAACTGAGGAATGGCCAACATAGGTTTCAACTTCCTTCAAACAAGAGCACAACGGCGTATGGTGACTGAATGAAGGAAGCATAGACTCGATATACAAACTGGGACATCTCTGTGACATAGGAGGCATCAACAGAGGCTCCATAGGGACTGGAAGCTTAACTAGTCAGTGGAGATAAACTCAGATAAACGAGTACATCTCCTAAAGTCAAACTATAACCCAACCAATGGATGTGATATACAGTGCTCTGTTTGAAGGCGACACGACTCGACAGCTGCCAAAGATAACATCTTTTCCCGTCCGGCTTTTTGGTTTTTTAATTTTTTTGGTCTTTTTCAGTTATTTGAAAAGCTTGAAAAAAGAATAAACTAGCTTTATAGTTACAAACTAGGAGGAGACGAGTGTCATCAGGGAAAACAAACTAGTTCCAAGCAGTGGAACATACCTACGCTCAATGCAAGGATACATGTGTAGGATATCGACACTCGGGGGAAAATCCCCTCCTGGTAAAAGGGAAATCAAGCTGCGAAGGATATATAAAATGGCTCTGCATGGATAGGCATGAGACAAGCTCGGGCTATATGGCTGAAACGCAATGTCAGGGGAGCCGGCATAAAGCTCAATAAGGCAGGAAAAGCTCATGATAATGCATTCACAACTTGACATAAGGGGAGTCCGGAGGGAAACAGGCTAGCATAAGATCAAGAGGAGTATGAGGCTCTTGTGAAATGTCATGGCAGTACTATACAATGGACTCCCGGACCTAAGAGAGGACTCATAGCATGGGTACCAAATGCAAAGGGGAGCTAACTAGGACACCCATGTATATGAAAGCTCTACCATAAGGTTAAGATGGAACGGTCATAAGGTTAAGATGGAACCTAAGGTTAAGATGGAACGGTCATAAGGCAATGCATAAGTGCAAGCGGATGTGATATCCTAACCTATATGCCAGTTCAGATCTAATACCTGTGATAGGCACAAACGGGTCAAAACCTCGGAGAGAGTGTACAAAAACTGGATCCTACACGACAACCATATTAGACCAAAACAACCCAAAATAGTCAATAAAGAATCCAAACTATAGGATATAGGGAGGAATGATCATGACAATAGCACCCAAAGGAAACAATACAGTGGACGATGGGACATAAAAAGGAAAGTAAGGTGTAGACCCAACGTTCACACATCCACTACCACCCCAGTGAGGGTGACCATTGGTGTAAAGAACGAGCGAAGGGAAAAAATCCTCCATAAATGGAGTAGAGAATGGAATATGACCATTCCCAAATCTATGAGCACGGTAAGGGGCTGTGATGCCCCCAAGTCTGACACCAAGGTCCGTACTAGGACGAAGACAGGTGATAGGATACCAGGAAAGCCAAAAATAAAAGGACCCAAACTCAAGAGAGCATAAATATACTCAAGTAAACGCGATCCCAAAGGCCAACTAGCGCATAAAGAGCACACTCCTAAGAAAATCTACAGCCAAAATACAAGCAAACCAAGGGGAGGATATGTGAGCTCTCGAATGCAGCAGGTATGTCTCACCTAGGAGAGGCTCGAAAATCCCATACACTACAAGCGGAGGTACGTAACCAATTATTGTGGCCCTCAGCTTCAACGCGTAAAGCGACTGTGCTGTCCGACCTCTACCTGGCCGGGACACTTGCAAAATAACCTCTACAAGTACCCCCTCGATATCCTAGGTAAGGTCACTAAGGTCACCTCAATATAATCAAAGCTCAGGCGGACAGTCGCAGGAGGGATTGACCGTATGGGTAGGGTAGCAAAGCCCGAAACTCTCGAAAGAGTCCCCAGATACGAATACAATCCTAGAAATATCTCCGGTGCTACTCAGTTATGACTAGAGGTCATCCCAATCAATAACCGCTCACACTGCCTCGTGCTTAACTCCCATTTGAGAGGAGGATCCTGAGAATGATGGTTATATCAAGGATTTCACACAACAGAGAGAAATTCCTATGGCTTGGGGTACCACAACAGACAACTTTGACTCCAGAAATCAATCTTTTCCAATATGCAATAGAAATAAAATGTCTAACACTAAAGGATCAGACCTCGTACCTTATTCCAGACGGTTGAAGTAGATCCCGTTTGAGCTTTCCAATCTTCAGCTTGAATTGATATAATACTTCCTCAACAACAAGTAAACAATACAAGCATACTATATATCATGGTGTTAGATCTATTCTAGCATATATAATCAATAATGTAAAAGCATTTGATATATTCCAATGGATACAATATTCAATCAAATACACATCATTGGACAGGAAAAGATAGTTCTTATTAATATGAATCAGAGATTACAAGATAGATACAACCTCTGATGGCACGTCTGCGAATCGAAGAAACTGAATCCCCCACTTGGGCCTCCACCACCTCAATCCTCCATCTCACGATAGCAAGCTCACTAGCAAAAGGCAAGCTTGGGAAGAACACAACAGTGCTCAAAGGGACAAAGGGATGCAGACTCAAGTACAAATTTCGGCAACAATGGACTATAGTTACTTTGCTCTCAATCTCTCTATATGCCTTCAATGTACCAAGGGGTTCCTTATATAGATTCACAAGGGATAATGAAGGGTCGAATACGAGCTTTCTCAAGGCATATGGAAGGCCAGGAGTCGAATGAGTCGGATCCATGTCAAGGAAAACTCCAAAAGGATTTGGATTATGCACACGTCCCGATGTACGCGGTTATAGGGGTCAAACCCGCGTATGTACGCGGTTATCGGGTAAAAAGACGCGTATATAATTTTTCATATAGTTTTAGGGATGATCAAGGAAACATCAAAGGATAAAAAATAGTCCATGGGGTCTATAGAGTCTGCAGTGGGACAGGGGAAGGCCATACAAAGTGTGATTCACCTAGAGTGGTGAAATCCGCTATAACATATCCCTAGGGAAGACAATATAGTTTTCGACTCATTGTAAAATTACATCTTAGAATGGCATATTTCCCATTCATGACATGAAAATCAAACATGGCTCGCTATAAATAAACTGTAAAAAGACACATAAAACTCATGTAAATACATTTTCCATTTGAGACATATAAAAACCAAAAGTAAAAGTCTATATATATATATATAAGTGTTTTACAAAAAATAGGTCATGAGACCTCATCTGAAGCGCTGAGGCTTTCAGGAAAAACATCATCATACAAAATCCTGAAGCTATATATCAGATTTCAGTAATACATCACGCGGCCTATCATTTAGTGGTGCTCATGGTAACACATGACAGCCTAGGCTACTTAGCGTAGTAGTCTACTGAAACGACCTGGTCCTCCTGCAGTGGGCCTTTGATACCTCAGGGGGAGGTCATCGATCCACGCATCTGGTATGTCTAGAGTTAACCTCTCTAGGTTCTCCTCTAGTTCCCCCATCATGTCATCACCTTGTGGAACAAAACGAGCTCCTTCTCGTCTGTCTAGTGGGGAAGATCCCCCAGGTCGTGCTACTCCAACATCTGCATGAAAAAATTTAAGTCTCGTTACTACACATAAAAATATATATACATATATATATATAAAACATTAAAACATAAAAACACAATTTCCATTTTAGGGTTTTGTTTCTTACCAACTGTGCACGAGGTGGAAGAGGTAGATTAGGGTCACCCCTGAAATCAGTATCCATGTATGTGTAGTCCTCAACCATGAGGAGTTGGTCTCTCAACCATCAGAAAAATGGGTCTCCAAACTTCACCCTGCCCCTACTTGCTCCTGTGCAGGCCATGATCCGAACCCACCTCAACATGCAAGGGTCTCTTGCCCTTAACTCTATGAATACTACTTGGGGTCTCAGTTGGGGGACCCGCTCAAAAAAGAAACATGCTAAAATGGATCCGAAACCAAACTACTTCAACTCTCCCTACCGACACTTGGTCAACTGGTCTTTAAAAACTGGTAGTAATGCCTCCACCCAGTTGAAGACTGTGGGTGCTATAGCCTCTATATCATAGAGCACATGCGCTCTAGAAGCATGATGAGCCCCTTGGCTCTCTGCTAACCTCTGCATGGTAAATAATATCGTGTGAAGAGGGCCATCCACCACCGCCTTGATGGGAATTTTCTTCCCTGATGTTCTAGTCCCTGGAATGCAGTGGCAATTTATTAATTCCTGGGTGGTGATGTCCCCTCCACGGGAACCAATCAACAAGATAGGAGCACCCCGTCTCGATAAGTCTGTCAAGAAGTAGATATCTTCTACTTCAATCATCAACACATGAGCTCCCACCTCAAAGTATTGTTGCTCTAGATTCCACATACGGAGAATATGTTCTAGTAAACTCTCATGAGACACCATGCTAGGTGTGTGGAAGAATTTAAGAAGGCCACAGTTCCTCAACGCGGCTATACATCCCGCGTTTCTTTTGACAAAAGCATCATCATCACCATGTTGACTTTATTTCCAGATAACCATATTTGACCGATAGAAACCTACCAAAAACAATCATAAGGCTAATTAGAAACATAATCGACCTTTCAAATCATAAAAAATAATCCATTTTGCCTTTCCCACACGTTTTTCTTTACTTGCGGCCGACATCGCCTGAGTGAAGAGTATTTGGCGCGTTTCCCATGGGGTACCGCTTATCCCACAAGGGATAAGAGTGGTGCCCGTATTTAAGGTTTTAGGTCTTGCTTAAGCTGCCCAAGACTTCCCCAAAAATCAAAATGAAGACATGAAATGGAAAGAGTGAGGTTCAAGTTCTCACCTGGCTCTGACAACGCGTAAATCAGATGGTAGACGCTCCTGGAATCACCAACTAAAAATCTGGCTAAGAGACTTCTCCAAGGGCTCTCCACTGTTGGTAAATGGTAAAATGTTTTGTTTTTTACTATTTGGATGACTTTTATAAATATTTTAGGGTTTGGCATATCATAGTTTTGTTTTGAAACCATTTATTACAAGAAAACTATTAGTCATAATCTTTTAATTCCTTTAATGGTTGTTTTTTTAAGTCATTGCAGGAATAAGAGCGGTAGCAGTGAAAGTTTTGGGGAGTTTGTTTTTGTATTTTTTCGTACTACAATAAAATGGAAAAAGTCTTTGAGCATTTATTGCGACACTTTGGTCATGCTCTCAAAACTTAACATCAAAGGTCCGAGTCCTTTTATGATTATTTTCAGACTCGTAAAATCCCTCATCATGGAAAGAGACCTAATGGAGTCCTCTTTAAACTCTTTTCGTGCTCCTTAAATACGAAAATATTGTCGAGCAATCTTGTTTTCTTCACGCTCGTTAAAGTACTTGAAGAGTCGTTCGTCTGACGGTAGGTTATCGCTTTTTCGGTTCAGATGAACTATTTACGAAAAAGGACCCTTTGGAGTCTTCTTCCGTTGTCATTCAGGTTCTCTAAACATGAACGATACCGAGTTAACTTTCATTGGACTCGTTAAATTAAACATTGAGAGACCCTCTTTTGGCAATGAACCCCTCCTCTCTCAGGTTCGTAAAACATATGAGTTTGGACTTGTCTTCGGATGAGCTACAACGAGTGTTTATTACCCTCTTTGGACTCGTAAAAATGAAAAGAGGCACTCATCAATCATGATGGGGAAATTAAGGGAAGGGGATCAATTCATTTTGCAAATAAATGACAGTTTGTCATTACCTTTGAACATGGCACTTGTCTGCATCTCATTTAGTCAATTGGGTATTCAGCTGGCTTGCAAGTCGATCCACTTTCATGAGTCATGTCACTCCTTTGAGTCTTTTCAAAAGAATGCATTGTCTTCTGTCATATCGTGTATCTGTCTGGTCTAGTCAATGCTGCCAAGTTTATAAGTTGTGCTATTTGATGTTCAAAGGGAAGTTGAAGATTTTACCTCTACAGTCAAAACAACCTCCGTGTCAGTACTTTTGAGTCAGTCTTATGGTTACCTCATTCACATCATTCCAGAACTTTGTTTTGAGTTTCATGTCGTCGATGTGGGATTCATCATGGCCCTCCTTCGACTAGACTATTCCTATCGACATCAGCTCATCGTCCAAGAAATAGTATTAGAAACAAGTTTAGTACCTTGATATCTGTATTCCTCAATGACAGATTCTCTAGCTCTCGACATAGGTTCACATCATTGACCTTTGATAGATAGAGTTGACTGGGTGTTTGACATCAAGACATCTATTCACACTCAGTAGATTGTACTAGGGTACCTTGGGAATCATTGACATTAATGGTAATCTCCCTCGCACTTGTTAACGATTCACATCATTGGCCGGTAATCAAGTGGTTTCTACCATGTTCGACTTCAGAACATTGTAATCACATGGATAGAATCGTACATTGTGGAAGACGAGACGAAGACCCTGGGTACTTGTTTAGCACTCATTGATTTCCCCAGGTTGCGATGGAGTTTTGTATGTCAAGCATGGATCCACATTTGTATGGTCATGGCTATGCTCAAATTTGCGTCTGTACGACATAGATCTACATTGTATGTCTGGTAGCTATGTCCAAGTTTGAGTCCTCTATCACATGGATCTACGTTGTATCCTAGTAGCCATGGTTGTTTATTCCTCTCATGGATCTGCCTTGTATTGGTCTGCAGCCATGAGTTGGTTACGTTTATTTATGAGTAAAAAATATTGATGTATTACAGATGCCTACTCGATGACATTCTCCGATCAAGCTGACTCTTACCTCGAAGTGATAACTTGTTCTCTCAAAGCTCTCGCCTATCGTATCCCTCTAGCGTCATGCTTTGGGGGGCATTCTGTTACACCAAAATCCTGTCACCTACATGTGATAAGATCCTTAACACTTCTATTTTCCCTCAATCCCAAACTTGGAGTGGAAACAGTGCTCTGGATGTCAATTTTACATAAAAAACCCTAGCACCGATTTTTCCCTTTAGCTTATGAGTGGTACCTTATGCAGCAGCGCCTGAGTCCTATTATAGATAAGTGGTGCCACCGCATATGTGCTTTGTTCTTGAAGCGGTTCTTACCTACACCGCTCTGTCATAAGGGTATATAAGCGGTACCCTTGGTAAAAGGTGAAAAAAATAAGCTTCACGAAGCTTCTAGATCAAGAGCTTTGTAGATAGCCTTATCCCTACTCACCTGGGTCAGTTAATCTCGATATCCATGCTTTGGGGATCTCATGGCCACCTAACCCACCAATCCCTCAACCATTTTTATCCTTTCCCATATATTTGTTGTGTTGTAATCTCACTCATGTATTATCGGATTCCTTAGTCACCGATATAGATCTATGAATGGTTTTTGGTATCTTTGATGTTGTTGTACATTTGATGTCTTTATGCAGGTTTTTCATCAGAGATCGTATTCCAGACATTTGTAGTCTCTAGGGGAAGTCTTCCAACCGAGTTGTAACTTATTTGTTATGGATCTGAACCATTCAGACCAGAAGAACAACTTTTGTCCGTAGAAGGTGCAATATTCCTGACAATAGTCTACACATAAGATTGATGACATTGCAAAAATATTCATGAAGGAGATTTTCAAGTTGCATGGATTGCCTAAGGCAATAGTTTCTGACAGGGATGCCAAGTTCACTTCCAATTTTTGGAAGGGTTTGTTTGCAGATTGGGAACAAAGTTGAATTTCAGCACTGCCTACCATCCTCAGACTGATGGGCAGACAGAGAGAGTTAACCAAGTGCTTGAAGACATGCTTCACATGTGTGTGATGGACAAAGCAACCAAGTGGGAAGATTATTTACACTTGGTAGAGTTTGCTTATAACAATGGACAACAAGCATCCTTGGGGATGAGTCCATATGAAGCTTTGTATGGCAGTAGGTGTAGGACACCAGTCACTTGGGATAATCCAGTGAACATGGTTGTGCTTGGTCCATAATTGCTTGAGGAAATGGAGCAGGATGGTCCTATAAGCTATATTTTATACACATGTATAGTTATTATGTTATACCATGATATCCATACAATTACAATGGTATACTTACTTAACCCAATACTATCACACTAGATACACATTATAACATATATACTAACATAACACTGTTGATCACACTATACTTCTCAATACTTCCGAACACTTTCGAATATTCCCAAATTCTTCAAAACACTTCCAAATACTCCAAGTACTTCTCAACACTTCCAAACTTTACACTTAATTCATTACATATGTTCACATCTATACATATAGTATATTCACAATATCACATACATGTAATACTAATAATTATTACATAATTTTACAATATATACAAACATTAATACATTCACATATATACTTTTAACAACTATATATATATATATATATATATATATATATATGTATGTATGTATGTATGTATTATGTATATATTATGCTATATTCAATATCGCATACCCCTCATCTATCTTGCAACACACACACAGACACACACACACACACACACACACATATTACTTACGCATAAAATAAAATAAATACAATTAAGAGAAAATGAATTATTAAAGACAAGTGGCTTATTTCCTCCAAAAATAGACTAGGAGTTACATCTCCATAAGTAAAATAAATAAAAATAAAAGAGAATATGAACAATTAGAGACAAGTGGCTCATTTCCTCCAAAAATAGACAAGGAGTTACATCTCCATAAATAACATAAATAAAGTTAATAAAATAAAAGAGAATATGAACCATGAGAAACAAGTGGATCATTTCCTCCACTCAATAAATAAATTACTACGATAAGTTAGGATAATAATAATTAATAATAATAATAATAATAATAATAATTTTTTTTTTTTTTTTTTTTTTTTTGACTTCGGAACTCACGTCGCTCCTCCAGCCGCCCTCTTGCTCGGGCCTGTTCCAGAGCTGCGTCTATGGCAGCCGCTCCGTCTCCTGCTTCCGGCAGCGTTTCTGCCCCCCCTGGGGTCTCTTTCTCGGCGGCCCTCGGGCTCCCTTCCTCAGTCGAGCCTCTTCTTCCCCCTGGCGGTTCCTCTGCAGCAGCTTCGACCCTCGGGGCTCTCCCGGTCAGCTCCGCCCTCCCTCCTTCAACTCCAGGTTCTACTTTGGGCGGCCCTTCATTCAAAGTCGTGGCCTCTCGTCGGGGGGAGTCCTCGGTCCAGCATGCTTCGATTCCGGAAGCCCCAGCGATCTCCATAAATTTGCCGGAGGAAGCCCTGGTGCTTGCTTCTGAGTTCAGCCAGTTTGCCTTGGTTTGCAGGTTCAATGGCTTCTGGCCTAGCCTGGCAGATCTCCGCTCCTGGATCTCTTCCGTTTGGTCCCCTCTGCTTGATGGTGAGTTTCTTGTTTGCCCCTGTGCCAAGGGTTTCTTCGTGGCCGTTTTTGATTCTGCTAAAGATAGAGACAAGGTTTCCGGCTCCGGGCCGTGGTTTTGGGGCAGAGCAGGGATGTCCATGCAACCATGGACCCCTAACTTCGACCCAACCACGACCTCTATCTCTTCCGCTCCGGTCTGGGTGAGACTCCCGTCCCTCCCCCTGCATCTCTGGGGGGACAAATCTCTTGAGTCTATTGGAAACGGTCTCGGGAAGTTTATCTGCAAATGTCCAGAAGCGATTCCAGTCCGATCCACGTTTGCAAGGATCTGTGTAGAAATGGACTTCAACAATGGATTCCCAGCAGAAATCATTCTTCTAGGCAAGGGCTACTCAAGGACCCAGAAGATCGATTACGAGAATCTCTGCTTCAGGTGCAGGATCTGCTTTGAAACAGGGCATATCGCCCGTAACTGTGAGAAATTACCAGGAAAAAGAAGACCACCCCGAAGCCAAAAGCCCACTTGGTGGACAGAAGCACCTCCGGAGAAGCAAGTTGAAGGGAAGATCCCGGCGTCAGTACCAGAAGGAGAAGCCGACCCTGCCCCGAAAGAACTTGTTCAGGGAACAGATCCAGTAGAAAGAACTCCGCCCAGGTCTCCAAAGCCTACCCAACGAGACTCAAGCTGGGCTGATATTGCCGACGCAGAAGAAGCACAGGTCAGCCGGAAAACCAGGATCAGGGCCAAAGCATCGAATGGCAGACCGTATCAAAAAAAAAAAAAACTACCCAACCACGAAAAGATGTAATGACACGAAGCCGCACTGGCTCGCTGAAATAGCTGCCCGCACGTAGTAAAGTTTGTTGCAAGTTTGTCAGGATTTTGACTTATTGAGTGACAGGAATTCTCTCTTGATGTAACGAACCCAGTGGCTTGCCACTGTTTTTAATACAAATCTCCATAACCGTTATAGTAAAAAAAATAATAATTAATAAATTGTATAAAAACATACTACATGCATAAAATAGAAAAGGAGAATGGGTAACACCATTTAGACAAGTGTCTCATTCCTAAAATAGCGAAGGAGTTACTTGTTCATGTAACCATTACCTTTCAAGTGGCAAAGCATGCCAATATATAAAAGTATTCCCTCAAGAGAAGCAATAGAGAGTATATCTTTCATTAATAACATTTCATATTAATAAAGTCATTATATCTTATTTACTTTATACACAATTTAGATATCACACCTTACAACATATATACTAATATATAACATATACTAACACATCCATAATATCTTGACCTTTGAGAATAAAAAGAAATAAAAATACATTCAAAGTGATCTTTGAAGTAATTCTTCCACTAACATAAGGCATGTTAAATTTATTTCACTAAGCACATTTATAAACTCTAAATGTAACTTTGTAAAAGGCCCAACAACCACAATGTTCGAACCTAAGCTATGATACCACTTGTAATGTCCCCGTGGGATATCAAATGGAATTAGGGACATATCATTATCTCTAAGATGTTAGAATAAATACTTAATTTCAATTTTCCCAAATTAATTATGACAAAATATCAATAATCACAAATTAGTTAAAATAAAATTTACATATGAGCAAACAAAGGTTGGGAAAGCTTACCCGACACTATCTAACATAATTATACATCCTTCTCAAACCATAACACATGTTACTTTCACCCAAAAAGGTTATTTCCAACAATATGCCATTGACTAGTTAATTAAGGTAATTAATGTGCTAATTACAACACTAAGACTTACAAATGACGACACTTAGCATACAATAATTTGTTCAACTAATTAATGCAATTTATCAATCCTAATGGCTAATTTACAATTACACCCATGTAAATATGTCTAAATAATTAAATATAATAAACACGGAAATGAGATACAAAGACTAGTCAACTAGTTTCACTAGGCAAACAACTAGTCTTATGCAATTTCGACGCACAACCATACCAACTATCCAAAAAGTGAACCTGCATCTATTATGTGCATAAATAAGCATGAATGTACAACAAAATAAAAGTACTTTTGCAAGTATGATCTGAGTACATAAACAAAGAATCTTTCAAGTTCAATCAGTGCAACTAGTTAATGAACAATGTTAGGAATTCAATCAAACCAATTGTATTGAGTTTTGAGGCACACAGAGGTGAAGGTACATATATGGAAAATGACATTATACAACACAAATAAAGTACCAAAAATAGAGCATATGGTTGTACATTAATCTTTTACCAAAAACAAAGATTAAAATCCAAAAATTAGTTACCAATTTCAATGTTTCGAAGCTAGTTTCCAATTCTAGTTTTAGAAAGCAATTCAACAAGAAGGAACTGATGATCATAGGTTAGGAAATATATTATAGGTCATCGACATTCATATGTTTGTAATTTCATACTCATAGTCCACATTTCAAATCCCAAATCTAGCTGTGGCAACCTCTCCGAAAAGACTAGCAGTTCGAGAAATGAATTAGGGTTTCAATAACTTATTTTATAGAGTATATTGGAGTCTCTTTCACACATTTATTCAAACATATCATATGCAAATATCATACATGAATCAAATAAAATCATATGTAAATTTAAACAAACATTTCTCTTGCAAAGTATTGACTCTAGCTAAAACTATTTTTTTCCAAAAAAATAGTAATTGAAAAACAACTGGATTTATTGCAAATGGATTACATCGAACTTTCTAAAACTCTTCCAGATTTGAATAAAAAATTCTACCAAGATTACCAGAGACATAAAAATCAGATATGTAGCATAAGAGTCTTATAAACATTTTAACAAACATTTATCTTGCAAAGTCCCAAAACTAACTTTCACATTTTTTCCAAAAGAACTAGTAATGGAAATCTATCTGAATCATAAAAAATGACATTTTACATTTGATTCATACATTCCATCAAATATTTCACACACACACACATAACAAATAAACCATATAAATAAAAGACAACCACTTATCTTGCGATTCCTGCAACTGTAATCGACCATGCCATGTTCCACCCAACCATAGACACTGTACAAGCCAACTATTTCTTTGCACATGTCACCCCTGAACCATAACCATGATGCCACAAACAAAAGTGCACTCAACCATTAAACCCAATTATCATCGGTCCAACCACAAATCCAATGGAAAGTGGATTCCACATCACTTCCAATATAGGACAATAGCTCTAAGACAGACAAGTCAACCATTATTCCAACTATATTCAAATGGAAAATAGATCCCACGATTCCCAATATAGGACATACAACTACATTATAGGTAGACTTAATAAAACATTGATATACCATTGGTCCAACTGCATCCAATGGCAAGTGGATTCCATGTCACTTCCAATCCAGGACAAGCAGCTTTAGGATAAATAGACTAGCAACAACTGAGTCTCTCTGCTTGGGCACAGACTCAGCAAGGGCATACCAACCATCCAAGAATACCATTGGATCTCAAGTTCTCACACATACCAAGGGAAACAAATCAAATTCCCAAGTGCCAAAGAGAAATGCACATGAGTGAGTGAACCAAGAGCCAAGAGAATGAAGCCAAGAACCATATACAAGAATCAAGAAGACCGAAAATGAAGCACACACCAACCAATTCAAATTCCTCATGGAGAACTTGAGTTGGGGAAGAGAGAGTCACAAGAGGAGTTAATTTCCCATAATAGAAAACCACTAAGGATGAGTTACAACTTTCATGAGGGGAAACACCTAGTGGCACTCAAGGGGGCGCACTATGAGAGAGAGTGACTCCAATTTAATAAAAACCATCTCGAAATAATAAAATCAAGGAGAAACACAACCTAAGAGGGTGCATAAGTCAAGAGGATCCACCAACATAAACACAAACACTTGGAATCACACTTTCCCACTTCTCCTTGCTCATAACATCCCCTCATACTCTTTTATGCGACATCGATCAATATCAACTATTTTATTTTATTAATTAATAATAATAACATAATAATAGTGTGTAGACCATAGTCCTGACACCTCGTGCCATAAGGTCACAACATCAAAATAATAATGACATGTCCATGGGCTAAATCAAAGTGTATTATAATAGGTGAATCTTTTTGCTTCACACTCCTCTTTCAAGGGTGCTTTAAACCCGCAATTCCATCAACACCACATTGACCAAAACCTTCATCACCTATACTTGGTTTATCCTTGTTCAAATTCCTAATTCTAGTACCCATTGAATAAAAAAATAGGTTCCAACCACTTACTGCAACAACATCCAAGGCTTTAACCATTTTATCCAAAGTTAAGAATACCACATTTGTTGTTCAACAAACCTTGCAAAACCCTAAATGATCAACCATCAGAGAAATGGAAGGAGAAGCCTTTCGAGATGATGCAATAATATCCCAAGTATTAACTCCATCATATTTGCAATCCTTTAGAAGATTGGCATATCCTAGGTCTTCAATGATAGAGAAATATATCTCCTAACAAGAAACTTTACCTAAAGAACCTTCTCCCAACACAACTTCACCAACTATGTATTCCCCCTTGCATCTCTTAAGGAGGCCCTATCACATCCATCAACCTCACCCAAAGTTGAAGGGCCACTTTTGGAATGTTTCCCAAAGTTAGATTGTCTAATGAAAAGTGCCCCGCTTACTCATGACCCTATGAGAACATCCTTTGTGTATGAATCATAAGCCTTGACAAAGGGAGAGGGACCTATGGGTACACCTTTGTATGGGATTGGGGGAATCCAATTCCTCAATCTTATAATTTTGTAGTTATATCATAATTTAGATAAAATAATATTCACCTTAAAATTATGGAATTATTATAATAAGTTACTATAATATTAAATTTAATATTTATGCTCATAATATCAATTTCGATATTATTGAAATTAACAATAACATTGTTGTTATTATTATTATTAATAATTAAGCAAAGTTTCATCTTATCCATTTATTTTTTCCAAACATAAGGTTGTTTTAAATTAGGTGAAAAAATTTAAGAGCAAGATTCATAGTCAAATTTCCCATCCACTAGTGAATAAGTGTAAAATTTTCCTTTCAATTTAAATGTTTTTACCTATAATTTCTTTTTTCACCAGGGAAAATACAACACTATATTACATCTTTCAAAACACCAATCATTACTTAATCTAACAACTCAATTCTAAGGATACGAAATTAGAGAGTATCATTCTCTCATATCCTATCCCTACAATAATAAAAAAATAAGGATTGTCACGAGCATAAAAACGCCATGCAATAAGCTCTTAATAGTAGCTCAAGACCTCTTTTTTTTAATCAAAATGCCATTGGAGAAATCTTTCCAAAAGATCGTCCCAACCAATAGCTTGTTTAGTTAAAGTGTCCACCTGAGTGTTGAATTCACTATACACATGAACAATCTAAAGAGGACAGGTATCCGGCCCTCGAACAGTCAGGAACCATACCAATAATGGAGATCAATATCAATTATCAATAGACGGTAAGGTGTGATGGTGCAGAGCCTAGTCTATAATGACTTTTGAAAATGAAACCATTAACATAAAATAGAGTTTCTCTAAAACCATTTTTAGGAATGGTTATAGAAAAGAAACCATTGACATAAAATAGAGTTTCTTTAAAACAAAAACTATCAGACTTTGTAGAACTAGGGTGTGGATGAATAACCATCTTTTAAAACAGATTAGCTCACTCCAGTACACGAGTATATTAACAACTTCTCCTTCATACTCATTGTAAAATGTCTTGCTACTTTTCAATGCAACCAAAATATATATATTTTATGTATTTAATATTAAATTAATCATATTTATATTAAGCTAAACATGATTGTGCACTAACAATCCAAATATAATCTTCTTCCATTTAATAACATTTTGTATTCAAAATTTATTTAAATGTTAGATCATGTAAAAAATATAATATAAAATGTTGAAATATCAGACCTTTTAAAAGTTAAGATCAAATTTCAAGATTGCATAAAACTATTATAGACATGTTCTCTTGCTACATCCTCTGCTCGGTTGGAAGTTCAAATTTGACAGTTATAACCCATTTATGGCAAATCAAGTCTATTATGCACATGATACCGTCACATTACACACTACAGTTTTGTTAATGATGTTGGTACATTGGGATCCACGAATTGCAAATGCTCATGATTCTCACACGTCACTTCCAATTTATAAATGGCGTTGGTCAATAATTAGCAATGACAGGCACTGAACAGGGCAGGCACGATTTTGACTTTTCAGGCCTATTTTATCCAGGAATCTGGTGAATTTAATGTATAAAATTTATAATTTTTGTTGAGTGATTTTAAGCTTAAAAGATAAATAATTTGATACAAAAATCTTCAACACTTGTGTTGTTTATAAGATTTGACAATATTTTTGACACTATTTTTAGGTATTTTGAAAATTTATGATAAAAAACAAATAAAAACCAACCCAAATATAAAGACATAAATTCATCAAATTCTTACTTCATAGAAATAGGAAACATGATTTGAAACAATGCTCACGTCACGTGTGATAGTTTTTTATACACAATAATTTCTATGATACACGATTAGAAACAATGCTCACGTCACACGTGTGACAGTTTTTTATACACAATAAATAGCTCAGCTTGCAGTTCAAAGAATAAATCAAAATTTCAACTTTTATATATACAGGATGTTCTTGTAAGCTGCAAAGCTGAAATAGTTGGCATGTGTAGAAATTACAATGGAATAAATCTAACACTCAATTCTTCTTTGAAGCTGCTGCCGGGAGTGCACTTCAACTATCGCTCAAGTTATTCTAGGTTTTATTTCAGGATAAAAAAATGGTAATTAAACCGTTTAAATTTTCTTTTTTAAGTAGCTAAAGCTACTTTTAATAAAAAATTTTTTTTAATAACATCTAACTTTAATCCTCTATTGAAAAAAAGCAATTAACTTACTTGCAATTTAACCTCACATCCAAATAAAACAAATTAACAGAATTGACTTACGGTTACATTTTTTATTATCAACTTTAAATATCATTTTATAATTCTCTGAAGATCATTTGAAAGTGTATACACAAGAAAAAAAACACTAATCCAAAAGCCCAGCGGATTATAGCAAGCAGAAACAAGGCAGTATTTTAGAAAATTAAAGATTTTTTTCCCTCTAACACCGCTATACAATTGGTTCAGGCAAAACCTCAGTTTATTGAAACTTTGTTAAAATCAGTTGTTTAAACCTGAAATTTGATTGAAATTATTAGGAATCGACAAGATTATTTTACAATTTAGTTGCATTCAAAGTATTTAGGAAGCTGAATCCATATTTTTTAGAAAAGACAAATAATCTTTGTCCAATTAAAATTACAATTTCAGTAACCAGTAAAATGAAACGCGCGCTGAAATCAAAGGAATTTTTTTAATTTCTTCTATTGGCCATGTCAGCTACGATTTTGCAGGTTTCAATCTGCAGTTTGCTCAGAATTCTTACTAATAGTAGTTGCTCCCTTTCTCGGCTTGCAGGGATTTTCGAGAGATTGTTGGAGGGTAGGTTTAATACTCTGATTATTGGACGGAAAGTCTAATACCCATCTCCTTCGATCATTTACACTACCTGTTAAACTTTCCTGCAACTTTACCTAAATATAGAGATTTTGTTCTCTGGGACTCTTTGATTCCATGGTGAAAATCTTCTTGCAGAGGAATCAATAGCCAGCCTTCATCGAACTGAGAACTTGCAGAAAATAGTTCTGCTTTCCACTGGTAAGTCATTCACCCCGTTCCATCCGCTGCACTGTTCGTGTAATAGATCCCATTTAACTGGAATTGTTGCACCGTAGAACGAGATTGTGCAAGCTCGTCTTTAAACAAGGGCGTGGAAACATCGAATGGTTGACCAAATGGCAAACTTTTCAACAATATCCGAACTGATCGCGAAAATTGAAAATGACAAATCATTAAAGAAATGTCGGAACGAAGAAGTGATAATAGTCGGCGCTGGGCCATCCGGAATGGCCGTCGCTGCATGTCTTGCAGACCTCGGAATTTCCAGTGTCGTTCTCGAGCGAGAACGCTGCCTGGCGTCCTTGTGGAAGTATCGGACGTACGATAAGGTTAAGCTGCATATCGACAAGAAATTCTGCGAGCTTCCTCTCATGGCGTTTCCGGATGAATACCCTATGTTTGTTACCAAGGACCAATTTATTGGCTACTTGGAAGAATATGCTAAAAAATTCAATATTCAGCCGCGGTTCTGCCAATCCGTGGAGTCTGCGAGCTTCTTTCAAGAAACGGGAAAATGGCATGTCCTTGCAAGGTGTTCGTTGGATAATTCCGAGAAAGAGTACCTCGGAAGGTTTCTTGTTGTGGCGACGGGCGAAAACAGTGAATTTTTCATGCCTGACGTTTCCGGGCTGGAAAGCTTTGCAGGAACCGCTATTCATTCGATTCATTATAAAAACGGAAAAGATTTCGAAGGCAAGAAAGTTCTGGTCGTCGGATGCGGTAATTCTGGCATGGAAATTGCGCTGGATCTTGTAAATAACAACGCAAGGCCGTCTATGGTAGTTCGTAGTCCGGTAACTTTTGTCCAAACCCTTAAATCTTCATTCTGTAAAGCTATTTCAATTTATACGCTAGGTTTTAAATCTTTTGCATATTCTGCCGTTAATTGAAAGCTAGCCGTGAATGTTGCAATAGCACACAGAACCTAGCTAGAAGTAAATATTTACAATTTCATGCAGCAATTTTTGAATCTTTAACATAATTATGCATGAATCACTAACTCTAAAACGCTCTGTTGGACATCAACATTTTCTGCAAAGCCGTGCTGAATTTACGCCTCTTTCAATTTTCAGCCAGTCATGGAAGCCGGAGACTCAAAACTATTTTAAATAGTGGCTTGTCACGTCCGAATATACACTTCTAAAGTATTTTCTTGTTTTATTTCGCTCGATAAGGTCATCCGCCTAGATAACTTGTTCGGACAGCCTCCGTCCGAATTGACATTTACAGAGTGTTTTCTTGTTTTTTAAGCCGGACAAGGCCAACCGTCGAGATAACTTTTCGTCTTGTACAACTTGTTCTTCGAAGTTTCATTGTTGTAAAGCTTGTTCTTCGAAGTTTCATTGTTCTGGCATATTTTAGTACTAGAAATTTCCACTTCCAGTTAATGCACAGCTTCATCTTTGTTGTCCAAACGATAATTTCGTTCATATTTCTTTTTGCATGTTAAGTCGCATGTCCTGCCGCGAAAAGTTTTCGGAAGGTCCACATTCTCGGTCGCGATGCAGCTGTTGAAACTGCTGCCAGTCCGAATAGTAGACAATTTGCTCATCATGTACAGTAATCTAACCCTAGGCGACAGTGCTTCCCATGGAATACTCCGTCCCGTCCGAGGACCGTTAGAGATCAAGTTTAAGACCGGCAAAACCCCGGTGCTGGACAACGGCACGGTTGCCAAAATAAGGCAAGGCAATATTAAGGTAAACTGGCTCCATTCCTCTCTCAGAAATTCTAAGCCTTTCAATTTCTTATTAGATTCTTAATGGCAGGTCGTCCCAAATTTCAAACGCGTAACGGCCACTGGTGTCGAGTTCGAAGACAATCGTGAAGAGGATTTCGACGCCATAATCTTTGCGACTGGTTACAGAAGTGTAGTACGCCGCTGGCTCAAGGTATGCCTAACAGCGATTTTCCGTTTTCGAACCGTATTTTTTCCGAGATCTCTGGTTTTGAAAATCGCCATTTAATTTGCAGGATGGCGGAGAACTTTTCTCAGACGACGGATTTCCAAGGAAGCCGTCTCCGGACAATTGGAAAGGAAACGATGGTCTGTATGCGGCCGGTATGGGAAGAGCGGGTCTACAGGGATCTTCGAAGGATGCTCTGCTGATCGCCCAAGATATATTTCAGGCCGTCAGCACTTCATCTTGATCTTGTAATTTTCTTATCGCGCTGCCAGATCGTGGATGGTGTATATAATTGTTGTTGTACTGGTAGACTTCAAAAAAACGTTGGGAGACTAGCTTAAGTTAACTAAATATAGTTTATTTTCTCCCCCACTTCAATGTATATATATTTATTAGCCCGTGCAATGTATATATATTTATTAGTCCTTGCCAGGACCATATGCAGGAGTTAATTTAATTTTTTAACAAAGACTTTCCAAAGTTCGGTGGAAAATACGTTGTATTGTTGATCTCTTTTAAACAAATTCAACTTTTTATTTTTGTAATATTGTGGTTTGATTTTCTCATTGGTTATTTTTCTGAATTTGAAAAATAATTAACAATTAAAAAATTTGAAAATTTTGTAACTAGCCAATTTGAAGATGCACAATATTGTTGGGAATATTGCAGCCAATGCAAATTAATCACAAAACAAATTTTAAGGCTTTGGGAGTCCATCAATTCAAAATCTATTGTGTTTCAACCACTTTCCACATGGTACAATGCATACTTGCACTTAAGAGAAGCTTTCTAGTATGGTGCTTACCTCTATGCCTCTACCTTCATCCTTAACGTCCTTCTTGGATTTACCTCCCTATGCTTTTGATATCTCCACCCTACACTTGACCACCTTTTAGTCCTTTCCACCATGATCTGCAACTCTTCTTATGTTTCCACTTGACCATCTTGGATTAAGCCCCCATAATGTCATCGATAGGATCTTGGCCTTTTCACAATGAGGCTATGCATTTCTAACATGAAGATCTGAAACTTGCAAGTGGAACTCTCATGCTCAAGATGTTTAGTCTATTGTCTATGGTAAAGGCCTTTTTGACTTGATGCGATGTTTCCAAATGAAATGCTCCCCAAAAAGGGATGTATGCTCCAAAGGAGAACACTCCTGTGGGAAGGCCTTCCTGGGAGGGATAGGGAGAAGGTAGTAAGAGGGTGAAACAAAAATTGGAGCTAGGAAGTAAGTCAAGGAAATCCCATAAGCACTTTAGGGGAGCACTTCAAAGAAAGAAAAGAGATTGAACTGCTTCGAAGGAATAAGTAGCTTCCTTTTGTCTTAAAGCCATGTTTAGCTTGGTATCTTGTAAGGCTCTTAAGGACAATACAGAGACATAAGCCTAGGAAAAAAAGGAGAAGTTGAAAGGATACACTTTTGACACAAATGCTTGGGATGAAAAATCCCACACACATATAAAGCCTCCATTCGACACCGATAAGGTAAAAGAAGCCTTTCTAGATGAAAATTTTCCATGAGGTCTTCCACTAAACTAAGAACCAAAGGAAAGATTGTCTCTCAAAGAAAACAATTAACCTTTCAAATAAAACAATTAATATTTCATTAATTCTATCATTTCCGTTAAAGGACATAGTAGCACTAACAACAAGATACACAATCTGATGGACTGCACTAGTTGCTTCTATGTTTCTTGCTTGGATAACTAACCAAAAAACCCCCACTAAGCTCCTAAGCTCCTTATAAAGGGAGATGTGGAAACATATTTCTTTTGCTGCAACAAATGGAGCTCGCCCAAAGCTTGTGATGTTATGGAAAATGTCACAAGAGTGAGAAATCCTCCTTATCCTTGGAGGTTGTAACTAAAGAAACACTGTAAGAGATGACTAATAGAACATACACTAACAAACTAAAGCAAAATTCATTAAACAAGAATTACATAAAAAGATTCAAAAAGTGCAAATATACCATAAAACAAAGAGAATGAGTTAGCTTCAACCATATAGTATTGTCCAATTGGAAACATGTATACAAATGGTGTCACCTAGAAGAATGAAGCTCCAATGGTATCCAATTCTCTCCCTTAGGGATGGGTCCTTTTGAACTATCTCAAATTGCTTGCTAACTAACTTGGAATGATGAGGAGAAACACTTGCTTCTTGAGGAAGAATTCAATGGAGCTTTGTGATGCCAAATGATTATATGAATGAGTGTGAAAGATGACCTCTCAAACTAATTTGTGCAACATATAACCTTGCTCTAGATTTCTCTTATGGAATGCATGCTCATGGCTTCCTTTTTGTAGTCCAAATAGAGGTCACTCAAACATCTAGTTCTTAATGTGAATGCTCCATCTCATGAAGTGATCTTTGAGGTACAAGTATGGGGTTATTGAATTCTCCCAAGCATGTGAAGACAAAAATTCAAATTCTTGGATCCAAAATGTGGTTGAGAGCCTTGAATGTGCCACCAAAATTTAATGGTCATTCCGTTGGTACAACCGAGTGGGTTTCGAGACTTTGTCCGTGTGTATTTGTGCAGGTTTCTTGAGAATAGTCACGCATTTGTACAAAATGATGGAATTTTTCCATTCTAAAATTCAATTCCCATTCTGAATTTGATGAGTATGATGCTAATGAACTGCATGTTGTATGTTGATGATGTCCTCTTGCAATAATCACCGAAATGTAGCATGTATTTGAGACATAAGGGATTCACCTTGTTGACCAATATCTTATCAAGTCCCTTCATAAAGGGGGGTTTTTAAGTTGTGAAAAACAAGGTTAATATATTTTAGGTTTGGGGGGGGGGAGGGGGGGGTAGGCGTGGGGAGTAGGGTATGGGGGGTATTAAAAGGTGTATTTAGTAAAAATACAAAATATATTGTAAAAATAGGGTATTTAAATTGGAAATATGTATTGGGAATGGGGATTAACAAAAGGATTTTGGTAGGTACTTATTAATATCTAGTGAAATTGGGTGTATTCTTTAATATCCCATGAATGTAGTTGCTATGGCATAGTTTCAATGGGTGAAGATCTTGTGGTATGAGATTTGGGTGATAACAGATGCCCCTTGATGTGTGAGATTAGAAAGAATATTCATAGGTATAATATATCATTGTTTATTTCCATTATGTTGATAGTCCAAACTATGATAGTAAGATAGAAATATTTGAGAGTAAACGATGACCTATAGGGAGGATGTTGGTGATGAAAGTTAAAGCAAATAATTGATAGGTGACACATAAAAAATAATAGTTTATACAAACAAGACAACCATCCTTATGCTCGTGAAGTTCTGTCAAACTGAATTACAATAAGAGGAGATCGAGGAGTCAACTCTAAAACTGCTAGACATAGGGATGAAGTTGGATTCAATCCCAACATGAGTAAATGTGTTTTGGACTAGTGATCATTCTTATGATGCCAGAGGAGAGGAATTGTTGATCATTGCAAGCAACCCATTCGGGTTGGGGACCTTAATAATGATGGAGCTACGAGGTGGGAAACTTGCTTATGTCATATCAATAATTGTCTTTAAACATAACCGTGAACAATCCAACCACATGAACACTTGACTCCCCCTGACGTGATAAATTTGTTGATGTCATACATAGGGGAAACTACTGAGGCAAAGACACGGGGTATTCACTTAGTGAAACCATGTCATAGCACCTTCGTTCATGCAATATTAAAGCATACCCCTAATTTCACTAGATATTGATAATTACTTACAAAAATCGTTTTGTTGATCCCCTCGGCAATACATATTTCAAATTAAAAAACCCCTATTTTTACAATATATTCTTTATTTTTACTAGAAACCCATTTTTATACCGCCCCAATACCTATAAACACCCCATACCCTATTCCTTGCCCCCCAATACCTACAATATATTGACCTTATTTTTCACAGATAAAAACCCCCCTTTATGAATGAACGTGATAAGATATTGCTCAACAAGATGAATCCCCCATGGGAAAAGATCAATGCTGACTTTCTTTGCTCAGTCTAAGGTGTATTAATTTGTCACAGTGGTCTAGGAACTGAAAACACAGTCTCACAAAGAATTCAGACAAATATGCATAAAATTGGCAAAATGGTGCTGCAATGGAAGTAGTGGCTCTGTATAATCAAATGAAAGAATGATGATACAATACAATGATCATGCTAGATGCATGAATGCCAGACAATTCAAATTCCCAAGGAGGTCATTCAAATTGAATGAGTGATTCTACCTTAACTGAATGTAAGCCACAATAAACACTCAAGTTAACCACTAATCAAAACTCTAATTGACTCAACTGAGTCCTAATTGAAGTTGGAGTGCAATAAATGACTGAGTCTAACTGAAAGTAGCTTAGACACATGTCGTTGCAATCCAACCAACAAGTGGTAGCGCATCAATGAATCCAATGAACCCCGATGAGGTTAACTGAAGTGTAACTGACCATCAGAAGTGGTTGGAGGCGCCCCTGTTGACTCCAGTTCATTAAATATTAATTAAAAAAATCAGTTTAATGAAAGGAGGTGCCTCCACTTCTCTGTTTCACTGATTGTAACCATCAGTTATCAATTAAGTGCATTTATGACACTCAGATCACCCCCAGAGTGCTCCAGTTAGCCTCCCCAAATGAAGGAGAAGGTTTAGTTGGCCTCCTTGACTGAAGGTAGGCGTGGGTGTGCTCATGCTGATGTCATACAGTGATCCTCTGATGTCAATTAAGTCAATAAAACTTAGGATAGTGGTTTAACTAGGCCAATTTGACCAAAATGAGTGTGTATGGTGGTGAATGTCTCAAACACCCCCCCTTAAGCTATACTTAGGAGAAGTAGAAAACATAAAGTGCATAAGAATGCTAGGGCCCCGACAACAAAGGCCATAGGTCACCCTATACAATACTGAAACTCAAACAATGCTCAAAACAAACGAAGTGAGGAAAAGAGGTAAAACCCAGTGGAAAAAACCCCCCCTCAAGCTGAACACTAAAAGTAGTTGGATCACCCTGATGAAATCACCCCCAACAGTGAACGGAGGTAAGTGAACTTATTTTATGAAAATATCTTGGTGAATATGTCTACAATCTACTCATAAGTTGGGTAGTATTGCAGAATGATGGTCCTGTCATGCACTAGCTCCCTGATATAGTACATTTGTATCTCTACATGCTTGGTCCTCTGCCTGGTAACTGGATCTGTGGATATCTTAATAGCACTTTGATTGTCACAAAAGAGGAAAGTGGACAAAGTACTACCAAGATCAAACTCTGAAAGAATTCCTTGCAACCGAACAGCTTGGATGCAAGCATTCACCGCTCCTCGATACTCGGCCTCTACTAAAGACAATGCTATGGCGGACTGTTTTTTGCTATACCAGCAAATGGGGCCACCGCCAAACATGAAGACATATCCAGAAGTTGAATTCCGATCAATATAATCACTTGCCCAATTGGAATCTGTGTATCCAACTAGCTCTAGCTCGAAGTCTACAGCATAGTGAATGCCGTAGGTCCTGGTTCCTTGAATATACTGGAGGATCCTCTTGGATGCCTTCCAATGAAGATCACGGGGCTGCTGCATGTATCTTGATACAACATTCATGACATAACAGATATTAGGCCGAGAATGAGTCAAGTACAACAAGCTACCAATCAGCTGTCGATAAATAGTGCAATCCATGGGAGGTGTGATTTTTCCTTCTTCAAGGCTGATCCCTGAAAGGAAAGGGAATGGAGCAGCTCTACATTCAGCTATGTTAAACTTGAATAATAGGTATAATATGTATTTGGATTGAGTGACCATTATCCCATCAGAATTTTACTCAATTTCGAGCCCCAAAAATTGTTTTAAGAGCCCCAAATCGCTCATTTCAAATGCATTATGGAGAGCAGTTTTGATGACTGAAATAGAAGAAACTGTGCTACCTGTGATCAGTAAGTCATCAACATATAAAAAAATAATAATCAAATGACCATCAAACTGCTGTATATACACATTTGGATATGATTTACACCTTTGGAAGTTTTGTGAGAGAAGGAAGGCATCCATCTTGGAATACCACTCTCTTGGGGTCTGTTTTAACCCGTATAGTGACTTCTTTAGCTTGCAAACCAAAGATGGATCATAAATGTAGCCCTTAGGATGCTTCATGTATATCTCCTCATGAATATCTCCATGCAGAAAGGCTGAATTAACATCCATATGATGCACTTCCCAGTGCTTAGATGTTGAAATTGCCAAAACTAGGTGGATGGAGTCCATTTTTGCAACCGGTGCAAAAGTCTCATGGTAGTCCACACCTTGGACCTGGGAGAAACCTTTTGCCAATAGCCTTGCCTTATATTTGCAGGTGCTTCCATCTGTAGCAACCTTAGTCTAAAACACCCACTTGCATTGAACCAATTTCCTTCCCGGAGGAAGAGAAACTAGCTCCCAAGTAGTGTTTTTCTGAAGAGAATTCATCTCTTCATCCATGGCAACTTGCCATCTCGGATCCTTCCGAGCATGGTAGTAAGACTTAGGGCCTAAAATTATCATCAAATAACAAGATTCAAATAGCAAATAATCAGGACAAGAGAGTGCAATACCTGCTCTTTGGAAATCAGACCGGGTTCTCCTTGGATCATCCAGATTTCCAATGTTATCTCCTGCGGAGGAGAGTGTCTGTCGGGCCCATGTTGGGAGATGATTTTGTACTTCAGGTTCTAATTCAGAATCTGATGTTTGCTGTACACTGATATCATAAATTAGAGGATCAAAATCAGGGTCATCACCCCCAATTTCATCATCCAAATATTCAGTAGAATAGGAAGAAAATTCAGCAGTTTTCTCCTTCACTAGTTCCACCTCCTGAAGAGGCTCATTGAACTTGACACTCCTTTCGATGATGATCTGTTTTGTTTTGATATCCAATTGCTTGAAACCTTTTGATTCATTAGGATACCCAATAAACAAAAATTCTATGCTTTGCGGTTGCAAATCCCTCCTTTTATCAAGTGGAATTCAGGCCCATGCAGTGGACCCAAACACCCGCATATTCAACACATCCGGCTTGTGTCTGAAGTATGCTTCAAAAGGGGTCTTCCATTTCACGGATGAGTGTGTCACTCTGTTCTAAATATATGTTGCAGTATGCATGGCTTAAGTCCACAAATTTGCAGCCAACTTCTTTGATTCCAACATACAGGTGGTCATCTCCTTGAGAAACCGATTCTTCCTCTCCGCTACACCGTTCTGCTGGGGAGTGTAGGGAATTGAATGCTGGACCTGAATACCACTTTGGGAACATATGTGCAGCAACTCATTACTAACATACTCTTCGCCATTATAATATCTCAATATCTTGATCTTTTGGCCAGATGCATTCTCAATCAAGGCCTTCAATTCAATGAATTTTTCACAGACTTTAGACTTCTTTTTGATAAAGAAGACCCATGTGTACCTGGAAAAATCATCAATGAAAGTCAGAACGTACCTTGATCCATTCATGTATGTGGTAGGCATGGGACCACTGATATTAGAATGTATTAGTCCCAAGATGCATGATGCTCGGCTTGCCTTCCCCCGATCGAACTTATGCTCAGGGTGCTTTCCAACAACACAGCCCTTGCAAATTCCAGTGGTTGCCTTGATGACTGGGAGGCCTTCAACCATAGAATTATTTTGTAATTGCTGCAAGTATTTGAAGTTCAGATGGCTGAACCTCTCATGCCATAGTCTACTAACTTCATTTCCATGAGTCAGCAATGCGATGGGCTTTGCATCCACCACAAAATGGGAAAACTCATAGGCTTTTGCATGATGGTTTGCAAGGCCTTTTGCAACAAGTTTCCCAGATGAAAGTTCTATGATCTTTACGTCATCCGAGCTGAAGGAAACTCTCTTGGGAACTCCTATATGTTTCATTTGATAAACACTAAGGAGGTTTGATGCCATAGATGGTACGTATAGAACATTTGAAAAATAGCCATGCTCAAGATCAGCAGTACCTTGTCCTTCAGAAATGATGATGGAGTCATTTCCCATGTGGATGGGAATGGATTTGCCGGTCTTCAAAGATGAGAAGGAGTCTCTTTCAACCAACATGTTGTTAGAAGCTCCAAAATCTATCAAGAGTGCTTTGGACTTCGAAGTGCTTGCCATGAGGGCATGACCTCTTTCATGCTGTGGTTCCCGATCTTGCCGATCTCTCCTTCAAAAGCTTTCGAGAAGATTGATGTGATTTCTCTCAAGGAGAGAGGTAGATTCATCAAGTTTCTTTTTCTTGCAGACATGTTCAAGGTGGAAGCCCTTCCTGCAGTATGAACAATTGACTTTTTCCTTTCCATGATGCCCTTTTCCTTTGTTCTTCTTTGAGCCAGAAGACTCTTCATGGTGCTGGTTTTCAACTTTAGGCTTAAAAGCTTCGAATTTGGTTTTTGGGTTTTTCTACTGCTTTCCTTTACCCTTCAGATCTTTGGGCCCCAAGACATGGAGGGCTTGATCCCGGGAGGATTTGATGATCCCCATCTGGACAAGCTTATCAACGGTTCACTTGTTAGGGACTCAATGAAGGCATTGAGTGAAGGCATCTTCCATCCAGGGGTTGTGAGCTTCCCCGCACGGAATGTAGAGACAAAAACCAAATAATCAGCTCCAAGTTTGGAGAGTATGGCGAAGATGAGCTGATCATTCTCCTTATCCACCTTGCGTTGCTTCAATAGTAAGACAATGTGCTTGAACTTTGTGAAAAAAACATTCAAGGTCTCGAAATTGGAAGGTTGGAGAGACATCAACTCATTCTCAAGCTGGTATACTCTCAAATCATCCTGCTTTCCATACAAGGTTTCCAATTTGTCCCAGATTTTCTTTGGAGTATTCAATCCTGAGAGATGGAAAAGAAGATCCTGAGAAATAGAGAGGCACAAGAATCCAAATGCTTCATCTTTCTTGTTCAAGAATCTAGCTTTGTCTATCACAGAAGCATGATCTTCTTTAGTGTCCATAGTGACCCTATAGAGTCCTCTAGCACGTAGCTGGATCTCCATGTCTCCTTTCCATGAGTGGAAATTGAACGGAGTCAAGAGTTCTACGGAAGAAGCCATTTGAAACTGCCGGAGCGAATGCTTTCACCTGTTAAAAACCTACCAATCACAACAAAAGAGGCACCGTAAGGTTGGACAACCTGCACATTTTAGGCTTTCATCACACCCAGCATAGTTGATCAAGCAAGCTTGGCAAATAATTTCCTTACTTGGGGTATTAAGTGGTAAGCCTTGGCTTCTGGTGCTGTGCTAGAATTTTTGAGCTTTGCTCAATTTTTCATGCAAGATCTGTCAAAAACCTTGTTTTTGAGAGATCTGAGCTTCATCCCGCCGTGAGATCTGATACCATATTAATTTGTCACAGTGGTCTAGGAATTGAAAACACAGTCTCACAAAGAATTCAGACAAATATGCATAAAATTGGCAAAATGGTGCTGCAATGGAAGTAGCAGCTCTGTATAATCAAATGAAAGAATGATGATACAATACAATGATCATGCTAGATGCATGAATGCCAAGACAATTCAAATTCCCAAGAGGCCATTCGAATTGAATGAGCGAGTCTAGCTCAACTGAATGTAAGCCATAGTAAACACTCAAGTTAACCACTGATCAAAACCCTAATTGACACAACTAAGTCCTAATTGAAGTCAGAGTTCAATAAATGACTGAGTTTAACTAAAAGTAGCTCAAACACATGTCACTGCAAGCCAACCAACAAGTGGTAGTGCATCAATGACTCCAATGAACCCCGATGAGGTTAACTGAAGTGTAACTGACCATCAGAAGTGGTTGGAGGCACCCCTGTTGACTCTAGTTCATTAAATATTAATTAAATAATCAATTTAATGAAAGGAGGCACCTTCACTACTCTGTTTAACTGATTGTAACCATCAGTTATCAATTAAGTGCATTTATGACACTCAGATCACCCCCAGAGTGCTCTAGTTAGCCTCCCTGAATGAAGGAGAAGGCTTAGTTGGCCTCCTTGACTGAAGGTAGGTGTGGGTATGCTCATGCTGATGTCATACAGTTCTCCTCTGATGCCAATTAAGTCAATAAAACTTAGGATAGTGGTTTAACTAGGCCAAATTGACCAAAATGAGTGTGTATGGTGGTAAATGTCTCCAACAAGGTGAATCCTTATTTTGATGAGAAGGGAACCCACGCTACAATCATAACTGCCTTAACTCTCATACAACGAATGGTAATATGATGGTATTACCATTAGAACCATGATAATTTTGTAATGAATTGGGACAATGATATAACTTAAATAAGACAATTCATGACTTCCCTTGATCATAGTAAATTGGGTGACTAGTGTATGGCAATATTCTTAATCTAGCATTGTAAGGTGTAATGGATATGGACATACGACATATTGGTTTTGTATATGATGTTTGATATATGACAATTAACAATGGTGTAGTGAATCCGAATGACAAAAATGGTGGTGATGGTGGGCTATGGACACAAATACGTCAATCAAGGGTGACTAGAGAATGTCGCCGAACCATTTATGTGAAATGAATTATATGGATATTTTGTATAAACGAGAAGATGGGTCCCCAATGAATAAACACCATGTAGGGTGTTCATGCAGGGATGATTAAATGATATTGGTGTGTTTATAGGGTGGGGGAACTTTATTGTCTCATTGGGGGTTGGTGATATGGAGAGAAACATAGATGGTCTATTGATCATGATGGAGATGAAAGGTTGTTTGTGAATTGTGACCGTAACTTGTGTTGGGGAATTTAAAGGGGGAATAAACAAGATGCAACGAGAGAGATGAATGTGGTTTACTTGACAAATATGGTAAAATTTCAAATTCCACAGACTTTATTGTTTAACATCATGGGTGTCAAAATGTGTGGGTCATGTAGTGGCACATGCACCCATGGGGGATCATCATGCTATTTCCGGATAACAACCTTTTACATGATGGGGTGTTTTTACTGAGGGACTGTGGCCTTATGGATATCATCTAGATAACTGGATAAGTGCAATGTAACTGGAGGGGATATGTCACCTATATGTATGGTCGAGATGATAAGACTATGGGTGGGGCCCATGGACTATTTAATGAGGGAGAATCTGCTTCCTTGCTAAAATCCTACACACATAATGAAAATACCAAAGCATAAGAGTGTTAATGATAAGAAATTTGAGAATGCAATCATTCAATGACATGAAACTTATCATTCCTAAGGAAATGGCTGAAAAAATGGGTGCCTGATGAAGTTTTAGGGGAAACAAAACAAATGGATCTATGATGTAGAGCTCGTGATCCTGATCCTCGTGGTACTAATGGTTTTTCAAACATAAATATGAAACTCGCTAAGGAAGCTATTGAAAAATGGGTAGTTTGGCCTATAAATAGGGGTGAACCCTAGTTTTTGAAACCATTTTTACCATTGAGCTTTCGATGTCATAGAAGCTTTTTTTCTTCTCATTTTAGGATATTGGATTGGTAGATTTCAATTGCAGGAGTTCTAGGAAATCCCTCATTCCGAGCTCTTTATTTTTGGTAGATTATATTTTTTAGGGCCCCTGATTATTCGTACCATTGGCCAAAGAATTATTCGGTCGACTGAATGTATTTCAAAGGATTTACCATGTCGAATCATGTGGTGGTTCCTTCAAGAGTCACACATCGCATGAGAGGTATATTCCTCAGCCGTATGGGTTTACCATGCCATTGTGCATGGGACAATCGCATGACTGCGCGATCGAGAAATGTCCCTCCCGTGCATGTTTCCCACACCCTCGTGAGGCTCTTATCCACACAGTCACACGATAGTGTGAATATGCGTTTTTTTTTTTACAAGATAGTGTGAATATGTGTTATGTGCCGATAAACCATGTGGGTTAGGGATATGGACTTGTAATAGTGACAGGACTAGTGGAACCTCCTTTGGAGGATGTGGTACAATTACCTATTCTTGGTCCACCTCCTCCACCAACAAGTGTGTGCCATGATGTTTGAGTCATTGATCTCATTTTTGTATGGACTGATGAGACGCATTTTGTATATGTATGGATATGGCATATGGGAGTTGAGTTTTTTATGTATCCCAAAAGGATATTTTTTCATATAATTTGATGAGACATTTGATGTACGTTATACACTTGAGGATACACACACCATTTTGTGGTTGTTTGTAGTTTATGTTTGTTTTGAGATGTATGTGTATGATTTTAGTTGATGTAAAGGTGATGACTATAACATCACTGTGTGGTAAAAACATAACTTTTATTTTCTTCGATTGATTAGATGGATTATCAATGTAATAAGTGCCAATCTTGTACTTCATTAGCAATATGATCTACAAATGCATTAAAATTCCCAAGGAAATTTATAAACATGATGGTTTCAAATTGGTGGACCAAGATCCACACTCAGAATAATTTATGAAAGAGGTATGTATTACGTAAATGAAAGACATTGTTAAATTGTGCAATGAGGAGATGTGATTCTAGATAGATGTGAAGATGCCGAATTCCAATATGGATGGTATCGACCAATAATCCAATGATGGCATTGTACTATGCTTGCTTATTAGTGGTAGGAGCGAGACATGCTCCACATGTGTGGTAAAGTGTGTGCATCGAGGTATATATATTACTGAAGTGGTAGATGTGGTATTCTTTGACCAACAACTTGCACTATTGGTGAAGTCAGCATAGCAATTTGTATTGGTAGTCATTAGCAAAGTAAACAAAATTTGGATCATTCATAGTGTTCAAACTAGAAAAGAAAAAATGAAAATATATGTGACCTATAGGGTGTTTAGTGAAAGGGATAATGTATGCGGTGAATGTAAATTCATCCAGGTTGTGATGGTTTTGTGGAAACTATCACACATTTGGTGGTGTTGGAAGTCAATGTGACTTACCTGAAATAGATGTTTGCTCGTATGTACATGTATCTCAGTCTTGCAACTATAGGAAGAATTTAATCAAATGCAACATGTTATCAGGGTTGTTTAAGAGGCCTCCTTCGGGATGGCCTAACACATATTCTCCTTTGGGTAGGCGTTATTTGACAATGTAAGGGCCTTTGCACATTTGGAATTTTTTTTATCAAGACCTATCTTGTTGTCTTTAATGGCATTAAAAATGAGAACAAGATTTCCTTCACTAATTATGCAAGGACATACGTGGAAATTGTAATGGGATTTGGTGCTATTGGAGGAGCGTAGTTGTCTAGTCGACTAGTTCCTCTTAACTAGCTAGTTGGGTAGTTGGTTGAGTTGGTTAGCCAACCAACTAGGCAGTTAACAATATGTAATTGAATAACAAAATGTAATTTGTATACATAAGTTTAGTGAGCCAAAATGAGAAGTAACATTTTTTCCTCTTTGGTTATCTATTAATAGAAGATTTGTTGCTGATATATCCATTACTCATGATTCCTCCTGTTTGATTATATGTGAATGTCATGTCCCATATGCTTTTATGTGTTTAATACTATTGGTAAATATATGCAATCCCATATATTGCAACATTGATTTCATTGTTGGTAGTACTATTCCGGATAAAAGATTATTACATTTGCGTAAATGGTCAACAAGGAATAAATTTGAGAGTGGTGGAGCAAAAAGATAGTGAACTATATACAAAATTTTGCTAGAAGGAACAAGTTAATGTTAGCAAAATCCAGAGAAAAATTCTTTAGTGAGACACATGAAAAAAGTATTGAAGTTGTTCCCTATGAATTGAACAAACTGATTGATTGAATTAATGAGTAGAATTGATCCATCCAATGCAAAGTTGTTGATGCATAAGCTTATTAATAGGGGCCAAACCAACTTGTATGAGTGGGTTGATCAAATATGCAATGACTACTATGAAGAACAAGATATTAAAGGATATCACTCGATGGAATCCAAAAAAGATTTTACAACGACTTCCACAAATCATTCTTTGTTACATACCAAAGTTATTGTTTAAATTTTTGATCGAGAAAAAAGTTGGTCACATTGTATGAGCACAACCACCCCTATACCCTGGTGGAAGTTCAAATTGGGAGCAGAAGCAGAAATACTAGGAGTGATTCGTCTAAGAGTGATCATGGGAGTATTTCCTCAGGAAATGAGCAATCTACTTGAACTCACAATAGTCTCCCTACAACAGTCGAGTCGACAATGGGGTGATCTCCAACCATATGAAGATGAGTCGATAAGAGATGATGATATATGACCAAATAAATTGACAATGAAGGCCACCAAGAATACAAGTCTACCTCATCGAAACAAAAATCTAGCCACTTTTAAACAAACGACATATATTCATAAACTTTAAGGGAAAATATATTAAAAAAACAAGAGGAGTTAAGAAACATTGCCATCCCACTACATGGGAAAAAACGTGAAGAAACCGGGAGTAATAGTCAAGTTTCCCAAAGTCTCGCCTGAGTCGAGGGAATGTCAATTAGATGATATAAAGGGTGAGGAGACGACACCAGAGAGTGGGCCTCATCCGATGGAATAGACCCCATAACCTCTACACATTGCAATACCTGATGTATCGACTCCCGTTGACGCCATACCAATGATTGTGATGACTGGACTTAGTGTGAGACAAATTTTTGATCTTGAGTTGGGCCTTGGACCTAATGGAAACATTATATATAGTCATATAGATTCTCAGGAACGTATTCTTGATCGACTAATGATTTCAAGACCAATATAAGGAAATTGGATCATTTTTACACCTGAATATGAAAGGAAATATTTTCATCTCTTCTACATAGAACATGTGGAGGTACCCCCTTCCAACAATTCTATCTATTGGACCTAGAGATTAGTTGGAACCCGACATGTTGACGAAGATTCTGAAGAAGAGGTTAAGCTATCCTGGGAAATGAGTCACCAGTTAGTGCAAAGTCACTCGATATGTCATCGTCGTCAGTAAGTGTTTTAAATAATAAAAACTCAGGTAATATCAATAATAATTATGTTAGTATCCTTACTACTCAAGTATAATGTCCTATCTATGAAGGGGATGAAGACCTCGTAAATCAATAGTTTGTGTGTGAAACTGTATGGGAAGCTAATGTTATTTTTGATGAAAACATACAAGTGTCAATATTTGCAGGTGGTCTCCATAAAACAACTCTCACATGGTATATATGAGCTTTATAGAAAATAAACCAAAATCCAAATAAGAAATCAGTAAGAGATTTTTGTAGTTCTTTTGCACTTAGGATATCAAGCACCTAGCTTCTAAAAAACTCAAAGAAATAACACAAATATTAGGCGAATCTGCACGAGAATACGATCAAATATTTAAATATCTGCTGAGCTAAATGCCATAAAAATGGACAAAGTTATTCTTATTCAATGGTTTTTTGCAGGATATTTCCACAAATTAGAATTTCTCTAAATTTATATGAATTAACCTCTTATGATGATGCCCTGAAAAAATAATAGAAAGTCAAGTCAAATACATATTTTTTTGTCAGCCATGCTGACTGTAGACTTGAATAAAAACTCAAGCTAATGCAAAACCCACTACAACAACTCACACTACAACATAACGACCTATGGCGCATGACATGTTCATCTGAAGACCATACAAAATATTCATGTCGGTTTGACGACTATAGACAACATCAAGACAACAGAGGGTTGTTCCTGGAAGAATGTTTATATCTGCATGAAGATTGAAGAGTTTTTCTGGAATAAAGCTGACCTGAAAATTCAAGATAGCTCAAAAAACATATTTTTGTGACATCTGCGAAATATTTGAGCCACATACAACAATTGAATGTTTGTACAATGACGACGCTATTGAACCAAAATGGTGCAAAATATGCCAAGCGACCCAACACAACACAATTGAATGTATAAAATCTTGAAGAAGAAAAATAATTATAACATAGTCTATCAGATGTAGACCATTGATTAGATCAACCAAAGAGGTGGGGAGAATAACAGAAACAACGACCACCACAACCATGGATATAATCGATGCGAAGGATACCAAGGTTGTGGTCGCTACAACAATCATGGGAAATTCCCTAATGTTCGTGCTAAACCAAGACATTTCATCTATTTTAGTGAAGAAAATTTGAGTCTTGACCACCCTTGGAAGGACAAAACAAATCTCAAATTCTTTGCAAAATGTGGGGTGTGGGAGCATTCTCTTGAAGACTACTCCATCATGTTTGTCAAAATTATCAATAAAAAGAATGTTAAACTCTTGTGTGGTGTGCCAAAGCATTAAGTCTTGAATCATAACAATCTACAAAATATTACAAGACAAGGAACAAAAATCGGTCATGATAACCCCCATATGCACCAACTGAAAGAAATTTTCAATAATACTTCAAGAATCTTTGAAGAATTATCTAAAGTTGAAGATGCATAAAATTCCAAAAATAAAACTTTGAATGAGTTGGTTCATTTGTTAAAAAAAGAGGAAGTTGTTGCATAATTGATTGATTTAATGTATGTGATAAAAATAGGCACACAGAATGACAACATTCCTAAAAATATCTGCAGCCTTAATCAGAAAGAAAAAATGGACATTGATCCCTTCGTCGACCTAGATGTCGATGAGTATTGCATCCCATAGGTTGTTATTAACTTTGGGTCGCAAGTAAATGCAATGATTAGAATGACATGGGAATGCCTTGGTCAACCATGACTGCAAGAATCAAACATATATCTTAAGCTTTCCGACCAAGGACTAATTGAACCAATTGGATTTTGTAAAAATGCTAACATTGGAATCATGGGCATATAAACTTAAATAGACTTTGAAATAATTGATCCTAAGGAAAGAGCGAAATCCTTCCTTGCACTAGTTGCTCAACCATGGGGCCCAAAAATGAAAGAATCTATCTTGTTGGAAAAAGACAGAATAAAACTCAAAGGAGATGGAAAGAAAGTTATTATACAATTCTACCCATCCCGAAACAAACCATGGGAAGAACCTAATAAAAATTAAGGATATATAAGGAGATTGTATTAGATAATGGAAAATAATGAAGATGCCATCGAAACCGAATGAATACGGGGAACTTCATTTTGGGTCACCCATGTTTGTTGGACAAAATTATGACTTAGAACTATATGAATGACAAATAGAAAACTATGAGGCACATGTGAGAGATTACTGGTCAGTTGAATTTATACCACGAAGGATGACAAGAACATGCATTACAATATCCATCATACCGAAATATTTGAAATAAGAACAAAAGACTATCTGACTTTAGTATTGACTAATGCTAAAATGACTAATCTTCCATCCTTACGATATAGAGAGCGAGAGTCACCAGTAATGCATACAGAAGAAGTATCCAAAAATTTTAGTTAACATGGGCGGATACAAAGCTTGGTGGAGTTTTCATGGGCCAAGCAGTTAGATGGTGGGATAAACATCAGTCGTGCATACAAACTTAGGCATCTACATCTACATACTTTATTAAAAGATTTGGAAAAAAGAAGATAACAACCCAAGCCAAGATACCTAAGTTTGTTCAATGATTAGACCTTAAGGAGCACATTGATAAATGCCAAAAAGAGTGGAAAATACTGGGATACAGAAATGAAAGGATATGGCCCCACTTATTCCCCAGTACGCTAGATGATCTACCAAGAAATTGGTATAAGATGGAAGAAGCATGAGAATAGACCTTTAGTTGGAAAACACTTAAAGAATTTTTTATCAAATACTTCTCCTTTTCACCTACTGAAGAATGCCTGAAATAAGTTGTCCAACAATTAGAACAGTTCATTACATACTGGGATACAAAAATGAAAGGATATGGCCCCACTTATTCCCCAGTACGCTAGACGATCTACCAAGAAATTGGTATAAGATGGAAGAAGCATGAGAAGAGACCTTTAGTTGGAAAACACTTAAATAACTTTTTATCAAAGACTTCTCCTTTTCACCTACTGAAGAATGCCTGAAATAAGTTGTCCAACAATTAGAACATTTAATTACATAGCTAGACATAATATTTAATATCAACCGAGCTCGGGAAAAATGAAATATGATCACAACAACCGCGAATCAGTCATCCCCATGAACAACATGAATATAGATGGAAAATGAAAACACTGTTGGGAAAATATTTCATTGGAAATGAGACCACCCCCACATGCGACATGCAACCAAGATGTCGCATTTCTTCAACTTCAAGAAATCAAATTTTTCTACACCAATTGGAGTATTATTGGGACACGTGGTCTACAAAGAAGGTATACAAGTTGATATAGCAAATATTAAAGTAATAATTTATTTAAAACCACCAATGAATCCTAAGCAAGCCAAAATACTAGGGTTGAAGTGTTGAAATATTGTAACTTCGAAGAATATTCTATATGTATTTCTTTGTGGTCCTCGATGGTCCTATCGGGAGAACCACTTGTATTACTTTGTACCCCGATGCTTCTAATCGGAAGAACTAATAAGAGTCATGAGGCAGCCCCCTCTAATTGTAAAGGTGGGTCATTAGCACCCTAGTGTGGTTACTTGAGCATACATGTGTAACTCGAGCCTACATGATAGATGAGTTAACTTAAGTGAACGGATGAATATAAATAGAGGTGTAGTGCTCCTCATTTGAGACACATACACTCACTTGAGTAGCACACTTGTGGAGGAGAGAAGTAGCTGGAGAAGGAGGAGGATCAGGTTTTTGATCTCCTTGTTGGTTTTACCTTTTTACCTTTTTGGGGCATCTATATTGAGGAAGCTTTTGCTGGGTTTTTCCCTTTAGGGTTTTCCCAGGATAAATTTGTGTTGTTCTTGTGATACTGTTTCTTTTAGTGATCCTGTTTATATTCTTTTGTTATGGAAATGAAATGAAATACTGATGTTTTTAGCTAAGCATATAAAAATTTAACATGGTATCAGAGCCATCCTGAATAGGACAGCTTTCACAAGGCAAAATAGCTCTCCCTCTCTCCCCGGAAGAAATTAGGGCTTCTTGCTGAAGAGGAATTTTTGAGTGAGCCTGGCATAGGATTTCCATCCTCATCAAAATTGAAGTTTAGAGACCTGGATCAAGATTTTTGGTTGGATGAAACTCTGGGAAAGTCAAACCCTAGTTTGACCCCAAGCTAGAAAAACCCTAAATACTAAAACTGCTAAGTTTTGGTAAATTCGCTACATCCCGATATTGGCGAAGGTTCACGAGCTAAAAATTTCAAATGCCTAATATAAACTCCTGATGTACACTGTGTCCAAAATGAAGCCTCAGATTCCCTATATTTTGGGAGATATGATCCCTCCAAGTTAGGGTTCCACCCTCTTCCAGAATTCATCCCTAAACAGGACACCTGGGGACAATTGCTATAGATTCGGATACAGAGGTCCAAATTGAATTCCTGAAGATGTTTCAAACATATCATGGAAATTAATTTCTGTGGTCCTAATTTCAGAACCATAAGATGAAACAATGACATGTGGCAGTCCGTACAACTTCTCTGTTCTGAACAGTCCTGTAACAAGTCACCGTGGGAAAAAAATAATAAATCCCAATTGGTGAAACAAATGTTGATGAAACCTGTGGTTTTGGATCAAGGACATGTGAGGTTACCTCACTGCAAAATTTCAGACACATAGGAGCAGTAATTTTAGAGATATCACAGACACAGTGACAGTCATTTCTGCAGAAGAAATTGGAAAACTAGGGCTTCCTGTTCCGGGAGCTTTCCTCCACTGTTTTCAGAAAAGGAGTACATTAGACAGCTCCATTTGAAGAGATATACATTTCTATCCAATCAGATATTAAATATTCCAAGTTTTTAAAATTAGGGTTTCTCTGACAAACCCTAAATCAGCTAGCTCT
>LPNX011226456.1:181934-232300 GCA_001517045.1 Pseudotsuga menziesii | reverse complement strand
TGAAGGATGAATACCACCATGGGTACAAGAGATAACTCAAGATGAAGAAAATAATGCTATGAAAGAAGCTATGATCAAAGAATAACAGTTGATCATGGGAAATGATGTATACAATATGATTTCGAGACATAAATGGAAGTACGTAGTATCTTCCATATGGATCTACAAGAACAAGTGTACAAAGCAAGGTTCGTGATTTTCTTCAGAAAGAATAGACTATGACATGACATACTCTATTTACCAGTATATATCAAGCATAGAACCACCTGTACAGAATGAAGAGGGAAGATGATACTCCACTTCAGGGGGAGTGACTACAGAAAATTATATCTGAGTTCAACATGGTACGACATGATGGATAGCTTCATGATGGATCGAGACTTCACCAAGAGTAAAGTGGGTTCCAACCTTCAAGGTTGAATGCAGAAGACTAGGATATGTTGATGACCTGAGAAGACAAACTCATAGAAGATGTTATGATACTAGAATGATGTTTGGGATATAGTACTCAAACCAGAAAGCAAGAATGTGGTATCTTCCAAATGGATTTGCAAGATAAGATATGTTGCTGATAGAAGTAAGGTAAGACTTGTGGCTAGAGGTTTAATTCTGAAGAGACACTTACTCCAGGAAGCAAGGTACACTTCCTTCAAAACTATCATGGTAGTTTCTTCCATGATGAAGTAAAGACAAGCCTTCCTTAATGGTATGATTGAGGAAGAGTTTTACATCGAATAGTCATGAGGATTTGAAGTTGAAGACAGATGGAATCAAGTATGCAAGTTGAAGAAGGCCCTCTATGGCCTGAAGCAAGCTCCCAGAGCTTGGTATGGAAGAATAGATAGCTTCTTGATGAGCATGGTATTTTCCAAGAGTAAAGTCGATCCTAACCTTTCCTACAAGGTTGTAGAAGATGAACCTGTCATTCTATTACTATATGTGGATGACTTATTCTTGACAGGGAATGAGAAACAGATCATGGAAAGCAATAAGAAACTAGCAGAATAATTTGAGATGAAAGACCTTGGGTTAATGCATTATTTCCTAGGTCTGGAAGTATGGCAAAGTTCAGAAGGAATATTTCTCAACCAGGGAAATTATACGCTAGAGATATTGAAGAGATTCAATATGTTGGAATGCAAAGTCATGGCCACACCCATGGACTCCAACCTGAAGCTGTTAGCTGATGACTCATTAGAGTTAGTGGATGTGACTCACTACGGACAGATCATTGGGTCATTGATGTACTTAACAAATACCACACCAGGCATTTGTTTTGCTGTGAACACCTTAAATCAATATCTTGTTCAACCAAGACGGGTTCACCTAGTAGCTGCAAAACATGTGATGAGATATCTGAAAGGGACTAAAGACTTTGGTCTATACTATGATGGTAGCCATGAGTATAGATTGTATGGCTACACAGATGCATATTGGGCTAGAAGTATCTCAGATAAGAAAAGCACATCAGGTAGATGCTTTTGTTTGAGGTCTGCTATGAGTTCATGGTTTAGTAGGAAACAGTCCAGTGTTTCTCTTAGCACGGTTGAAGCAAAATACATAGTAGATTGCTCTACTAAGTTGTGAAGCCATATGGCTTCAGAAGTTGATATCAGGTCTCTTTGACCTGAAGATGGATACTACAATGATTCTATGTGATAACCATAGTTGTGATGACAAAGAACCCTGTGTTTCGATGTAACACTTAGAAATCCGGTATTTCTACATACAAGATAAGATGGAGATGATGATACTATAGATGCAGATGATGGTGATTCAGTATTTCTATACTGAATATAGAGATGATGATGTTTCAGTATTCCCATACTGAAGATATAGATGATGATGATTTTAGTATTCCCATACTGAAGATATAGATGATGATGATTTCAATATTCCCATACTGAAGATATAGATGATATTTCAGTATTCACATACTGGAGATACAGATGGTGATAGTTCAGTATTCACATAATGAATATGTAGATGATGATGGTTTGGATGATGATGTACTGATGAAGCCTCTGCCTCGAGTAGAGTTCGAACACTTTCAAGACAAGCTTGGTGTTGTTCAGAAAGGCCTTCCTCGAAAGGGGGAGTAGTGATGTTGCAGTGGGATTGTATCATCCCTGGGCATTTTCCCTAAAGTGATTCAGACACCTCAGTCCTCGAGAATGAAGAGGGATTGTATCATCTTGACATCTATCCATAATAGATCCGGTGACCTCGGTCCTCGAGAATGTGGTGGGATTGTATCATCCCTGGGCACTTGCCCTAAAGTGATCCAGAGACCTTGGTCTTCGAGAATGAAGAGGGATTGTATCATCCCAGGACATCTATCCATAATAGATCCGGTGGCCTCGGTCCTTGAGAATGTGGTAGGATTGCATCATCCTTGGACATCGTCCTAAAGTGATAGGGACTGATTCTCCCCTAATCAATCCGGTGGCTTTGGTCCTCGATAATGTGGTAGGATTGCATCATCCTTGGACATAGTCCTAAAGTGATAGGGACTGATTCTCTCGTAATCAATCCAGTGGCTTTGGTCCTTGAGAATGTGGTAGGATTGCATCATCCTTGGACATAGTACTAAAGTGATAGGGACTGATTCTCCCGTAATAAATCCGGTGGCTTCGGTCCTCGAGAATGTGGTAGGATTGCATCATCCTTAGACATAGTCCTAAAGTGATAGGGACTGATTCTCCCATAATCAATCTGGTGGCTTCGGTCCTCGAGAATGTGGTAGGATTTCATCGTCCTTGGACTTAGTCCTAAAGTGATAGGGACTGATTCTCCCGTAATCAATTCGGTAACTTCCGTTGTCGAGAATGTGGTGGGATTGTATCATCCCTGGACTTTAAGTCCAAAAGTGATCCAAAGACTTTTTGTCTTTGAGTTGTGGATTGCAGGTTGTTGTTGCTGATGATGATGACGTACTGATCGAAAGATCAGAGTATGATGACGTGCCGATCGAAAGATCAGAGTATGTTGATGATGTTTCTGATCGAAAGATCAGAGTATGATGATGATACTGTTGCTGATGATGATGATCTTCTCTGATCGAAATATCAGAATATGATGATGATGATGTTTCTCTGATCGAAAGATTAGAAGTTGCTGATGACGATGTTCTCTGATCGAAAGATCAGAATATGATGATGATGATGTTTTCTGATTGGAAGATCAGAAGTTGCTTATGATTATGATGTTACTGGTGATGATGATGTTTTCTGATCGAAAGATCAGAATGTGATGATGATGATGATGTTTCTGATCGAAAGATCAGAATGTGATGATGATGAGATCCTGATGATGATGATGCCGTATTATCAAAGTATGATGATGATGACGTATTGATCGAAAGATCAGAATATGATGATGAGTTGATGTTAGAGTATGATGATGTTCGGTTGATGATGTTTCTGATCGAAAGATCAGAGGCTGATGATAATGATGATTCTGATTGAAATATCAGAGTATGATGATGATGATATTTTGATGTTGATATTTTGATGATGATGATGTTGATGTTTTTATGATGTTTCTGATCGAAAGATCAGAGTATGATGATGATGATGTTGCTGATCGAAAGGCCAAAGCGATGAAGAAGATGTTGCTAATCGAAAGGTCAAAGTGTTGAAGATGATGTTGCTAACCGAAAGGTCAAAGTGCTGAAGATGATGTTGCTGATCGAAAGGTCAAAGTGCTGAAGATGTTGCTGCTGATTGAAGAGTCAAGATGCTGAAGATGTTGCTGATCAAAGCGGTCAAAGTATTGATGATGCTGAAGACTAAATATTGAAGATGAAGACTACATGATGTTGAAAAGCTTCCAATGATTTATAGATGTATCACCCTGATGATGTTGATGATGTCCTCTATCTCTCTTCTATCATTGTTGTTGTTGATGTTGTTATAGAATACCCTTCTCGTTAAGGGGGAGTGTTGAAATATTGTAACTTCGAAGAATATTCTATATGTATTTCTTTGTGGTCCTCGATGGTTCTACCGGGAGAACCACTTGTATTAATTTGTACCCCGATGCTCCTAATCGGAAGAACTAATAAGAGTCATGAGGCAGTCCCCTCTAATTGTAAAGGTGGGTCATTAGCACCCCATTGTGGTTACTTGAGCATACATGTGTAACTTGATCCTACATGATTAAATCGAGCCTACATGACAGATGAGTTAACTTAAGTGAATGGATGAATATAAATAGAGGTGTAGTGCTCCTCATTTGAGACACATACACTCACTTGAGTAGCGCACTTGTGGAGGAGAGAAGTAGCTGGAGAAGGAGGAGGATCAAGTTTTTGATCTCCTTGTTGGTTTTACCTTTTTACCTTTTTTGGGCATCTATATTGAGGAAGCTTTTGCTGGGTTTTTCCCTTTAGGGTTTTCCCAAGATAAATCTGTGTTGTTCTTGTGATACTGTTTCTTTCAGTGATCCTGTTTATATGCTTTTGTTATGAAAATGAAATGAAATACTGATGTTTTTAGCTAAGCATATAAAAATTTAACATGAAGTTGTACCAATATAAATAGAATATATATCATAATTTACACAATAAGGACAAGTGCCAACCAAAATGACAAAGAAAAAGAAGAAAATCCTAGCAATGAAGGATGCACCCTGCACTTTAATCAACAGATACTTATATAAATTGGGACCAGATGATGTACTTTGTCTGTGTGCTCTCGACCATGAATGACAACCAATCATAGAAGAAGTTCACTCTAGATCAACACGAGGACACTATTAGTTTGATACAACTGCAAGGAAAATCTTACAATCAGGATTGTGGTGGCTGACCCTAAATAGAGGCTGTAAAACTTATGTCAACAAATATGACAGATACCAATAGATGGGCCGACCGTTGGAAAGAAATGAAATTCCACCCATATGCATGAATCTCATCCTCACATTCAAAATATGGGAAATTAACTTTGTTGGCCCATGTCCAAATTCGGGTGGGAGGATAGGTGACCAGTGATACTGCAGTCGAGTACATAACTAAATGGGCAGAGTCTAAACTTGTCAAAACATGTTCAAGCAATATCACAACAAAATTTATGTATAAAAATATCATCATAAGATCCAAAATTCCTCTTACTCTTATCAGTGATGTGTTATTAAAAGAATTTATGATCGATCATCATTAAATATCATTATATCATCCCCAGTCGAATGGCATAGTCAATTTGTTCAATAAAACATTGGTAAAAGGACTAACAAAATTATGCAGTGTTGACATGGACGACTGTTATGACAATATATCGACTATATTATGGGACTACCGAACAACATATACAATATTGATGGGATAAACACCGTTCAAGTTAATGTATGGGCAAGAAGCTGTTGTTTAACTACATTTTAAATAGCAGGCCCCGACTCTATAGCATCTATCAATGATAGAATGTTCGACTTAACAAAATTGGAAGAACAACATACACTTGCAATACATCATCAGGAAGTATAGAAGCAACAACAAAAATCTTGGCATGACATAAATATTTGACGCAAAGATATCTCAGCTAATGATGTAGTCCTTTTATATAATGGTCAGATAAAAGGAAATCCTAAAAAGTTGGATATTGGGTGGTTAGGACCATAAGTCGTGGAAGATTTAAAAAATAATGATTCATTGATATTAAAACCCTATAGGGCAACATCTTAAAAAATGTCATGAATGGAGCATGAGTAAAACGTTTTCGACTCTAGAAAGAAACTAAACTGACTATTGACCCTATCATCACTAGTTGAATGCTATGTCTTAGGTTTGTTAGAATTAAGAAATATTAACTAAAATTAGTTACAATTAAAAAACAGTTACATAACTAACTTTTATGAGTATAAAAATCACTAAGACATAGAATTCCATAACATAGTTGACGCAAGGCGTAAAATATAGGATTTAATGTTGAATTTTTAATGGTTATATCAGATCTTAAAACATTTAGCATCATAACAGCATAACCATAAGCCCAAAGATCACTAAAACATAGACAAGCACAACCACACAAAAAGAACACAAAGATTTATCCTGGGAAAACCCTAAAGGGAAAAACCCAGCAAAAGCTTCCTCAATATAGATGCCCCCAAAAGATAAAAGGTAAAACCAAAAGACTGATCCTCCTCCTTCTCCAGCTACTTCTCTCTCTCTCACTAATGCGCTACACAAGTGAATGTGTCTCTCAAATGAGGAGCGCCACACCTCTATTTATATTCTTTCGTTCAATTAATAATTAACTCAATTATGTAGGCTCGAGTAATCCTAATTTAATCTTGTAGTCTCGAGTAACCACAACTGGGGTACTGATGACCAAACTTACAATTTGAGGGGACTTCCTCATGACTCTTATTAGTTCTCCCGATTAGAAACATCGGGGTACAAAGAAATACAAGTGATACTCCATCGGGGACCACAAAAAATATATATATAGAATATTCTTCGAAGTTACAATATTTCAATACTCCCCCTTAACGAGAATGGTATTCTACAACAACATTAACAACAACAACAATAGGAGAGAGAGGACATCATTAGCATCATCAGGGTGACACATCTATAAATCATTGGAAGCTTTTCAACATCATATAGTCTTCATCTTCAATCTTCAGTCTTTAGTAACAATAACACTTTGACTGACATCATCATCATTAGTACTTTAGTCTTCATCTTCAATCTTTAGTCTTCAGCAACAACAACACTTTTAATGACATCATCATCATCAGTACTTTGACCTTTCGATCAACAACATCATCATCAGTAGAAATTTGACCTTTCGATCAACAACATCATCATCAACAACACTTTGACCTTTCGATCAACATCATCATCATCATACTCTGAACTATCGATCATCATCATCATCATCATCATACTCTGATCTTGCGATCAGTACGTCATCGTCATCACACTTTGATCTTTCGATCGGTAACATCATTATCATCACACTGTGATATTTTGATCAGTAACACCATCATCATCACACTCTGATATTTCGATCAGTAACATCACCATCATCACATTCTGATCTTTTGATCAGTAACATCATCATCATTACCAACAACCTGCAATCCACAGCTCAAAGACAAAAAATTCTTTGGATCACTTTTGGACTTAAAGTCTAGGGATGATGCAATCCCACCACATTCTCGACAACCGAAGTCACCAGATTGATTACGGGATAATCGGTCCCTATCACTTTAGGACTAATTCCAAGGATGATGCAATCCTACCACATTCACGGGGACCGAAATATCCAGATACATTCTGAACAAAAGTTCAGGGATGATGCAATCCCACCACATTCACGGGGACTGAAGCCTTTAGATACATTTTGAACAAATGTTCAGGGATGATGCAATCCCACCACACTCATGGGGACTGAAAACTCTGGATACATTTTGAACAGAAGTTCAGGGATGATGCAATCCCACCACACTCACGGGGACTGAAGCCTCTAGATACATTTTGAACAAAAATTCAGGGTTGATGCAATCCCACCACATTTACGGGGATTGAAGTCTCTAGATACATTTTGAACAAAAGTTCAGGGATGATGCAATCCCACCACATTCTCGAGGACCGAAGTCACTAGATCATTTCTGGACAAATGTCCCGGGATGATACAATCCCTCTTCATTCTCGAGGACCAACGTCATTGGATTACTTCTGGACAAATGTCCTGGGATGATACAACCCCACTGCATTCTCGAGGACCGAAGTCACCAGATCCATTCTGGACAAATGTCCTGGGATGATATAATCCCTCTTCATTCTCGAGGACCAAAGTCACTGGATCACTTTAGGACAAGTGTCCAGGGATGATACAATCTCCTTGCAACATCATTGCTCCCCCTTTCGAGGAAGGTCTTTCCAAACAACACCAAGCTTGTCTCGAAAGTGTTCAAACTTTACCCGAGACAGAGGCTTTGTCAACACATAAGTGTTGAATCATGATCTTGTAACATCATCATCTGAACCATCATCATCTACATCTTCAGTATGTGAATACTGAACTATCATCATATGTATCTCTAGTATGTGAATACTGAACTATCATCATCTGTATCTCCAATATGTGAGTACTGAAAGCATCATCATATCTATCTTCAGTATAGAAATACTGAAAAATTCATCATCTGTATCTTCAGTATAGAAATACAGAATCACCATCATCTGCATCTAAAATATGTAAATACTGAAACATCATCTATATCTTCAGTATGGGAATACTAAAACATCATCTATATCTCCAATATGGGAATACTGAAACATAATCATTTGTATCTTATCTCGTATGTAGAAATACTAGATTTCTATGTGATTCGATGGAACACAGGGTTCTCTGTCGTCTTTATATTACTCTGGTTATCACATAGAATCACTGTAGTATCCATCTCTAGGTCAAAGAGACCTGACATTTGCTTCCAAAGCCATATGGCTTCACAACTAGCAGAGCAAGCTGCTATGTATTATGCTTCAGCCGTGCTAAGAGAAACACTGGACTATTTCTTACTAAACCATGAACTCATAGCAAACCCCAGACAATAACATACACCTGATGTGCTTCTTTTGTTTGAGACACTTCTAGCCCAATATACATTTGTATAGCCATACCATCTGTAATCATGGTTTCCATCATAGTATAGATCAAAGTCTATAGTCCCTTTCAGATATCTCATCAAATGTTTTACAGCCATCGGGTGAACACGTCTAGGTTGAACTAGATACGGTGTTCACAACAAAACAAATGTCTGGTCTGGTATTTGTTAGATACATCAACGACCCAATAATCTGTCTGTATTGAGTCACATCCACTAACTCTGACGAGTCATCAGCTAACAACTTCTGGTTGGAATCCATGGGTGTGGCCATGGATTTTCATTCCAACATATCAAATATTTTCAAAACTTTCACTGCATACTTTCCCTGATTGAGAAAGATTCTTTCATACTTCCAGACCTAGGAAATAAAGAATTAGACCAAGATCTTTCATCTCAAATTCTTCACCGAGCTTCTTCTACAATATTTCTGTCATAAATAGATCATTCACATACAATAATAGTATGACAGGTTTGTCTTCTATAACCTTGAAGTAAAGGTTAGGATTGGCTTTACTCTTGGTAAAGCCCATGCTCGTCAGGAAACTATATATCCTTCCATATTGAGCTCTGGGAGATTGCTTTAGGCCATATAGGGCCTTCTTCAACTTGCATACGTGAGTCTTTATGTCTTCAAATTCAAATCCTTGTGGCTGATCTATGTATACTTCTTCTTTAATCACACAATTCAGGAAGGCTGTCTTCGCATCCATCTGGTGTAAGTCCCACTTCATCATGGATGCAACTACCATGATAGTTCTGAAGGAAGTGTACCTTTCTTCCTGGAGCAAGTGTCTCTTTAGAATTAATTCCCTCTTTCTGAGAGAAACCCCTAGCCACAAGTCTTTCCTTACTTCTATCAACAACATATTTTATCTTGCAAGTCCATTTGGAAGATACCACATTCTTGCTTTCTGGTTTGAGTACTATATCCCAAACATCATTCTAGTATTATTTCATCATAACATCTTCCATGAGTTCGTCTTGTCAGGTCATCAACATATCCTAGTATTCTGCATTCAACCTTGAAGGTTGGAACCCACTTTACTCTTGGTAAAGTCTCGATCCATCAGGAAGCTGTCCATCATGTCATACCATGTCAAACTCAGAGATGTTTTGTAGTCACTCCCCATGAAGTGGAGTATCATCTTCCCTCTTCATTCTGTACAGGTGGTTCTATCTTGATATATACTTCTAGTCCGTCTGGTCAATAGAGTATGTTGTGTCATAGTCTATTCTTTTTGAGGCAAACCACGAACCTTGCTTTGTACACTTGTTCTGGTAGATACATATGGAAGATACTAAGGAATTCCCTTCAAGTCTCGAAACCATATCGTAGACATCATTCCCCATGATTGGCTGTTACTCTTTGATCATAACTTATGTGATAGCCGGAAAGGTTAGCATCAATGATGTCACCCAACTGTGTTACACAACTAGAGTGTGTCCAAGGCCTCCTACTTTGGTTTGGAAGTCTCGCTGTTCTTTTCTTCATCTTGAGTTATCTCTTGTACCCATGGTGGTATTCATCCTTTGAGGTGGATCTATCGCTCTTTGAATCTCTTTCTTCCATCATGATGTCTCTGACCCCGGGAGCTTCAGATTCATGTTTATTGGAGCGAATCTTGAATTATCATCGCTTGTTCTCCGGAACAAGTCTCATCCTTCTTTTCTTGTAGGCAGTACCGTACAAGACCTTTCCTATAAGTCAAATGCACTAGTTGCATGGTTAGAACCATTTCATAGAACATATGCATAATGACGCATCATTCCATTATTTATACAATACAACATTAATCCATATCTCACAAAAACTTTCTAAATGACGTCATTGAGATTGTGCACTTATCCAATATGTCAGGAAGGAGGTTTCATTCTAGATAAGAAGCAATGGAGAGGTGTATAACACCATGAGATACTTACCCATCACATGCATACTGTCATTAATGAAAACATTCTATCATGCATAACACATCAACTGAATATAAAACAATCTCATGAAATGACAATTGAATAGTTATCTTTGTTTCGTAGGTAGACTCCTTCCTGATCCTTCTGCTTCATCATCTTCTTCATTCATGACATCATCATTTCTTATCCAAATGATAATATGGATAAGAGGTTCTTCAAGAATTGAGTTCTTCATATTCCTCATTGCTTGAGGGATCTTCTTTGAATCGTGAGCGCTTGATCTTTAGTTGCTCCCATCTTTTATTCTCTTATTATGAGTCGAGTTTCTTCTTGTGTAAGGCTTTAGCCTCATTTTCCTTTGGAACTGGAACCTCTCTACTTATGTAGGTGTCCAATTCATTTTCTTCAAGAGTGACTGAGATCCAATACTTCCATGTTTGGAAGATTTCAGTTTCACCAAGCTTGTCATCAAGCTGGTGTGGTTAGACATTTTGAAATAAGAACCTCAAACGTAAATAGCAAAAGATTAGATCTTACCGATTTGAGGTGTCTGTCCTGGTTCCGGAGCTGGCTGATATAGGGTTTGTCAAAGAAAACCTAATTTTCAAAACTTGGAATATTTCATATCTGATTAGATATAAAGAGAGACCTCTTTAAGGCGAGCTTTCCAATGTACTCCTTTTCTGAAAACAGTGGAGGGAAGCTCCCGGAACAAGAAGCCCCAGTTTACCAATTTCTTCTGCAGAAATGCCTGATACTATTTCTACGGTATCTCTGAAATTACGGCTCCTCTGTGTCTAAAATTTCATACAGAGGTAGCCTCATCCATAAAATTTCCCACAACATAGGTTTCATCAGAATTTGTTTCACCAATTTGGATGTATGAGCGTTTTCCCAAGGTGATCTATTTCATGATTGTTCAACACAGCTAAGTTGTATGGACTTCCATGTGTCACTATTTTATATTATGGGTATGAAACTTGTACCACACATATTATAGTCCGTTCCCTTTCTGGAACATCTTGTGGAATTTCATTTGGACCTTTGTAGTCCGAGATATAACAATTATTCCCAGGTGTCCTGTTTAGGGATGAATCCTGGGAGAGGCTGGAACCTTAAATTGGAGGAATCATATATCCTATAATATAGTGAATATGAGGCTGAAAATTGTACTCAGTGTACATCAGAATTTATATTAGACCCATGAAATTTTTGGCACTTGATCCTTCTCCAATATTGGGATATAGCGAATCTACCAAAACTATCAGTTTCAGTATTTTAGGGCTTTTCAGGCCTGGAGTCAAACTAGGGTTTGACTTTCCTGAAGTTTCACTCAACCAAAAATATCGAACCAGGTATATAAACTTCAATTTTGATGAGGAGAGTAATCTTGTGCCGTGCTCACTCAAAAATTCCTCTTCTGTAAGAATCCCTAATTTCCCGCAGCAAAAACTCAAAATGCCCAGAATAAAATTCCGCTTCGATAGAAAGATGCGCCCTTCAATGGAGAGTTAGCCTAGCCTTATTTTGCTGATGGATTGTGGAGAGAGACCCAAAAAGTAAGAAGCCCTAGCTTTTGTGGCTTCACAATTTCTTCTTTCAGGGTGGCTCTGATACCATGTTGAATTTTTAATGGTTATATCATATCTTAAAACATTTAGCATCATAACAGCATAACCATAAGCCAAAAGATCACTGAAAGATAGAAAAGTACAACCACACAAAAAGAACACAAATATTTATCCTGAGAAAACCCTAAAGGGAAAAACCCAGCAAAATCTTCCTCAATATAGATGGCCCAAAAAGATAAAAGGTAAAACCAAAAGATTGATCCTCCTCCTTCTCCAGCTACTTCTCTCTCTCTCACTAATGCGCTACACAAGTGAGTGTGCACGGGGACTTCACTTAGTGAAAATCTCACATATCACGTGCGATCGTGGGATATTAAAGAATACCCTTAATTTCGAGAGATATTGACCAAAACACTTTTTGTTGAAACCCCCTCCCAATACTTAAAACCTTCTCCCCACCCCTTTTTATACCTCAATCCTTATAAACCACCCTACCCACCCCCACCTTAAAACCCCTCATCCCCCCAATACCTGCAATATATTGGTTTGATTTTTGATAATTTTAAAACCCACAATATGAACTAACGTGATAGGATATTGGTCAATAAGTGAAGCCCCCGTGTGAGTGTGTCTCTCAAATGAGGAGCGCCACACCTCTATTTATATTCTTTCGTTCACTTAATAATTAACTCATTTATGTAGGCTTGAGTAATCCTAATTTAATCTTGTAGGCTCGAGTAACCACAACTGGGGTACTAATGATCCGACTTACAATTTGAGGGGACTTCCTCATGACTCTTATTAGTTCTCCTGATTAGAAACATTGAGGTATAAAGAAATACAAGTGATACTCCCGGTAGGACCATCGGGGACCACAAAATATATATATAGAATATTCCTCGAAGTTACAATATTTCAAAATTTAATTGGGTAGAAGAGGAAGAGTTCTAAAATGGAAGAAGCTGACATTTCCATCATAACCAATTTGTGTATAATGACTCTGAAGCACAAACGCCGGTGTTGAAATGACCATATGAGATTTCGCCTCAATAAGCAAGACTAGATGAGAAGAGATGTAAACCAAAGCACCGATGATAATTTCAAGTGTTGCAACCAACCATGCTGATTGATGTCAGGAGAAACATTCCACTATAAGTTTCCCCAAGTGGGTGAGTGAGATGTATCCCTCAAGAAGTGCATTCAATGAATTCACCTACTCAACTTCGAACATTGTAGTTCGCCGTAACTATGAATTCACCTAAGAAAAAACAATTCTCACCATCGCTAAGTCAAGGACCAATAAACCTCCGAGTTGAAGCATTGTAGATAACATGCCTTAACGAAGAATCTACCATGACACCAAAAATATCCCCCACTGCAACCAGGTAAAAAGCTACAAAATTAAAATCCAAGATGATGCAAGAAGAATCCGAATTGACACCCTTGCAAGCTAGGATTCATAGAATCAAGAAAGAAAATATGGATGAACCATATTGGAGAAATTAATACATAGAATTTAGGCCATGGTAAATTCAAGACAATAAATGGACAAAATTCGTGCATAAACTTAATACAACAAAAATACAGGGATATTTGAATGCACCCTAAATAGCACCCTTCGACAATTTCAAGGAAAGTATCACCAAGTTCCTCATTAGCTACTACCATGACAAAAAAATATGGATAGATGAACCCATACCTATTATAGATTCCCTCATCAGAGCAATTGTAAGCCTTTCAATAAAGGACTAGTAGTTCTACTCACTAACAATTCCTCACCCCTAGTCAAAGAGTTCACAGGGCTAGTTGTGGAAAAATTCAAAAGGGTTAATTATCAATAATGTCCAATATGAAAAATTCAAGTGTGATTCCCTCAATATTTCACTTTTTAGGTTGGGAATCCGACTTGAGGTTGGATATGTAGTGAAGTAGGTTGCCGATAGAGTAAGGATTTTCAATTGGGCTAACCACTTAGCTCAACTTGTCAAAGAGAACCACATAGAATGCCAAGACTCTTGTCATGCCATTAGATTTTTGTCGTTAATAATTTATGATAGTAATGACCAAAATTAACCCCATTGATGAAACATAGTTCTCTGGTATGTATGAAACCCTCATGCACCATTTTGATATATTTGCAACAAGGTCCTTCATTCAAGGTAAATAAAGCAAAATTCTACTTGAAAAATTGGTTTCAAGAAATCAAAACTAAATGCACATGATGGCGGGTGGCACAACTAGTTTGTCGATGCCTACCACATGGGACTCATATTGAGCTTGACCTCGAGTACAAAAAATTATGGTACATGTAGGGTGCAAGTGGAGATCCACAAGCAATGGAATTTTATCCTAATATCTATGAAATGTTTATTGATATTGCAGAGTGTTAAATAATGAGATCCAAGAACATGTAGATCAAATTCCTTCTTCATAAAACCATTTCTAACAACTGTACCCTGCTCATCAAGCTCTGAAATGACCTTGATCTACAACCAAAGTTTCTGTGCAACTGAAAATGGGTAGCGCTAGTACTCCATTAGGTTGGAGTCTTATTAACCTTCTAAACTATTTCACACCAAAATCGAACAAGCTATAAGCTGATCTACAAAATGAAACTAAACTGCTCGAAAAAGTGAGATTATTTATGTACAATTCCTACTTCTAACTCACAAACACCAAGTTGATCATTTATATACAAATTTCTAATTCAACCATTTAATCAACTGGATGATTGAATGAAATTTTTGAACATGCTTCAACAAAATAAAATCTTGAACAAGAAAAAAACATTGCATCGTCAATTTGATTTTCAGAGTGAAAGAATGGCTAAAAATTCAAATGATTGAAATCCTCCATATATATGGCCATCGGATCATAAAAATCATGATAGAGTGCTTTTTGTTTTTGCACAAAATGAATGGGTTGTCTTTGCATGTTCTAAACTCCCACTGCTCCTTGAATGACATCAAGTTTTAGCTCTAGAATGACATCCAAATTTTCTCCCATAAGTCGCCTATAATTTTCCTCGCTGCCTTTGCAACATTCTATTTGAAATTTTTTTGATTCAAATAAACAAGGCAGAGAATATCCTTCACAATCTTGATTTTATTCCTGTAAACAAAATGCTTGACCAAAAATTGAGAATATAAAATTATGAAAGTCATCATAAGTAAAAAATGGCTCATTTTTAATATAAAAAACAAGACACCGAGGAGCGACAACTTTCTTTAAGACAAAAATATCATCATCCTCTGCAAATTATTTCTCAAGACAATCACCGACTTTAAGAACATAAAAATATGATCGATTAATTTCAAAATCCCAGGAAGCACAAAAATAAAAAACTGATGCATTAGCTTACTGAAGCAAATGAAATTCTTGATTTGATTTTTGCTGTCCATATCCTTCTTCAAATTCCTCTGCATCCAAATATTCTTTATGATGTTCATAGACTTGTTCTTGTTCCAAATCTTAATCTCTGCTTTGATCTACAAGATTTTCACAAGCTCGTAGGTTGTCTTCAACCTCTTTGGTGTCTGAAAACATCTACTGCAGGGAAGATGACTTCCTCTCTTTAAGATGGAGGACTAAATCGATATGTTGATGAGCCGATGCTCAAGATAACATGGAAAGTTTTTCTTAAGGTCCGATTGTCATGTCCCCAGTTTTGACCCTGTTTGCATGATGTATATATTGTAATTAATTGTGGTGAGGAGCTCAAGGCAAAAGCCCCACCATCGATTTGGCTGTGTATGTTTCGGCAATGGGGATAATTGCTGATGGTATGTTGTGCTATCCGGCACATTTTAATTTGGCATCATGTAAATCCGCACATCAATTAAAATAAACCACAACCAGCTATGGCAGTGCAATGTTGAATGAAAATGGCATGGTTCCAAAGGATAAGGGGTGGGGGATGTCAAACCTTGGTTATGGGGGAAAAACCCATGTTTTATTGCCTTGTTGATTTGCCACCTTTTTGTCTCACCCAACCTTGTCAACCTCTTTAATGCTTCAGAGCTGGTGGTTGAGGAGATATGGCTGAGTGGTTGAGGGCAGTTATTGCCTTTGGGAGTGGGGTGGCAGGGCTGTCAGCTCCATACCCACATCCACACTCCACCCATGTCTACCCATTCTTCTCCCTCACGCACTCTCCCTGGTCAGTTCACTCACTCACCACGATTTTGGGTCTGTTGGCTCCTCACGCACAGGAATTGGGTGGTTTTGGTCTCAGGCAGACATTTCCTTGGTTCCACGAGTTGCTGAGCACCCACGCACTGTAATTCACGTCCTTGCTGTTGTTTTGTTCATCCACGGACAAAAATCGGAGTTGTTTTCTCCTCACGCAGGGCCTCTACTGCTGGAATCCTCACGCAGAGAAATCGGGTATGTATTTCCCGTGCATTTTCTGTTGGGTGTAAGTTATTCCTCACGCATAGGGTGTTTTTGTCATTTTCCCATGTTGTGAGAACCGTTCTCACTGTCATGTTTTGGGGCTGCTGTTTCCCCTGTGTTTTGTTGGCTGTGGTTTTAACCCACGTATTGGGTTGCTATTGATTTCACCCACGTTTTGTGGGCTGGGGAGCTCAAATTCGTTTTGGGTCACCATTGATTCCCAATGTGTTGGCTGGGTCTCCCTGTTCTGGGACTGTGCATAGTTCCCATTGTTTTTACTTTGAAATTGGGCTGTTGCTGTTGTTTCCCTAGTCTGGGATGTTGTGGTTGAGCTGTTTTGGCCACGTTAGGGCCAAAACCAACTCTGGGTTGTCCCTTGGACTTGAGCTGTGCTCCTCCATTGTTTGGGGCTGTCCCCTGTTGTTTATGACTACTTCACAGAGCTGTGAAGGGATTGTATGGCTGCTGGTATGCAGTGGTTGAACCTTGGACTGTGTTGGCTTGGCTTGTCTGTGGAAAGCCTGTGAAACCCAGCAGTGTTGGTTTGGCTGTTATGTGTCCCCTTGTTTATGTGTAAGCCTGCAATTGACCCTTAGTCCGGAGGAATCATGCCCAGCTCGGGGGTGGCAGTGTTGCTGAGAGATAGATGAGCAAGCTGGCCTATGGTTGGGTGGAACGTTGCAGCGACGTAGCTGGTTGCGGGTGAATTCTTCATCAAGAGATAAGTGCTGCTGGTTATTCCATCTCTGCAAATATTATATTGATGTTAAATGAATTATAACGAACATGGAGATTGCTGGAATGTGTGTGTTTGCTTCCGCTGTATGATTGAAGATAAATGCATCTGTGTATGCTTGATTCCAGTGTTTGAATTCTGTTTATGTTCATGGGGCATTTTGCCCGGTTGATTTGTTGATGTGTTCGTCGCGTCCTCTTCGCCGGTTGAGGGACGGGGACGTGACACCGATCTCCTTGGGAATATTGAGATAAAATATATGAAACCTCAAATTGAATTTTGAAACAGATTCATTCTTCTCCATTTTAAGGCATTAAACTCAATTAAATATTGATTGAAGGATTTATTCTCACCCCGGTATTTCAAAAATGTATTATAAAAATGAGTCCAAGAATAAATGGAATGAGCTTCCAAACTTCTAAACCAGAAAGAAATATCTCTAAATAAAGGTTTAGAAAATATCCTCATGACAACATCCTCTTGTACAATTTCAAAATTGTCAATCGAATTATGAAAATATTCCAAGTGCTTCTCTGTTGTGATATGGTCTTCACCGGTAAACAGAGGAAAATATTTAAAAAACTTGGGAGGGTAAGGATGAAGAGTAGATGACAACCTTAAAGGTATAAAATTTCTTTCTCTAATTCTAGACTGAACTTCAGGGAATCGAAAGTAAGGTTCAACAAGACGATGGAAAGTTTCAGTAGTGATAATAAAAGATAACATATCAACTCTATTATCTATAGGAAGACATGAATGATTAGGTTTAGGACATATGTACATCATCTTTCGCATGTGTTTCATATGAAGGAATAGAATCAACATCTATAATGCAAGAATAATGTAGACTTTCTTCTTCCAAAGAAGGATATATAAATGACGGTTTATTATCATCTGAGTACACAAAACAAATAATGATTCTTTTGACATGCAATGGGAAAACAAAAGTCAGTGGAGGAAACTAACAAGATGATACCTGGTCTTTCCATTTGGATTCTTCATTTCTTTTTTGTCAAAAAAATTCTTCTTCCAGTGAATCCTTATGGTTGTGGAGTCGCCAAAATAAGAAGTAACCTTTTGTACTCTTTGGTTATATGTTAATAGAAGAATTGTTGCCACTGTATTCATTACTCATGATTCTTCATGTCTAATTATATGTGAATTGCATGTCCTATATGATTTTATGTGTTTAATACTACTAGTAAATATATGTAATCCCATATATTACAACAGGTACATTGCTTCATGGATTTTTGTTGTTGTAATGAATCATGTTGTTCCTCATCTAAGTGTTCCGAAGTTAGCAATAATTGTTCTAATGTCGGCATATCGTGTAGCAGCCCCACAACAATTTTGAGCATAGGAATTTGGCACTCAATGGATAAGAATGCATTGACACCATGAATGAGGTGAAAATGGATAAATATTGTGGAAGTATTAGAATAAGTCCTATATTCCCATATTGTTGAACATAACATGTGATTCCAATTGGTTTTGTTTTTATTGAATGTTCGTTGGAGCATGATCTTGAGGATTTTATTGACTGCCTTGACCTCCCTGTTGGATTGTAGATAGTAAGGGGAGGAAAAATCATGTTTGAACCACAGTAAGAATGATAACACTTCAAAATTTTCATTTTAGAAATGAGTTCCATTGTTAGAGGCCAATTGTTTGGGTATTCCAAATCATGCGATGCCATTGTTAAAGAACAATATAGCTATGTGGCATCAATGTTGTTAAAAGTATGAATTGCATCAGACCATTTGGTAAAGGAATTGACTAAAACAATGATATAATTATGGCCTTGAGTTTATGCAAGTCAAAATTCCATGAAATACATGTCCCACTTGCATAAGTGACCGATGGCGATGACTGTATGCAAAGGGGGTGGGAGGAGCCCTAGTTTTGCTGGAAAAGATTTGACAGTTTCCACATCGTTTGATAGTGTGGATGAAATATTTGAAGGGAGAAGGCCAAAAGTAGCTTGTATGAAGAATTTTTTGGGCAGTGGTCAGTTATGATAATTGGCTGCCACATACACCACAATGGAAATCATTAAGGACTTGCTCAACTTCATCATTAGATAAGAATCTCTACAAAATGGTGTCAACTCCACGTTGATAGAGAGTGTCTCCTAGGAGGAGATAATGAGGGGATTGGTGATGAACACATTGAATATCATCATGTGAGATATGGGAAGTGAATTTCTATGTGTGGAGGTATGTGAGGACATCTTCATACCATGGATATTCGATATTTAGAATAAACATATGTTCATCTGGAAACTGATCATTGATAGGAGGTCTTACTATGATGATTGGGAGATCAATGATGAGCTTGGTGAGGGGAAAATATTTTTTTCTTTTGGGTTTTACAAAATCTAAATTGAATTCTTGTAGAATGGCGATCCAACAAGCAAAAGTACAATTTATAATCCATTGGTTTAGTGTGTACCACACTGGGTTAGAGTTTGCAATGTTGGTTGTAGAGCCTAATATTCAAGACTCAAAGATGTTATTGTTCAACCATGTTTGTACCCTAGTTTTATTGTACACTCGTCTCAGCAGGGGTATGCCAGGGGACATCGTATTGGACAATAGTTTATAGGCCCATGGTATTGGGTGAGCTGTGGTATTTTACCATTGTAATTCCCTATAAAAGGAAATCATTGTAATACGACCGCGTATTGTATTGTACCATTGTAAAATGATCTTTGTGATTGTGTGAGAGAGTGAAGAGAAAGTGCAGCGGGTGTGGTGGAAGTTGTATCCCTTCATTTTGATGGATGGTATAATAATAAAGGACTAATAATTCTTGTGTGGAGATATCCTATATTGGGTGAACCACGCTATATTTGTGTCTCTCTTGTAATTTGTTTTAATATTTGCATCTTGTTTATTGTTATTGATCTACAATCCTGTTTTTAGTAACAATTGGTATCAGAGCCAAAATGTCTATTTAGCTGGTAAACCCATAGGAAAGAAGGGTTCGAAGTTCAAGTGGGAGCAATGATAGAATAAGGAAAGTTTAGGGTTGATAAATTTAACGAAAAAACTACCAATTATGGAATATGCAAATGGAGGACTATCTGTACCAAAATGATATGTTCCTACCATTGGGCAGGAAAACAAAATAGCCAATGACTATGAAGGACGAAGAATGGGCCATTCTTTGACAGAAAGGAACTGGGAACAATATGGTTGTGATTGGATTCATCGATGGATTTCAATATTTCAAAAGAAAAGACAATGGAGGGTGTGATGAGCGCATTGGCTAAGGTCTACGAAAAACCCTCATCTTCCAACAGGGTATTTATAATGAAGCGTTTATTTTGTTAGGGTACACAGGGTACTCCCAAAGGACTGAACACCAAGAGAAACTGCTTTACACAAATGAATCACAGATCAATACACCAATGTTTGTCACGTGGTTAAAACCCTCGAGAGGGAAATAGTCCATGGCCCCAGCCAAATAGCCACTTGGAGCAATTTATTATGCAAAAGAAACAAAGTTACATGAGCTTCTCATAATCGATGAACTAGCCAAGGACCCTCTATGCTCTTTAAATAGAGATCATAGACCAATCGGGTGTTAAGCCACAGATCAATGGTAGGTATGATCTAAGAGAAGTTGAACCGTCGGATCACTCTATGTCTAAAACATATCGTGACTGTCGGATTAGAATATTTACAAATGCGTACTAATGCATACTAAAGAAACACACTTTTACCTAATGGATATATTTCACAAGTTGATCTTAACTAACTCCTAAGTGTCTAAATATCCTAACATCTCCCCTTAAGAACAACTTGGGATAGGATTGAAGGATTTACAAAAGTGACACTATTAGGAGAAGAAAGGAGGCATTAGAGCCTATCCCCCCTTAAGGACACATTCCTGAACTCCTAACATAGATCAAAGTTTAGAAAACTTCGCTTCTGTAAGAGACTTGGTGAAGATGTTTGCAACTTGATCATCTGTAGGGCAATAGAGAACTTCAATAACACTATCATGAACAAGATTTTTGATGAAGTGCATGTGTAGCTCAATGTGTTTGCTACGCTGATGTAGAACTGGATCTTTGGCAAGTTTGATGGCACTTTGATTGTCACACCAAAGTGGAGTAGGCTGCTGCTGCTCGAATCCAAAATCTGAAAGGATTTGTCGAAGCCATAAAGCTTCCTGAATGGCATTAACTGTGGCTCGATATTCTGTTTTTGCTGAAGAAAGAGCAAGTGCTTGTTGTTTCTTACAAGCCCAAGTGACAGGTCCAGATCCCAGACTGAAAACATAACCTGTAGTAGAATTTCGATCATCAGGATCATCGGCCCAATCTGAATTAGTGAAACCAGCCAAAAAAGGTTTCCCCCCTGTACTGTAATGAATCCTAAACTGAATTGTACCTCACATATATCGAAGTATTCTTTTTGTTGCTTTCCAATGACTTTCATGAGGAGTTTGCATATAATGGCCAACATGACCAACGACAAAGGAAAGGTCAGGATGGGAATGAGTCAAGTATAAAAGACTACCAACAAGCTGATGATATAAGGTGGCATCTACTTCAGGAGAAGTACAAGTGGCAGAAAGTTTGACTCCAGACTGGAAGGGAGAAGGGGTTGGTTTACAATCTTCCATGTGGAAACGACGAAGAAGGTCACAAGCATACTTAGACTGGGAAAGAAAGATTCCTTCTTTGGTTTGCAAGACTTGGAGACCAAGAAAATAATGCAAATGTCCTAAGTCTGACATTTCAAAATTTTGCTTAAGATTGGATTTCACATGGGTTATAAGGTTAGGGTCACTACCAGTAAGGATAAGATCATCAACATAAAGAACAAGTATGATGAGATGGTTTCCTACTTTCTTGGTATAGACATTGGGGTTAGAATGGCATCTAGAAAAACCAGTGTCAAGGAGAAAGCTATCCATTTTGGCATACCAAGCTCTAGGAGCTTGCTTAAGGCCATATAAGGATTTCTTAAGGAGACAAACAAGGCTAGAGTTATTCTGAACATATCTAGGAGGTTGTTCCATGTAAATTTCCTCATGTAAATCACCATGTAAGAAGGAATACTTGACATCCATTTGATGGACTTCCCAGTTATGTGAGGCTGCAAGGGAAAGAACAAGGCGGATGGAATTCATTTTGGCTACAGGGGCAAAGGTTTCATTGTAGTCAATCCCTTCAACTTGGGAAAAACCTTTGGCAACTGACCTTGCCTTAAGTCTTTCAACACTTCCATCTGATGCATACTTAGTTCTGTAGACCCATTTACATCTGACAAGTTTTCTTCCTTTTGGAAGAGGAACAAGATCCCAAGTATCGTTTGCCATTAAGGAACGATATTCTTCATCCATAGCTGCATCCCAATCTGGAATTCCTGAAGCTTCTGCAAAAGTTTTTGGACCATTATTCTCAGAAACTTGAGCCAAAAGAGAAGAGGCTTGCTAAAACTGAGAACGAGTTCGTCTTTGATCTCTAGGATCACCGGCAAGATCACCAGCTGCTTCACATGTTGAACGAACCCATCGAGGAAGTATTGGTGCTGGTGCAATTGGAGGAACATGAGCAGGCAGAGGTGGATTTTCATCCTCACTGTCATCATCAGAAACTGGAGTTGGAAACCTGTCAAGGAAGCTAGAAGAAGAAGAAGAAGGCACAATCGCCGAATCAAGCTCGCAGGCCAAAGATGGAAAACCCGCCAAGTTAGGCTCGCAGGCCAAGAGATTTTCATCAAATTTAACATCTCTTCTAATTATTATATCATGAGAATGTGGCTGAAGAAGTCTATAACCTTTTACATCTTCAGAAAATCCAACAAATATGCACTTTTCACTTTTAGGCTGCAATGCTTTCCGTTTTTCATCCAAAAAGTGAGCCCATGCTTCACAACCAAACACACGAAAGTGACTTACATCTGGTTTAATTTTACTCCATGCTTCTTCTGGTGTACTTTAGTGGGTGTGCGATTAACTATGTAATTTGCACAATTTATGGCCTTAGCCCAATATTGAAGACTTAGTCCCTTAGATTGGATCATACAATTAGCCATTTCTTTTAAAGTGCGGTTCTTCCGTTCAGCTACACCATTTTGTTGAGGTGTATATGGAACATTATGCTGTTGTTGGATTCCTTGTTCAGTGAAAAAAGTAGTGAACTTGTTGTTAACATATTCTCCTCCATTGTCAGATATTAACTTAATAATTTGATGACCATATTGTTTTTCAACAAGGGCCTTGCAGGAAAAGAACATGTTAAATACTTCGCTCTTAAGTTTTAGGAAGTAAACCCAAGTGCGTTTGGAGTAGTCATCAATGAAAGTTAAGAAATATTTGAAACCAGAAAAGGAAGCAGATGGAAGAGGACCACACAAGTCACTATGCACAAGCTCCAAAGGAATCAAGGCATGCTAAGAGGCATGTTTGTCAAAACTGTCCCGATGATGTTTTTCGAGTACACAACTGGAACAAACACCATCCTTGCAAGATACTAGTGGAAGACCAGTCACCATATTTTTTTTACATAGTTGTTGCAATGAGTGATAATTTAAGTGACCAAATCGCTCATGCCAAAGTTTGCTCAAGTTATCACTATGAGCAACAAAGGAAAAGGTGATGACCCAAAGTTGTTAAATTTGTACAACCTGGTAATATCGGCAACAGTTCCAGTAGCAAGGACATTTTGAGGATTTTTAAAATCCTTGATTACAACTTGGTGAGGTGTAAAAGTCACAATTTTACCTTCACCTGAATGAGTGATTTGATAGACTGATAACAAATTGCAGGAAATTTTTGGAACACATAGTACATCACTGAAATGACCATTTTCTACTGGAACTGTTCCAGATCCTACAACACTTAGAGATCTATCATCACCAACAAATATTTGTTTGGTGTTACATTCATGCATAGTAGAAAAGATGGCTTTATCCTTAGCCATATGATAAGATGCTCCAGAATCAATGAGCCATTCAATTGAAGTAGAAGAAGAAGATGCAGTATAAGAGTAACCAGAAGCACAAAGTGCATGTCCATGAGAGTTATATTCTGAAGACGAATCTAGGCTGATGTGGTGCTTCTTCATTGCTGCTTCCAAGGCTGCCATCTTCTTAAAACACTTAGATTCATCATGATTATCTTTCCCACAAAAATTGCAATGACGCGCAGTCTTCTTTCCTTTTTGCTTGGATCCTTTGTCATTTTTTAAAGAAGGAGCTAACTGAGAGGGTTTGGGACCCTTGTTGTTTTGCTTATTATTGCAAAAATTCTGTTTCTTGGAACGCTTGGACTTTTCTTTCTGTTGGGACAATAAAGCTTTCCCAGATGTATCTGCATTGTTAATTATTCCAAGATGAATGAGCTTATCTTGCTCTCTAACTAGCTGCAGTTAAGGATTCTTTCATGGAGTAGAATGTAGATACAAAAACAGAATATGCAGGTCCAAGTTTGGAAAGAATATGATAAATACATTGTTTGTCTTCTTTCTTAATATTGCATCCTGAACATAAGAGTCTAAGAGTTTTTTACTTAGATAAATAGTCTTGAATGCATGAAAAATCATTTGGATTCAAGGAAATCAACTCATTTTCGAGTTGATGACCCCGAATTTCAATGTGTTTACCAAACACAGATTCCAAATTTTCCCAAGCTTTATCAGGTTCATCAATGTCAGATATATGGAATCGCAAATAAATAGAGATTTCCATCCCAATCAATCCACGAGCTTCATCACATCTATTTGCCCATTTAATTTTCTTATCAGCATCAGTGGGTTCTGTTTCTTTCCCCGAGGTTATCCTGAAAATTCCCCTACTTCGTAGAACATCTTCCATACGAGATTTTCATGAGAAATAGTTAGAACTTGTAAGTATAATATCACAAGGGGTGGCCATACTGTAAAATAATGGTTGAAATAATAGAAACTAACTGTCTGGATGCAAAGAGCTCGAAAAAATATGCGGTTTAAAAAAAAAACGACACTTAAAACAGATTTTGGATGATGAAATTGCATGCACTAAAAAGTAGCTTGATAAGACTTGAACTCAAGACTTATCAAAGTGTAAAGCAACTTTGGACCAAGTGAGCTAAGTTTAAAAGGTACGTAAAAGTATGGAAAGAGGAAGGGGCCTTTTTTTTTTTGGTAAACATTTGAAACCCAGCATAAGGCCCTATCACCAGGAGTGGTGGTTAAACCACTTGTTTTATATTCCTAGAGGTACGACGGTTATACCATGTGGAGGTACCTGATACTCCAACACCCCGCCTCCGGTGTAGCTCGGGGGAATTGAACCTGAGACCTCTGCTCTGATACCATGTTAGGGTACACAGGGTATTCCCAAAGGTCCGAACACCAAGAGAAATCGCTTTACACAAATGAATCACAGATCAATACACCAATGTTTGTCACATGGTTAAAACTCTCGAGAGGGAAACAGTCCACGGCCCCAGCCAAATAGCTACTTGGAGCAATTTATTATGCAAAAGAAAGAAACTTACATGAGCTTCTCATAATCGATCAACTAGCCAAGGACCCTCTATGCTCTTTAAACACCGCATAGGAAATTACTGGGTAGGATTCAGGGGCTTATGTCATGCTACACCGCATAGGAAATTCTTTCATGATTATGTTCCAGGTGATTTTGGACATGTTTCATTGGGGGATGATGAACCATGTAAAATTGTTGGAATGGGTACGATACATATTAAGTTAAATAATGGAAATGAATGGATGCTAAAAAATGTAAGGCATATTCATGTTATGAAAAGAAATCTGATCTCAACAGGGTAATTGGGAGATAGCGACCATTTTTCTACGTTTGGAAAAATGTGGTGGAAAATCATGTAATACCCCAGTTGTTAAGCCTCAGACTTATGATCCTTCATGTGACTTATGTTCTTTTGCATCATGGAATTATGATATTTTATATGATTGTGGAATTATTCTCCTTTGCATGAATAATTTTATTAAGGACTTATTATTAATGTTTGATAACATGACTTTGGACTTTGGTACTACTATTAATGTTAGTGTTATTACTATCATCTATGCTCTCTTTGAATGTTGTTAATTATTGATTAAATAAACAAATGGCTCAGCAAATGAAACTAAATGAGTATGGAGGACCATGGATTCCACAAAGTGAGGGGAATGGGGACATCCCTAGCACCTTATAAGTTGTTGTTGACTTAACTTTGTCCATCCCAATTCATATTTGCACCTTGGTGAGATTAGTAATGTTGGTCACCCAAACCTTGTACAATGAACCCTATTCTCAATAATTATGGACTATGTAGTTAATATTGCATATTGTGCACACTTTAATGGGACCCTATTTCCTAGAGAAACCTCATTGGGAAAATATTCCCTCACATGTATGTGTTTATGGTCATTTATGAGCCCTTTTCCTAGTTTTTAGGGGATGTAAGCTATTTTCTAGCTTCCACTCTTACACCATGCATTGATGATCCTATTTTTATGCTTCGATGATATTTATGACCCTATTGGATGCCCTCTCTCACCTATTTCGACCTCCTTGATGTTTTGTAACCCCCCTTTTGCATTAGTGTGCCTCCATGTGCTCTTCATGGCTCCACTCAGTTTTTGGGTAACTCCTCCGCATGGTGCTAATTCGGGAAAGGGAATATTTTCACTAAGCCACCACTCCACTAATTCAAGTTAATTATCCATGATGAATATTAAACCTTACCTCTCTCTAATTTGGGTTGATTCCTTTGGGTTAGAATTGTCCTCCTTATGCTATAAATTCATATGCCATCTCCTTGTTGAAGTTAATCTTGACCTTTGGACCATGTGACTTATGCTATCTAAACGTGTTGGAATGTTGATATTATTGAGAGTGTGTTGAGACTTAGAGTGAGTATATTTGTTTCCCTTTGCTTTCATTATATCACTCTACTAGTCTAGGTTCTCATGCAGAAATCCAATAAATGGGAATGGCAAGCTAGGTCACACCCCATAGGTAGTGGAGACAGACAAGAAAGTAGTAGTGGGAAGAATTGTGTCTCTCGGAAGAGGTAGTTTTGAGAGTAGTGAGACTAAGTAAGTCTCTACCCATGGATCCATGGTATCAGATCGAGGGTGACCTATTCAAGCAAGGAAGTCTTGACAGTGTCTACAGATGGGAGGAAAGTTGTCCTGCTGCAGCTAGTTGCCCATATTTTGAGATAAGTAATTATGTTTTGTTATGTTTCAATTACATTGTTTTATTTGCTATATGTGCAGTGACGACTGATTGGTTGTTTGAATGTTCATGTATTGAATTTTAGGATCTACATGGAGGAAATATGAATCTCATATAATATGGAATTGAGTTTCTCTTCTCATTACCTTCTTTCTATTCTTTTTCCTCTTAACCAAAAATTGCAATTTTGGCTCTATTGTATTGAGAGGGGCGCAAACATATGATCTTGTTTGACCATATATTCTCATTTATATGTTGTGAGACCTATTCCATTACATCCAGATCAACGTTTCCAGTGAGAAACACCTTTCGTTTCATTGAAAAATCTTTTCGGATGACCAAGATATGTTTGTTTTGGTTTGACAGTTTTCCGGTGCCAAGATGAGCGCACCTGTCATTTGATTGTAAATCATTTGTTTGCATATTTTTTCTTAGTTGAAGATATGAAGATGAGTGATGTATTCTATATGTAAAATACATTTATGACTAGAGGGTGGCAGCCATACTATCTGATTTTTATTAGTGAGAGATCACTGTAGGGGACAATCATCGGGAGCCGATTTTGAGGGCCGATGTTGCAGCCGGTGCTCTTTGTTTTCTATGGTTTTGGTGTAGCTGTAGATTTCAGCCTATGGATGTTCCATGATACATGATTTTCCTTAATCTTTATGCTCACTAACAAAACACACATAACAACACCAAAAATGTAGATTAATTCGCAAATAATCAACGACATCAATACTTTATTATTTATAAACTATGCTATCAAACAAATCACAAATACATAAAATAGCTATTCACACTGAATATGATGTTTATAATTTATTATTGATGTTTTTGTTTCAATTACAACCTTTATATTGCAATTAGGAATTATTAATTGAGTGTCACAAATAATTATTTAATTAAGTGGCGTAATTAAATAATTAAGTGTCACAACTTTAGTTATAATTCAATCTCTAGAATTAAAAGTTTTAATTTATTTGATGGATGGTTAGTCAGATTAATAGTAATTTATCTATATCCATTGTTTTAAAACTTAATTTATTCTTAAATTTTAGCACCTTTGGGATTATCTCAAGGTTCAGGGACATCACAAGTGGTATCGGATCTTAAGGTTTCAAAACTGTGGCTGTTGGGCCTTCCATGAAGTTTCAAGTCACATTGTAAGCATGCACTTGCATTAGATAGCTTGTATGCATGCACTGTAATATAATTTCACATGTGAGTTAGTTAATTATACTATTATATTGGGATGGTTATGGACCTGAATTTCATCCAGTAAGGAGAAATATTGGAAGGATTTCTATCCCCCCTTGTCCAACTAGGTAGATTGTAACTTAGAAATGTTGGCTAGTTACTTTATGAACAAGAAGAAAAGTAGTTTTTTTAATGATAATGAAATTATACTAAGGTGTATTTTACTAAGAGAATGTTAATAATGAACACATTGTAGTTCCCAGTGATTGATTGAGCAAGCGTTGTGACTACTACAACTAATATTTTAATCAAACCTGTGAAGAATAAGTATTCAACAAGTAAAAGTTCAACAGTAGGAATTCAGATATTGGGAATGGATCTTGAGGAAGGACGGAGACCATATAGTCATGAAAAGGAGTTTGTTAAGAAAAGAAGGTCAATCAGACATAAGAGGAGCAGTGAATCGTTTGTTAGATTTTTAACATTAAGCTAGCATAACATTAGGATCTTTACTTGAGAGAACAACAAGCACATCAATCAAACACATGAGACAATGAAAACAATGTTTTTCCTTAGGGAAACCATAAATGGAGAAAGCCCTGAAACTTCCTCAGAGATAGAATCAGCACCAAAAGTGAAACCCAAAAACAGTAATATGATCTCCCGACAGCAGTAACCTATTTCTTCCTTGCCCCAGTGTCTTTCTCTTCCTCAGCTATGCACTAGAACTGAGTGTGAGTGAGTGTGTGATAAATAGAGAGGCTAGCTCTCTATTTGTACTAATTCTCGACTTGACTAAACCCAACTAGGGTCAACTTCACTAGGTGAGTCTAATAACCCTAGTGCCCCGAAACTGTGAGGACTTCACTATATCTTAAGGTTTCAACACTGTGGCTGTTGGGCCTCCGATGAAGTTTCAAGTCACCTTATAAGCATGCATTTGCATTAGATAGCTTGGATGCATGCACCTTAATATAATTTCACATGTTAGTTAGTTAATTAGACTGTTATATTGGGATGGTTATGGACCCAAATTTCATCCAGTAAGGAGAAATCTTGGAAGGATTTCTATCCCCCCTTGTCCAACTATGTAGATTGTAACTTAGAAATGTTGGCTAGTTACTTTATGAACAAGAAGAAAAGTAGTTTTTTTAATGATAATGAAATTATACTAAGGTGTATTTTACTAACAGAATGTTAATAATGAACACCTTGCAGTTCCTAGTGATTGATTGAGCAAGCGTTGTGACTACTACAATTGATATTTTAATAAACCTGCGAAGAATAAGTATTCAACAAGTAATAGTTCAACAGTAGGAAGTCAGAGATTGGGAATGGATCTTGAGGAAGGACGGAGACCATATAGTCCTGAATAGGAGTTTGTTAAGAAAAGAAGGTCAATCAGACATAAGAGGAGTAGTGAATCATTTGTTACATTTTTAACATTAAGCTAGCATAACATTAGGATCGTTAACTGAGAGAACAACAAGCACAACAATCAAACAAAAGAGACAATGAACAAAGTGTTTTTCCTCGGGGAAACCATAAATGGAGAAAACCGTGCAACTTCCTCAGAGATAGAATCAACACCAAAAGTGAAACCCAAAACCAGTAAGATGATCTCTCGACAACAGTAACCTATTTCTTCCTTGCCCCAGTGTCTTTCTCTTCCTCAGCTATGCACTACAACTGAGTGTGAGTGAGTGTGTGATAAATAAAGAGGCTAACTCTCTATTTATACTAATTATCTACTGACTAAACCCAACTAGGGCTGATTTCACTAGGTGAGTCTAATAACCCTAGTGCCCCAGAACTGCGGGGACTTCACTAGATCATCTACATACAATAGGAGCATCACTGGGTTGCCATATTCAACCTTGTAGTAAAGGTTGGAATCTTCTTTACTTTTGGTAAAGCCCAAACTGGATAGAAAGCTGTCAATTCTGCCGTACCATGTCTTGGGTGCCTATTTCAAACCGTACAGGGATTTCTTCAATCTACACACATGAGACTCCCTATCATGTGTCTCAAAACCAAGTGGCTATTCTACATACACTTCCTCTTCCACTACACCATTCAAGAAAGCAGTCTTGACATCCATTTGGTGTATCTTCCATTTCATCACTACAGCCAAAGCAAGTATTGATCTGATGGAATTGTATCTGGCTACAGGTGCAAAGGTTTCTTCATAGTCTATTCCTTCTTTCTGGGAGAAACCTCGAGCCACGAATCTTGCCTTATATTTCTCTATGCTACCATCTACAACATGCTTGATCTTGTAGATCCATTTGGAAGTTACAACCGACTTCCCTTCTGGTCTTGGGACAACATCTCAAACATCATTCTTCATGATCGATTGCTACTCTTCGATCATAGCATCCTTCCATTCTTTCTGTTCTACTGCTTCTTCATAATTGGAAGGTTCTTCATTGATAAATTCACATAGTAAAGGTACATATCCGAAGTAGGATCTGGTTCTCTTTCTTTCTCTGTGATTCTCTTCTGGAGCCCCATATCTTTCCGCACCTTGGATAATTTCTCATACCCAAGCAGGTTTCCTCTTGTGAGGATTCTTCTCTTGAGGTGGATCTACAGGTTCTTGTGGTTCTTCAAATTCTCGATATTCTTCTTGAGTTTCTTCATTCATGGTTGTATCATGAATTCTAGGTGCTTCTGCTTCTTCAGGATCTTCAGCAAGTCTCTTTCTGGATTTGTTGTAAGCTGTGTCTTCGTCAAATGTCACATCCCTACTGATGTCGATCTTCTTGAATCCTAGGAAGTATATTCTGTAAGCCTTCGAGCTTTCAGAGTATCCCACAAATATACCCTTCTTTCTTGAAGGATCTAGTTTCATTCTCTTCTCTTTTGGAATGTGTATGTACACTGGACAGCCAAATATTCTGAGATGCCTGAATTCTGGTTTCTTGCTGGAAAAGACTTCTTCAGGAGTCATGTTCTTGAGTACTCTGTGTGGAGTACGGTTCTGTACATACACCGCTGTTCTGGCAGCTTATGCCCATAGATGCATGGGAAGATCCTGATCATGAAGCATTACTCTTGCAGCTTCCATGATAGTTCTATTCTTCCTTTCTGCAACCCCATTATGTTGTGGATTATATGGAGTGGATAACTCCCTCTTAATCCCCAATTCTTTGCATAAGTCTTTGAATTCATTTGATGTGAATTCTCCACCATTATCTGATCGCAAGGTCTTGATCTTATTTTCTGTGTGGTTTTCGATCAAAGATTTGAATTCCCTGAACTTGCTGAATACTTCATCTTTGTTCTTCATGAAGTAAATCCATCTCTTCCTAGAAAAGTCATCAATGAAAGAAACATAGTATACATACCCGCTTAGCGAACTTGATGACATTGGTCAGCATACATTGGAGTGGATGATTTCCAAGATTCCTTTTCCCTTGCTCTCGCTACTTGGAAATGTCTTCTTTGTATTCTTTCCTTTCACACATCCTTTGCAAACCCCTTCATGTTTTGCTTGAATTTCTGGAAGACCTTCAATAGCTTTACTTGTAAGTGGTAGTGCTCTGTAATGCACATGTGCAAGCCTTTTGTGCCAAAGTTCATTTGGCTCTACTGTGTCATGGACCAAAGCTTGTTCTGGATGGCCCTTCAATTTGTATAAACTTCCTTCTTGTTCTCTAATCAATATTGCATCGTCAATAGTATTTCCTCTTGACCACAGGAGGACTTGGCCATCTACAAATGCAACCCTCATGCCTTTTGCATCCAGTGCCGATATGGATAGAACATTCTTCTTTAGTCTTGGTACAAACAAGACATCCTTCATCTTCATAGACTTTCCGAAGTATAGCTTGTAGGAGGATTCACCACTACCTTTTATGGGATATTGGTAGTCATCCCCAAGTTTCACCTTATGGGGTGAATTATGTTCACATAATTTCTCAAAGGATTCCTTGAAACCTGTCATGTGTTTGGAATCCCCACTGTCAATAAGCCAATATTTGCTTCCATGAGTGACAGTTTCGGTGAGAGCAGAGATCAGAACATATTCATCTTCACTTTCTTGTTTTACTCTCTTCCTGGGAGGATCATCATCCTCAGTAGTGTGGGCATGATGTCTTCTTTTGGAGTTATTCTTCTTCTTGGATCCATTCTTATTCATGGGACAATTTCTAGCAAAGTGTCCTATTTCATCGCATGTATAACATATAAGTTTGGATGGATCCCTTCTTACAGGATTATTTTTCTGATGAGAATGCTTACCTTGGTGATGATGATTTTCCCTTCTTCCTTTCCTGGAGTGTATTGTGAGAGCTTTATCTTCACTTCCCATCTTTTCTTCTCGAGCTGCTATCCAAGCTTCTTCTTGTGAAAATTCTTCCCACAGTCTACTGAACTTGACTAACTTCTTCCTAGCACCGATTTCTTGGATGAAAGAATCCCATGACCTAGGGAGACCATTCAAGGTTGTCATCACAATTTCTGCATTCTCCACTTCTTCATCCATTGCTTCAAGTTGTTCTTTGAGCTGGGAGACCCTTGTGAAGTATGACTGGATGGTTTCCTCATTTTGGATCTTTACATTCTTCAACTAGTTCCTTAGAGTCATCTTCTGATTGATGTTCTTCCCTTCAAACAGTTTGGTTAGGGCATCAAACATAGCTTTAGGTGTCTTGAGGGAGGACACCTGTAGTATGAGGTGATCCTTGATAGAATCAACAATGATCCTCTTTTCCATAACCAAATTCTTCTTATGTAATGCCTTGGCCTCATCTCCCTTTGGAATTGGAACCTCCTTATTGATATAGGAGTCCAACTCATTTTCTTCCAGGACCAGGGAGATCCTATTCTTCCAGGCTCGAAAGTTATCAGCTCCCTCAAGCTTTTCATCAAGGTTGGTATGATGAGACATCTTAACTGAGAAACTCAAATGGAAATACAAAAGATTTAGATCTTACCAGGTCAAGATGTCGTATCTGGATTTGGAGCTGAAATCATGCAGTGCTGGTTCAGGAGAAGATTAGGGTTTTGCTTTTCTGGAGTTCTATCCAACCAAATGCTTTGAATTTGATCCCTAACTTCAATTTTGGGGAGGAGATCAATCCAGGCCTGGGCTCACTAAAAAATTCCACTTCTGTGAAAAGCCCTAATTTTCGGCAGTAGTGTCGGGTCCAAAACTGAAAAACCTCAGAATTAGATTCTGCTTCGACAGAAAGATGTGTCCTAGGGAGGAGAGTTATTCCACCCTACTTTTGCTGAAAATCTGTGAAGAGAGAACCACAAAGTAGGAAGCCCTAGTTCCCACAGCTACACAGTGTCTTCTTCTCAGGTTAGCTCTGATACCATGTTAGATTTTTAACATTAAGCTAGCATAACATTAGGATCTTTAACTAAGATAACAACAAGCACAACAATCAAACACAAGAGACAATGAACATAGTGTTTTTCCTCGGGGAAACCATAAATGGAGAAAACCTCACAACTTCCTCAGAGATAGAATCAACACCAAAAGTGAAACCCAAAAACAGTAAGATGATCTCCTGACAACAGTAACCTCTTTCTTCCTTGCCCCAATGTCTTTCTCTTCCTCAGCTATGCACTACAACTGAGTGTGAGTGAGTGTGTGATAAATAGAGAGACTAGCTCTCTATTTATACTAATTCCTGACTTAACTAAACCCAACTAGGGCCGACTTCACTAGGTGAGTCTAATAACCCTAGTGCCCCGAAACTCTGGGGACTTTAACCCTTTAAACAATAGGAGGGTTACCCACCTTGACTTGACATGACTTGTTTACATTATAGAAACTCCCAATAGGAACCTCAGGGCATGACATGACTTGAGTACATTACAAATACATCCCGGAATAAACATTGGGTTACAATACATAATAAATACAAGTGAATACATTCCGAAGTTACAATTACATCAACACCGTTAATCTTGGAGGATTCAATGAGGAAGTGTAGAGAGGATAATGAAAGAATAATTAATATCCAAGAGCAGATTATGAATGATCTAAAATCATTGAACACTATCCAAAGGTCTGCTAAAAAGAGTCATATAAGAGGTTATGTGAGGTCTAGATCATCTTCAAGGAGACTTTATCACTTAGAGAGAAAGAAGGGGTATGCATCAATCAATATAGAGAGCAGTCCTAAAAGATCTCCAGTGAGATACAAGAAGAGGAGGTTTACCCGGGGTGAACTAGTAGGAGAGTTGAGAAGAATGAAGCCCCAACTTTTGATGGAGAAGTAAAGCAAGGAGAAGATGCCAGAGCATGGTTGTTAGGACTTAGGAAATTCTTCCAGTTGCATCAATATACACTTAGTATGGAGGCAAGAGTGTCCATATACCATCTGCAAGGTAAAGCATCTATTTGGTGGGATCAATTGGTTAAGTTGAAAGACATCGATGAAGACAAAATATCGTGGAGGAAGTTTAAGAAATAATTTCAGAAAGAATACCTCTCTGAGCACTACTATGACAAGAAGATGGGGGAATTCTTTCAGCTTAAGTTGGGAAGCATGGCTATGGAGGCATATGAGAAAAAGTTTCTAGAACGTTTGAACTATGCGTACTTCATCAAAGATGAGAATGTAAAGATTCAAAGGTTCCTAAGTGTCCTTCTTGAATCTTATAGGGATAAAATATAGTATGATAGACCAAAGAACCTTAAGGATGTCATCTGGAAGGATAAACACTTATATGGACAAAATAAGAGCAAGGCCCCATATCAGAAGAATTGGAAGGATATGAAAAAGAACAAGCAGGAGCAGAGAAATAAAGGTTTCTAACCTTCAAAGTTTAGAAACAATAATTATTACCAACAAGGACAGTCAAAGGAAGATCCTTCAGGGAAAAGAACACATGTGGAATGCTGGATATGCAAGGAAAATCACTTTTCCAGTCAGTGCCGACGTAAGAAAAATAACCTTCACAACATTCAAGAGGCTTAAAATGTTGGAGATGTAGGTGGAAGTGTTCAAAGGATCTATGCATACCTAGATGGGAGGAAAGCTGACCACTAATCCCGAATGATTGAAGTAGTAGGTAAGATTGCTAATAAAACCATAACTATTTTGATTGATTCGGGAGATAGAAATAGTTACATTTCACCTAATATTGTTGAGAAATTCCATTAAAATAAAAGTAAACTTGAAACACCAAGTCTTGTGCAGTTAGCTACAGGAGCCAAGAGGAAAATCACTGAATTTGTAAAAGTGTGTCCTTTAGAAATGAATGGAATGAAAACCTTTGAAAACTTAAACATCATAGCCTTGGGGTCATATGATTTATTGATTGGCATGGATTGGTTGGATGCATGCCATGCAGTTTTGGATTGCAATAATAAAACTTGTACTTGTTTGGATGAAGAAGGGAACCAAGTGAAAATATAAGGAATACATAGACCCATATTATTGAGGCAGATCACAGCTCTACAATTGAAGAAATGGCTTAGAAAGGGATGCCAATTATATTCATTTCATGTGGAAGAATCAAAAGAAGGAAAAGAGCCAAAGACGTAGGATTATCCAATACTACAAAGTTTTGCAGACATATTTCAAGAACCGCCAGGAATACCTCCCAAGAGGGACATTGATTTTTCTATCGACTTGGTTCCAGGAAAAATACCTTCATCTAAAGCTCCTTATAGAATGAGTACTCCTGAGTTAAAATAATTACACATGCAGTTAGAGGATCTACTAAAGAAAGGTTACATAAGGCCCAGTGTTTCACCTTGGGGAGCTCCCGTGTTATTTGTGAAGAAGAAAGATGGAACTCTTTGACTTTGCATAGCTTATAGACAATTGAACAAAGAAACGGTTAAAAACAAGTACCCCTTACCAAGAATTGATGACTTTTTTGATCAATTGAGAGGATCCAAGGTGTTTAAAAAAATATATTTGAGGCTGGGATAACACCAAATTAAAATTAAGAATGAGGATATCAATAAGACAACATTCATAACAAGGTACGAACACTATGAGTTCACAGTATTACCTTTTGGTTTAACAAATGCACCTGCAGTATTCATGTGTTTAAGAATGGAGTGTTAAGAAAGTACTTAGATAAGTTTGTGATTGTATTCTTGGATGACATCCTTATATATTCCAAGACAAAAGAAGAGTATGAATAACATCTAATAATAGTAATGCAAGTGCTCAGAGAACACCAGTTGTAAGCCAAATTAAGCAAGTGTTCTTTTTATCAAGGAAGGATCCACTACCTAGGGCATATCATATATGAAGAAGGTGTTACAGTAGATCTTGAGAAGATAAGAGTCATTATTGAATAGTCAACACCTAAGAATGTATCAGAAGTCAAATCCTTCATGGGGTTAGCTAGACTACCAAAGGTTAATCGAAGGATTACTGAAGTTGGCTCATCCTATCACATCTTTGCAAAAGAAAGGTGTGAAGTTTTATTGGACTTCTAAGTGTGAAGATAATTTTCAAAAACTTAAGGAAATGCTTACCAGTGCTAAAAATTGCGGACCCCAAATGAAACTTTGTTGTATGCACGGATGCCACCCATGTGATCAGTTACGAATCTAGAAAGTTGAAGGAACATGAGCATAACTATGCCACCCATGACTTAGAGCTTGCAGCTATCATCCATGCTTTGAAGATGTGGAGACAATATCTAATGGGTAGAAAGTTTAAGTTGAGAACTGACCATGATGGGTTAAAATACTTATTTGAGCAACCTAATTTGAATGCAAGACAAAGGAGGTGGATGGAGTTATTATGTGAATATGACTTTGACATCAAGCATATCAAAGGTAAGGAAAATAAATTACCCGATACGCTTAGTAGGAAGATGCATGTGATGTGTGTAGCAATTATCAGCACTAGCACATCATATTTGAAGAATAAGATAACTGAAGCTAGTGTTACAGATGAACTTTTTCAACAGGTGAAAGAAGGGTTGAAACAACAGAAAATTTCACAGAAATTTGATAAGTATAAGTTTAAATAAAATAGGATACTCATGCACAAAGATAGAATTTATGTGCCTGATGTTGGAGATACAAGGAAGATTGTTTTGAAGGAAACACATGATGTCCCTTATGCCGGACATTCAGGTTATCAAAAAATAGTAGCAACAGTAAGGAAACAATACTATTGGCCAGGGATGAAGAATGATGTTGCAGAATATATAGCTAGGTGCATGGAATGTCAAAAAGTTAAAGTTGAGCATCAATATCCAGTGAGATTTTTGCAACCCTATCATATACCAGAATGGAAGTAAGATGTAGTGATGATCGATTTCATCACCAATTTACCTAAGGCGGGTGTCACATACCCCAAATTTGCAAAAAACATTTTATGTTTAAGAAGACATTATATTTTAATTTTATTGTAAAGTTTGTGATTATTGACCAATTGGGGTCAAGGATGATTGTAATTAATTACGCTGAATATTTTATTAATTAATAAATAAAAGATGAGACAACAGCTTAAGGAGGCTGCTAAATGAGTGTCTACTGGCCTCTAGGTGGAATAGACCGGGGTGAGAACAGATTGACACTTGGCAGCATCCTCAAACCAATTCTAGCTGTTGTAGGAGGCAACTTCCCTATTTTTATGGTCATGTTCCCCAAGAAAGTGGAACAAGAGCAGGTGGCCCATTGAATGAAAAAATGAACAAAATACCTAGGCATGCTTATAATTAACCATCGAATTCAGCAGGTGGTTGTTCAATATTTACTTGTGAAATTTTCTGAAGTGAAACTTGTGCACAAGATATTCGATGGAGGGGAAAGGTAGAAGTGTTTGAGTGTAAAGGATGATTTACAGAACTAGTGCAGTTGAATTGCTGAGTTCTCTACTGCAGAAAAATAGAAGTATTACTGTTGAATACTTCTGTGGAGATTTCGGGGGTTTTATATCCCATCCTCTCACCCAGTGCTTTCAACCAGTGGACCAGTGGATAGGCTCAGGTGCCCTAAGACTAGAAACTAAGCTATCTTCAGGAATTGGTTGGGTGGAACGGGCTCCTTAGGCGGTTGTCACCTCTACGAGTTCTCAGGTTCTAAAATGTTATTTTATTTTATCTTATGCATATATAAGTACTGGAATGTATGCAGTTAAGATAGATTTACTGTTATGTATGGACAAGTTCATTTTTGAAATTTAGACAGTGTAAACCATATTTATTTCAAGAAGTTACTGGTTAAATTTATTGAATAAATGTTCTAAGGTTATATTTAATTAATTAATGAATAAATTACCTTCCTTTATTTTTCCACTCACCTTATCACGAAGTACTCTAGTACAGTAGGTGTTTTAGAAAGATGAATATATGAAGTTTAAATGTGATTTGAAATTTGTTTATTTATCTGTGCTATTAGTTTATTTTAAGATTGATAGTAGAAATCCATTAACTACAGAATCATTTCCAGTTATTTACATTTATAAATTTTATTTATAAGTACTAGAAGGAAGTTTAAATAAATCTTACTACACCGTTTTGGTAAGTGTGTTCAACTTAACACAGTATAAATATCTTCTCTAGGGTTTAAACATATAATTATTAAACTACTACAAAACATGCAAAGGAGCGAAATCGAATAAAAGTATACTTTTTAAACAGTAAATCGTAATTATAGCAGTAAGATAAATATAACTAATAAACTAATATGTTAATTATAGTAATACTGGGAAACACTAAAATATTATAATTTCTAAACAGTACAACAACAAGTCAAGTAGAATTATAAACTAAAAATTATGTTTGTGGTCAAAACCCTAAAAACTATTAATATAAGCTTCCATCATAGATTTCTCTTAAAGATAAAAGAATTTATCTACTTTATTTTTATCCACACCACTTTCTTAAACAAAAGTAAGAACTTGATTTAAAAGATTTCATAAATATTCCAACTTTTGGCCTAATGACTGCCGAATTACCACTATTCATATTTGTTTTTTATATTAACATTTAATTATAAACATAATTTATATAAAAATTAAATACAGAGTATAAAAGAGAGGAATAGTTTTGGTTTTATTACTTTAAGGATCAACATAACCTTTTTTCTTTTTATGTCAGGGTTGCAGAGTCAAAATTTTTAACTTAGAAAGACTCCCCTATTAAGTTTCCTGTAACATAAAACAAATTCTTATAATAACAAATAGGTTTACCTTTTTAAAAAGAAAAAAAGAAAAAAAAAATCCTAATAAAAACGAAAACTCAATTCATTTCCTTTATAACAGAGTTTTTGTAATAAAGATCCTTCCCACGCATTTTACTGCGTAAAACCAACAGGAACCCATAAGTTACATTACAGTCATTTTTCAGACTTGGAATCGTAAAGCCCAAAACAAAAACCAGAACCTTTTTCCTTTACAAATCTTTTAAAATACGTCCAAGGCCGAATAATTAACACCTTATTTTTTTTATAAACTAAAAACATTACGAGTTTTTCTAAAACCCTTTGTAACTATTTATATCAGACCTAGAGCCATACAGTTTTTTTTTCAAAAACATCAAAGTAAGCAACAACAAATTCGGCTGTGAGAATCTTCAGCAAAGCAGACTTTTTTTTTACACACCCATGATATTACGACCACACATATAATTACTGAAGGGAACCTCAGGATGTAAGTTGAGGCTTACCCGAAGCTTTGTATAGTTGATAGCGGATTAAAACTTGCAGTTGTTCTTTTAAAAACAACATTTCCACCTAGAACTGTTCGAATGGGCAAGATTTTCACCCGCGGTCCCTTGAAAGCAACAGAAGAAAACCATTAGTGTATGTTCATAGGTAAACACTTGATGTGTTTCCTTTTTGTTTAAAAAAAAATTATACACAGAACAAAAGAAAATAATTTAAAGGACTTACTGTGCAAATTTCAAGAGCTCACAGTCGTGATGGAAAAACCAAGCGAACCACTCTGTTGAATGCCAAAACATACCAAAGAAATCTCAATTTGAACACTGTAAACGTTATGACCCTCGACTCCCAAACCACAGCGAGAGATTTGATGGTTAGAACCTGTAGACGCCATGACATAGGCCACGATGGCAAGGGACACCCAGTTCAGACTGTGGCACACCTCTTTCAAGCTAAAACAAAATTGTTGCTACGAAGGTCAAGCAGTCCGAGAGCCTGTCGGCTCAACCCTCCTCTCTACCTACAAATAGCGAAATAATAATGTTTCGAAGCAGATTTTTAGGTTAAAGGTTGACTTATATCGCTTAGGGTTTTTATTTAAACCTCCTCCTCTGGATTTCCACCACGTGGAATCCACTTTACGAGAGATTTATTTGGGTCTTGATGTATTTCATTTAGTATAGTAAGCCCTCCAATAAAACATTTTGTTATTACTTTACATAATGTGAAATCTAGGTATTTCATAAATAATTCTTGAAATATTTTTGTACTGTATATCTTTTAGAATATAGATAGGATTATATTTCTTTTAGTTATGTAATTACATAGAACTATGCAACAAATAAATTTGTAGGCCTAGACCAAATTGGTTAGGTGTAGTTTTCATAAAACTGCAAAACATGACAAAATTTAGATTCTAGAAAGTTTAGAACCATAACAAGCTTATTAACTGTAATCATAAAGTTTATGGAAAGGAATTAGGTTATCAGTACCTTCAGTAATCAAGAGCTGATGATTTTTTTTACACTACGTCACACTTATAAATTATTATAAAATTTAAATGAGTGCTCTAGAAATTTATCTCTGGTGTTGAGATAAATAATCTTGATCCTGAAACTAGAAGTAAAAGGATTACCTGTAAAAGACCTATAAAAAGAACATCATTTGACTACATTAGCATCAATAATCTAAGTAAGTCTCAAGCACGACCACAATCTTCTTCAGTAAAAAAGAAAACAAATTTTAGAATCTTACACTTACCAAAAAGTAAACAGTTGATCGCAGAGTATTTACTTCGCTAACTCAATAACTTGGTAGAGAGATATTTCATTACTTTTCATTTTAATGTTGTTTGGTAATAAATGCATTATATATTAGTATATGATTTTGGTAGTATCTAGTTCAGATATTCTCAAATGTCAGCTGTGAGCGATTAAAGATAATCTCTTACGTGATGATTTAACATTTATTGTCTTACAAAAAAATTTAAATTTTTATGAAAATTTTGGAGTATTACATATGGTATCAGAGCACACGTTCAGACACTAGGCCTGAAGTGGCTCAATTCACGTAAACAAATAGTAAATAAAATTCATGCATACTGATTTATTATTTTTAAAAATGTTGTTGTGCAAATTTTTTTTTTCTGAACTAGAATTGCAGGTATGGAAGGACTCGAGGAATATGCAGAAGAAGGGTCCCCATTAAATGAACAAAGTAATTCTAGAAAAGAACCTGTTAAGGAAGAAATAACTAATAATTCATCTAAACTGCTACAAACCATTAAGGAATTAAAAACTAAAATGGAAATGGTTAAAAAAGATAATGAAAGATTTCTAAGAGCTCAAGAGGATCTGAACCAAACACTGTTGGAAAATTTTTAGAGTGAAGGGAAGGATAAACAGATAGGATCTAAAAATACATCCTACCAACATAAAAGTAAAAAGTCCAAACATTCTAAAATTGAAAGTAGTTCATCCTCTGAAATTTATGGTGACTCACACAGGAAGAATCACCAGTATTCCAGTGACAGTAGTGAGGACAATTATCATTCTAGAAAAAGGAAATATAAGCCCTATGAGGAAATTTCTGGAGAATTTAAAAAGATTAGGCCCCCAACTTTCAATGGTGAAACAGAGAAAGGAGAGGAAGTCGAAGCGTGGCTGTCTGGGATGAAAAAGTATTTTCAAATTTATAATTACTCTAATCAGTTAAAAGCTAGAATGGGCATATATAACTTAATTGGAAAAGCATATATCTGGTGGCAGGACATAAAGCGACTAAAAGGCATAAAGAAAAAGAACATAAACTGGAGTACCTTTAAAAAATACTGTAAAAAGAAGTTTCTGTTGGAGCAGTATTATGAAGAGTGAGCTAAAGAGTTCTATTATCTGAAGTTGGGAACTATGAATATGAAGGAATTAAACAATAAAGTTTTAAGTTTACTACATTACGTGCCTTACATTGTTGATGAGAAACCCAAGGTGCAATGGTTTATGAGATGTTTACCTTTTCACATTAAAGATATAATTGAATATGATAACCATAAAACTCTTGAAGAGGCTATGCAAAAAGCAAATTTCTGCTATGAGCAGAATCGAAAAAGGGAAAACATGCCAAACTAGAAAGCCAAGAGGTCTAATAATTTTGAACATAAAAAGAAGGGTTTCACACCTAATCGAAATTTTGGGAATAATAATGCGCGCAATTTTTCTAATAAAATTTTTCAAGGAAATAAAAGTAACTCATAGCCAAACCCTAATGGGCCTAGAAATAAAGAAACTGCTAATAATCACAGCAACTACGTTAAGAATAATGAACGTAAAGAACCAATAAAATGTTGGGATTGTAATGGACCTCACTACGCATCAGTCTGTCCTAATAGAAAGAAGACCATTAGCAACATTCATACAATGCAGGAAGAAATGACGATTGGTGACTTAGCAAGAGGGATGCCTTGTATCAATGCGGTGCTGGAAAACAAGCAGGATGATTATCAAACTTCCATGGTGGAAGTAGAATGTAAGCTGAACCAAAAACCCATTTATATCTTAATTGACCCAGGGGCTAGCCTGAGTTATGTTTCTCCCAGTTTGGTAGAGAAATGTAATTTACCAGTAGAGAAATTTACAAAGTCATGGTTGATTCAACTAGCTAGAAGAGCAAAAAGAAAAGTAATTAATTTTGTAAAAGGCTGTACTTTGGTTATGAATCAATTTGAAACTTTTGTAAAGCTAAATGTACTTTTGTTAGGCTCTTATGATATGTAATTGGAATGGACTGGTTAGAACAACATAGAGTAGTATTGAATTGTTTTGATAAAACTTTTACATGTGTAAATAATGAAGGAGAGACAGTAACAGTAACAAGAATTCTTAGGAAAACAACAGTCAGACAGATTTATGCCTTGCAACTAAAGAGGGATGTTCGAAAGGATGTAAAGCTTTTGCTGTAGCTGTAACTAATGAAGAACAAATTAATAATGAAGATAAACTAAAATTAGAGGATATTCCAATCTTGAGGGGGTACTCGGATGTATTTCCAGAGGAAATTATGGGGCTTCCTCTGAAAAGGGAATTGGATTTCACTATTGAGGTTGTACCTGGTGTAGTGCCTACTCAAAAGCTCCTTACTGGATGAACATATTGGAGCTTAATGAATTAAAATCACAATTAAGGAACTGATTGATAAAAAGCATATAATACCAAGCATGTCTCCTTGGGGAGCACCTATCATTTCGTTAAAAAGAAGGATAGAACTCTACGTTTATGCATTGATTACTGTTAGCTTAATAAAATGACCATTAAGAATAGATACCCATTGCCCCACATAGATGATCTTTTTGATCATCTGCGTGAAGCAACAATATTTTCAAAAATTGATCTAAGATCTGGTTATCATCAATTCCGGATCAAAGATGAAGATATTTTTAAAACAACTTTTAGGACTATATATGGTCGTTATGAGTTTGTTGTCATGCCATCTGGGCTCACTAATGCCTTGGATATCTTCATGTGTTTAATGAATAATGTATTACATAAATATCTCGATAAATTTGTAGTTGTATTTATTGATGATATTTTAATTTATTCTAAGACAAAAGAAGAGCACGAGGAACACTTAAAAATTGTTTTACAAGTGTTAAGGGAACATCAGCTTTATGCTAAGTTTAGCAAGTGCGACTTCTTTAAAGATAAAATACAATACTTGGGTCATGTAATAACTAAAGATGGGATCTCGGTTGATCTAGATAAGATAAAAGCAATTGAAAAATGGCCAGTCCCAAAGGATGTGGCCGACTTGCGGTCATTCATGGGGATCCCTGGTTACTATCGAAGATTCATTGAGTGATTCTCAAAGATCTCAAATCTCATAACTTCTTTACAGAAGAAAGGGAAGAAGTTTGAATGGAATAAAAAATGTGAAGAAATTTTAAAAAAATTAAAATAATTATTAACTACTACACCAATTTTTGATCCTAACAAAGACTTTGTTGTATGCACAGATCCTAAAAGAATTGTTGATCCTAACAAATACTTTGTTGTATGCACTGATGCATGCAATGATGGCCTTGGTGGGGTCTTAACTTAAGAAGGATAGGTAATAGCATATGCGTGTAGAAAACTTAAAATTCACAAAAAATTATGCTACTTACGATTTAGAGTTGGCTACCGTGATACATGCTTTAAAGATGTGGCGACATCACTTGATCAGAAGAAAATTTATGTTAATGATAGATAATAAGGGTTTAAAGTATCTGTTGGATCAACCACATTTAAACGCAAGGAAAGCTAGATGGCTAGCTTTCCTTAGCGAGTATGATTTTGAGATCCAACATATCAAGGGAAAATAAAATAAAGTCGCAGATGCTTTAAGTATAAATGCAAGATTGAATTTTGTGGCAGCAATCAGTACTTATAAAACATATTTAGAATATCAACTCGAAGAAGGAGTAAAATTGGATGAAAATGATCAGAAATTACAAGCTAGAGTGGCATAAAATGTAACTGAAAGTTTAAGTACAGGTTACAGTATAAATGATAAAGGGTTAATACTTTATAAAAATAGGTTGTATATACCTAATGTACCTAAAATTAAGCTGCTGATTTTAAATGAAATACATAAGACTCCGTACTCGGGACACCCTGGCTATCAAAAGACAATAGCCATGTTGCAGAAGGAGTATTTTTGGCCGAATATGAAGAATGAGTTGGCAGAATATATTGCTAGGTGTTTTGAATATCAACAGGTTAATACTGAACATCAACATCCAGTCGGTTTATTACAACCATTACCCATCCCTAGCTGGAAATGGGAAATAATTAGTCTTGATTTTATTACAGGTTTTCCTAGAAATCAGAATTAGAATGATTCGATAATGGTAGTCATTGACAAACTCAGTAAAGCCGCACATTTTATACCAGTAAATACCACTCATAAGGATGCTAATACTATTGAAATATTTATGAAACAGATATTTCATTTACATGGGATACCGAAAGTTATAATTTCTGATAGAGATCCTAAGTTTACGGGAAATTTCTGGAAGTATCTATTTAAAGGTTTGAATACTACTTCAAATTTTAGTACATCTTTTCATCCACAGACGGATGGGAAGAATGAAAGGGTAAATCAAATCTTGGAGGATATGCTAAGGATGTATGTTAGAGAACAACCAAGTAAGTGGGAGGACTACTTACACTTGGTTGAGTTTGCATATACCAACCACTACCAAGCTTCAACAAAATACAGCCCATTTGAAATTTTGTATGGCAGAAAATGCAATACTCTTATCTCATGGAGTAACCCATTTGAGAGGTTAGTACTAGGACCTGAGATATTAGAGGAGATGAAGTTAATTGTGAAGCAGGTGCAAGGTAATTTGAAGGTTGCATAAGACAGACAGAAGATTCAAGCATATCTTAAACGAACTCAGAAAGAGTTCAAGGTGGGTGAACATGTTTTCATAAAGGTAAAACCTAAAAAGTGTTCTTTAAAGTTAGGAAGTTGTGCTAAGTTGGCACCCAGGTATTGTTGGCCTTTCAAAATATTGTCCAGAATGGGACATGTGGCATACCAACTGGCTTTACCACCAAATCTAAAAGTTCACAATGTTTTTCATATCGCTGTTTTAAAAAGATATGTACATGATGCTAGTCATGTTATAAATTGGAATGATGTGCAGGTGGAACCCAAGGGAGATCTTTCTTTGGAATCACACCATTGGGAAGGTGAAGGTGCAATAGAAGCACCTTAGTACAGAAGAAGCAACCTAGGAATTGGAGAGTCATATGCGGGAAACATATCCAATTCTATTCTAGGGCAGCTCTGAGGATGATGCATAAAATAACATCGATGACGATGTTGTATTTAAGGGGGTGTGTATGTCACATACCCCAAATTTGCAAAAACAATTTATGTTTAAGAAGACATTATATTTTAATTTTATTGTAAAGTTTGTAATTATTGACCAAGTGGGGTCAAAGATGATTGTAATTAATTATGCTGAATATTTTATTAATTAATAAATAAAATATGAGACAACAACTTAAGGAGGCTATTAAATGAGTGTCTACTGGACACTAGGTGGAATAGACTGGGGTGAGAGAAGATTGACACTTGGAAGCATCCTCAAACCACTCCTAGCTATTGCAGGAGGTAACTTCCCTATTTTTATGGTCATGTTCCCCAAGAAAGTTGAACAAGAGCAGGTGGCTCATTGAATGAAAAACCAACCAAAAGACCTAGGCATTCTTATAATTACCCATCAAATTCAGCATGTGTCTGTTCAATCTTTACTTGTGAAATTTTATGAAGTGAAACTTGTGCACAAGATATTCGATGAAGGGGAAAGGTAGAAGTGTTTGAGTGTAAAGGTTGATTTACATAACTAGTACAGCTGAATTGCTGAGTTCTCTACTACAGAAAAAACATAAGTATTATTGTTGAATATTTCTGTGGAGATTTCGAGGGTTTTATATCCCATCCTCTCAACTAGTGCTTACAACCAGTGGACCAGTGGATAGGCTCGGGGGCCCTAAGACTAGCAGCTAAGCTATATTCAGGAATTGGTTGTGTGGAATGGGCTCCTTAGGTGGTTGTCTCTTCTACGAGTTCTCAAGTTCTAAAATGTTATTTTATTTTATCTTATGCATATATAAGTACTGGAATGTATGCAGTTATGATAGATTTACTGCTATGTTTGGATAAGTTCATTTCTAAAATTTAGATAGTGTAAACCAGATTTATTTCAAGAAATTACTCGTTAAAGTTATTGAGTAAATGTTCTAGGGTTAGATTGAATTAATTAATGAATAAATTACCTTCGTGTATTTTTCCACTCGCCTTATGACGAAGTACTCTAGTACAATAGGTGTTTTAGAAAGATGAATATATCAAGTTCAAATGTGATCTGGAATTTGTTTATTTATTTGTTCTATTAGTTTATTTTAAGATCGATAGTAAAAATCCCTTAACTGCAAGATCCTTTCCAGTTAGTTACATTTGTAAATTTTATTTATAAGTACTAGAAGGAAGGTTAAATAAATCTTACTACACCGTTTTCGTAACTGTGTTCAACTTAACACAGTCTAAATATTTACACAGTATAAATATCTTCTCTAGGGTTTAAACATATAATTATAAATATATAATTATTAAGTTAGTACAAAACAGGCAAATGAACGAAATCGAATAAAAGTAGACTTTTTAAACAGTAAATTGTAATTATAGCAATAAAATAAATATAACTAATAAACTAATATGTTAATTATAGTAATACTGGGAAACACTAAAATATTATAATTTCTATATAGTACAACAACCAGTAAAGCATAATTAAAAATTAAAAATTATGTTTGTGGTCAAAACCCTAAAAGCTATTAATATAAGCTTCCATCAAAGATTTCTCTTAAAGAAAAAAGAATTTATCTACTTTCTTTTTATCTACACCACTTGCTTAAACAAAAGTAAGAAATTGATTTAAAAGCTTTCATAAATATTCCAACTTTTGGCCTAATGGCTTTGCCTAGTTACCACTATTCATATTTGTTTTTATATTAAGATTTAATTATAAACATAATTTATATAAAAATTAAATACAGAGTATAAAAGAGAGGAATAGTCTTGGTTTTATTACTTTAAGGATCAACATAACCTTTTTTCTTTTTATGTTAGGGTTATAGGGTCAAACTTTTTAATTGAGAAAGAATCCCCTATTAAGTTTACTGTAACATAAAACAAATTCTTATAATAACAAACAGGTTTACCTTTTAAAAAAAGAAAAAAAAAGAAAAAGAAAAATCCCAATTAAAACGAAAACTCAATTCATTTATTTTATAACAGAGTTTTCGTAATAAAGATCCTTCTCACGCATTTGAATGTGTAAAATCAACAGGAACCCATAAGTTACATTACAGTCATTTTCCAGACTTGGAATCGTAAGGCACAAAACAAAAACCAGAACCTTTTTCCTTTACAAATCTTTCAAAATACGCTTAAGGCCGAATAATTAACACCTTTTATTTTTTTAAAAAACAAAAATATTACGAGTTTTTCTAAAACCCTTTGTAACCATTTATATTAGACCTAGAGCCATGCGGTTTTTTTTCAAAAACATCTAAGTAAGCAACAACAAACTCAGCCGTGAGGACGGGCTATGGAAAATGGCTGAGGCTGCGAAGAGAGATGGCCAATGATGCCGTCGGCAGCATGGGATGCCCCCAGCGCATCGTGCTGGGAGGGATCGCCGCGAGGGGCGTCAGGTATGATGGTATAAAGATAACCCGACTGGGCGTAAATGAGATCGAACTGCTGGGCTTTAAGGATAGCCTCTTCCTCCGACTGGGGTCTTTCGGCTGCCACATCCTTAGCAATGAGCAGAAGGAGGGATTTGAGGAACCAATCTAGGAAGATCCGGTCATCTAACTTGATTTTGCATAGGCTACGGCGTCGCCGCCATTCGTGAATGTGGTCTGTGATATGGGTAGCCGTGTTCTTCTGACAAGATAGGAGGATCTCCACACCCACGTCATAGCGGACAGGTAACTGGAAGAACTGTAGGAAGGTCGAGGCCAGGGACGTAAAGGTGGCATGGGTTCCATGGGGCAGCTCGATATACCATTTGGCAGTAGAGCCAGTGAAAGTGCGCTGTAATAAACGGAGGCGAATGGAGTCGTCTACTATGGAATTTGAGGAACACCATAGATGGAAGGACATGATATGGTTCTGTGGGTCCTCACCTGCCTTACCCTCGAACTTAGGGATTTCAGAGGGGATCTTGGTAGGCATGGGGGGCCACGCAGGGTCGTGTCGGATGGGGTTGTTGGTTAATCTGGTTAGGTCAGGTAGGTTGAGGCTAGCCATGTATGGCAAACTGGACGGAGGGTGTGACACGGAGGTGGGTTGGATCAAGTTGGGGCCCATGCCCCTAAGTGGAGGGGTGATGTGAGGGATGTTGCCCCCAAATGGGGGAACTAAGGTGGTGGAGGTCGGACCTACCCCACCAATGGTGGTATGAGTCACTAATGGAGTGGGGATAGGTATTCCCGCTGCGGGAATCGGTATTGTGAGGGGAACAGTAGAGGGGCCTCCCGTGGAGGGCATACCCATGATAGGTGTGATAACTGGTGTAGTGGTGGATGTGCCACCAACGGTCCCTCCCATGAAGGGAGTGGGATTCATGCCAGCCATGGGGCTAGTAGGGGTGGTGTAAAGGGTGTTCTCGGATTCAGACTCCGAGTCTGAGGTAAAATAAGGGGCGTCAGAATCTGGTGACGGAGTCCTATTGCGCTGACGAGTGGAGTCAAGTGACAAGGCTCGAGATCTACGATGAGTGGTGTCAAGTGATCCGTGCTGTGGGGGCTCGCCTCTGAGGCGCCGAGAGTGTCTCGGGGAAGCAATGGTGATAAATCATGTCAAACCTCTGTGGGTTGAGGGAACTACAAATCAGCTCAAAAAACCCTAATGCAACCGAGCGTGCAGAAGGAGAGCTCAAAAAAATACGACGCTCAGGCCAAAAAACTAACTCAAAACACCCACTGTAACAGCGTGCTACAATAGGCGGAGCGTCACCAAAAAATGGTCAGAATACCAACAAGCAATAGGTTTTCTAAAAATAGAAAACGATGGAC
>LPNX011226456.1:159566-172737 GCA_001517045.1 Pseudotsuga menziesii | reverse complement strand
AACAACTATGTCTCAAGTGTAAATAACCAAGGGGCGTTATTGGAAGCCTATTCCCTTGATCCTACCTAACTACAAAAATTCTTTTGTGTTCCCCAAGTGGAGTTAGAATGTTGGTTGAGTTAAGTAGTTTTTTAAGTCTTACTTGATTTAGGTGACAGATTGTGTGCTTGTGAGGTTATGAACCCAGAAGAGAAGTGCCGTGGCAACTTCCGAAATAATAATATAATTGAATGAAAAAATTTATACCATGCAAAATTTATCTGAATAAACAATGCTGAAATAATTCGGAATAAACAATGCTAAAATTTTGTAAACAATTCTGTAAACATGGGACAGAAAGGCTGTAGGGCTGCAGGTGGGACAGATGGCTTTGCTAGTGCAGGAAATATGGTAGCAAAGTGACTGGGTTTCGGCGCGGCAATCAGTGCAAAAATCAAATCGCGGATCGCGGGTATGGGGCGAAATCGCGCGGTCGGACCGCGGGTTTGAAGGCAAAAGTCGCGCGTAGGTCGCAGGTTTTTGGCTAACAGCGGCGGTCGGACCGCGGGTTTGAAGGCAAAAATTGGGCGCAGGTCGCAGGTTTTTGGCTAACAGCGGCGGTCGGACCGTGGGTTTGAAGGCAACAGTCGCGGTCGGGACGCAGGTTTCTAGCTAACAGCAGCGGTCGGACCGCGGGTTTGAAGGCAACAGTCGCACGCAGGTCGCAGGTTTTTGGCTAACAGTTGCGCTCGGACCGCGGGTTTGACGTAAACAGGTGCGGTCGGGTCGCGTGTAAGGGCTGAAAAGGCGCGGGTGGACCGCGGGTTTGAAGAAAATAGGTGCGGTCGGGTCGCGGATTTCTGGACAGAAGGCACGGTCGGACCGCGGCAAACAGAGAAAAACCGGCGGTTTACGGCGACTGAATACGACAGCCGAAAGGACAAAATGGAAAAGAAAATAAAGAAAAAAGCCAGCGGAGTCGCCAAAACTGTTGCTAGGGTTTTCGCCCTAGCTTGTACGAATGAGTACCTACTAAGGACAATGGATTCCTTAGTAGCAGTTCAATGATATTTGAATTAAAAGCTATAACTGAAATAAAAACTAAATTTAAACAAGTTAATTAAGCAAAACAGTAGAAAGTAGATAACATGAAACAAAAACAGTAAATAGTAAATAATGACCTTTATTGATGTTACCTCCAATGTGAAGGTTGGTGAAGTCCGTTGTGCTGGTCCGATGTCGGTGGCTCCGAGCTTCAAGCTGCTTCTTCTCTTTTTCCAATGGTGGAAATGGGCCAAAAGGGGCTCTTACGGTGAAAGTAACTCGATGGTGAGCTAGGGTTTCAAGAGCAAGTTTGGCAGAGGCAGGATACTTGTGATTGTGGATATGAAATGAGGGGTCTCCATCACTTATTTATAGTTGGAAACCATGCAGTTTTAGGGTTAGGGTTTGCTGATTAGGGTTTCATCTTTTTAGGGTTTTTTCCTCTTTTTCCTCATTATTTTATATTTTTTATTCCTTTTTGGAGATTTTTGCTTTTTTGGAGGAATTTTGGATATTTTTAGAGGAAAAGAGGGTTTTGTGGCCTTTTGGAGGCATTTTAAGCCTTTTGGAGGCTTTTTGCATGGTTTTATGGGTTTTTGATGGAAATATGGTGGGAAAATGGACAAATGAGCCATGTAATGGGGTAGATGAGGTAGTGAACCCTTTTTGGGTGATAACAACCCTTCATTTCGGTAAAGACATCTCACAAAGAAGCTAACATTGCAAATATTTACATGAAAGAAGTAGCCATATTGCATGGTATTCCGAAGGCTATAGTATTAGACATAGATTCAAAATTTCCTTCTAACGTTTGGAAAGGATTCTTCGAAGGTTTTGGTACAATTCAAAACACGAGTACAACATACCACCCTCAGACAGATGGACACACCGAAAGAGTTAACCAAGTAATTGAAGATATGTTAGGGAGGTGTGTGATGGATCAACCATCTAAGTGGGAATATTATTTACACTTGGTGGAATTTGCTTATTATAATGGATACCATTCCTCTTTGAAGATGAGTCCGTTTGAGGCCATGTATGGAAGGAAGTGCAATACTCCCATCAGTTGGGATAACCCAATAGATAGAGTCATTTTTGGACCATAATTATTAAAGGATATGGAGGATTAGATGTTTAAGATAAACATAATCTAAAGGTAGCTCAATATAGGCAGAAAAGTTATGTAGATCAGACCATGACCACCAGACAGCTTCAAGTTGGGGATCATGTGTTTTTGAAAGTCATACCCAAGAAGAGTTCCTCAAACTTGGGAAATTGCTCCAAGATAGCTGCCAGATAATGTGGACCTTTTGAGGTCATAGCTAAGATAGGACCTATTTCTTATGAGCTGGCCCTACCCTCTTGCATTAGAGTACATAATGTGTTTCATGTGTCTTTATTGAAAAAGTATATAGCTGATACTAACCACGTAATTGATTGGAATGTGATCCGGGTAATTAGAGTGATTTTATTTTCTTTATATATGTGTGTGTGTGTGTGAACATGGTACTAATCATGTGATTGAATGGATTATGATCTAGGTGGAACCAGAAGGGGATTTTCTGGTACAACCTGTTGCCATTTTGGGCAACAAGGTCAAGATGCTTCAGAATCGAAAAATCAGACAGGTAAAGGTCTAATGGACCCATTAAAGTCCTGAGGATTGAACTTGAGAGCTAGAGGATACCATGAGGGAAGCATACCCTCATGTATTTTGAAATTTTGCGGCATATATGTAATATGCATCGAGGACGATGCATTATTTAAGGGGGAGGGAGATGTAATATCCTAGTTGTTAAGCCTTAGACTTATGATCCTTCATGTAACTTATGTTCTTTTGCATTATGGACTTATGATATTTTATATGATTATGGAATTATGCTCCTTTGCATGATTAATTTGATTAAGGAATTATTATTAATGTTTGATAACATGACTTTGGACTTTGGCACTACTATTAAAGTTAATGTTATTACGAGCATTTATGCTCTCTTTGAATGTTGTTAATGATTGATTAAATAAACAACTGACTCAACAAAGGAAACTAAACGAGTATGGGGGACCATGGATTCAACAAAGTGAGGGGGAATGGGGACATGCATAGCACCTTATACCTTGTTGTTGACTTAACTTTGTCCATCCCAATTCATATTTGCACCTAGGTGAGATTAATAATGTTGGTCGCCCAAACCTTGTACAATGAACCGTATTCTCAATAATTATGGACCATGGAGTTAATATTGCATATTGAACACACCTTAGTGGGCCCCTCTTACCTAGGGAACGCTCCTTGGGAAAATATTCTGTCACATTTATGTGTCCTTTTCCTAGTTTTTAGGGGATGTAAGCTATTTTCTAGCTTCCACTCTTACACCATGCATTGATGATCCTATTTTTGTGCTTCCATGATATTTATGACCCTATTGGATGTCCGACCTCCTTGATGTTTTGTAACCGCCTTTATGCATTAGTGTGCTTCCATGAGCTCTTCATGGCTCCACTCCATAGTTTTTGGGTAACTCCTCTTGATGGTGCTAATTCTGGAAAGGGAATCTTTTCACTACGACACCACTCCACTAATTCAATTTAATTCTCCATGATGAAGATTAAAACTTACCTCTCTCTAATTTGCATTGATCCCTTTGGGTTAGAGTTGTCCTCACGCTATAAATTCATATGCCATCTTCTTGTTGAAGTTAATCTTGAGCTTTGGACCATGTGACTTATGCTATCTAACATTGTTGGAATGTTGATATTATTGAGAGTGTGTTGAGAATTAGAGTGAGCCTATTTGTTTCCCTTTTCTTCCATTATATCACTCTACTAGTCCATGTTCTAACACAAATATCCAGGAAATGAGAATGACAAGCTAGGTCACATCCCATAGGCAGTGGAGACGAACATGAAAGTAGTAGTGGGAAGCATTGTGTCTCTCGGAAGAGGTAGTTTCGAGAGTAGTGAGACTAAGTAAGCCTCTACCCATGGATCCATGGTCTCAGTTCGAGGGTGACTCCTTCAAGTGAGGAAGTCTTGATGGTGTCTACGACTGGGAGGAAAGTTCTCCTGCTGCAGCCAATTTTCCATATTTTGAGATAAGTATTTATGTTATATTATGTTTTCATTACATTATTTTGTTTGCTATATGTTCAATGATGGATGATTGGTTGTTTGAGTGTTAATGTATTTAATGTCAATATCTACATGGATGAAGGATGAATCTCATCTAATAGGGAATTGAGTTTCTCTTCTCGTTGCCTTCTTTCTATTCCTTTTCTCTTAACCAAAAATTGTAATTTTGGCTCTATTGTATTGAGAGGGGCGAAACCATATGATATTGTTCTACCATATATGCTCATTTTTGTGTTATGATACCTATTCCATTGCATCTGGAGAAACATTTGCAGTGAAAAACACCTTTCGTTTCATTGAAAAAGCTTTCTGGATGACCAATATATGTTTGTTTTGGTCCAACAGTTTTTCGGATACCAAGATGAGTGCACTTGTCATTTGATTGTAAATCATTTGTTTGCATATTTGTTCTTAGTTGCAGATCTGAGGATGGGGGATGTATTCTATATGTAAAATCAATCTATGGCTGGAGGGTTGCAGCCATACGATCTGATTATTATTTATAGAGATGATTGTAGGGGATAGTCATCAGGAGCCGATTTTGAGGGTTGAAGTTGTAGTCGATGCTCTTTATTTGCTATGGTTTTGGTGTGGCTGTAGATTGCAGCCTATGGATGTTCCATGATATTTGGTTTTCCTTACTCTTTATTCTCACTAACAACACCCACATAATAGCACCAAAAAAATAGATTAATTTGCAAATAATCAATGGCATCAATACTTGATTATTTATAAACTATGGTATCAAACAAACAAAAATAACATAAATTAGCTATTCACACATAATATGATGTTTATCATGTATTATTGATGTTTTTGTTTCAATTACGACCTTTAGCTTGACCTTAGGAATTATGAATTGAGTATCACAATTAATTATTTAATTAAGTGGCATCATTAAATAGTTGAGTGTCACAACTTTAGTTATAATTCAATCTCTAGAATTAAAAGTTTTAATTTATTTGGAGAATGGTTAGTCAGATCAATAGTAATTTATCTATATCCATTGTTTTAAAACTCAAGTTAGTATTAATTTTAGCACCTTTGGCCTTATCTCAAGGTTCATGGACATTACAATAATTAAAGGATCACCGGTAATAGAAAAAGGAGATATGATAGGTATGTTGTATTTATGTACTCATAATAATGATTATTCTATCTCTATAACTCCCACAGAAACCGGTGCAACATTGTGGCATCATAGGATTGATGACATACATGAGAAGGGGATGCATATTCTTCACCTTCTAGATATGAAGCAGGTAGGTTTGGAATTCTGTGAGAAATGTGTTTATGGAAACAAAAGAGAGTTAGATTTCTTAGGGTTGGGAAGAAAAAGAAGAGTGAAAAGTTAGAGGTTGTGCATACAGATGTATGGGGACTCACTCAGGTACAATCTATTAGTGGATATTGTTTTACTTTTATTGATGATGCAACAAGAAAAACTTGGTTTTATTGTATTAGACAGAAATCTGATGTGTTTGCTACTTTTAAGAAGTGGAGAGCTTTGGTTGAGAATGAGACATGGAAAAGGTTGAAGTGTCTCAGATATGATAATGGATGTGAATATTGAAACAAGGAGTTTGATAGTTACTGTTCATACCATGGGAATCATAGAGAGAATATAGTCTCAGGAACACTACAAGAAAATGGTGTGTAAGAAAGGATTACTCTAGGATGATCATGGAGCGTGTAAGGTGTATGAGTATGCATGCAGGGTTTCCCTTACAATTTTGGGCTGATGCTACAGATACTGTTGTTTGTTTAATAAATAGAAGGAATTCAAGTGCTTTGGATGGTGGAATTCTAGAGGAGGCATGGATAGATAAAAAGGTAAACTACTCATTTCTCAGAACATTTTGTTGTGAAGCATTTGTACATATTGATAAAGAAAATAGAACAAAGCTTGAGGCTAAATCCAAGAAATTCACCTTTATTGGATACATGATTGTTGATTTTGGTTATCGCTTATGGGATTATGAAAATCTCAAAATCATTAGGAGTAGAGATGTAGTATTCAATGAAAAGGTTATGTACAAATATTAGTTGCAGGGAAAGAAAGAGAAAATTGAAAACATAGAGTACACAGTGCTTGATGAAAAAAAAAAAAAACAAAGTTCCAAAGGTACCATAAAATCAAGAACAATAGGAGGTACCTCAAACTATTGCAAGTGTAAGAAGATATACCAGGTTAAGTAGACCTCCTGAATTATTCTCTCCTTCACTGTATTATTTATTGATGACCAACTCTGGTGAACCAGAATGTTATGAAGAGGAAATGAAGGTGGAAACTAGAAAGAAGTGGGAGCAAGGAATGAATGAGGAGATGGACTCATTTGTAAGAAACTATACTTGGTATTTGGTTGAGTTCTCTTCATGTAAAACAACATTGCATAATAAATGGGTTTATAGGTTGAAAGAAGAAGAAGGAGGAAAGAAGAAGTATAAGGATATACTTGTGGGAAATGGGTTTGCATAAAATAAAGGTATAGATTTTGATCAAATATTTTCTCCCATTGTTAAAATGACTTCAATTAGGACTATTTTAAGTCTAATGGCATGTTGACGGGCGTATTTGACTAATCCCGCAACGGGGGAAAACGACCCAGTCCGGGATCCTTAGAACAGGCTCCAAGCTGTTTGGAATGGTCGCTCCCGACAGATTTAAAGGCTCTGTTGGCCTGGGCTCCTAGAAAACTAATGGTTACAATTAATGCTACTGATAATCAGTGTTAGTCCTATGCTTATAATTACAAATATTAATCCAAGTTATATATTACAAGAATCACAAACTGTTAAAAATGAAACAATTAACCCTAAGAACATGAACCTAGACAGAGTTCGTATCCTACCACGTCATGTTATAATTATATACACATGTACAGTAATTACAAAGGGATAATCTGAATATAATTAATGAAAATATCTAACTCAACAAAATTCTTCAGATAGTACAAAAGCAGAAAATAAATAAAATACAAATATGATCTAATACCTATCCTGATCAGGAGCAATAATTAATTAATTTAACCTGTAACCGACAGATGTTGATAAAGACACTGTATGTAAACATTTGCTGATATTTAAAAACATTCAAATATTGCAAATTCGTACAAGCGTCGTTACACATTATGTAACAATAATATCAATTATTAAATACAAAACATGACATACCAACATAGTAAAAAACAGGAACAGCCGATACCTAATAAATAATATTTGCACAATTCACCACGGAAATTATAACAAACATTTATGATATAGGAGAGCGAACAACAAAACTGAAAGATACTATAAATCAGATATAAAGTTTTAAAACTGTAAATGTGTGTACAACATCACCAGTCCAAATGCTGTAGCTACTGACAGCTAACTGCCTAGAAACACAGGTAGATAGAACCAGCAGTTTTGTTCTCACTTCCCCAGAGTATCGACCCCCTATCATGTTTACTATCAGCCCTTTAAATACATTTTGAATTTCCCCAAAATAACCCTCTCAAAGAGCTAATAACAACCAACATTGTAATCGCTAACAGATATCACATAAAAACGACAAGTGGAACATGTCGTTTTTTTTCAACAAACGCACAGCTATTCCATCCATCACATAGGATCGAGGACATAAACGAGATAACAGAACTTGTAAAACAGTCCTTCAAAATCGATTTGTCTCCAGAAATAAAGGGATTGTCCAAATAACCGAAATCATCAAAATCAGGGAAAGAGATATTCATAATGCTATCTGCGATACAACACACAAGAAATATAATTAAAACATAATTAAGATAGTAACAACTAAAATCATTCACAAATCCATTTAAAATAATGAAATACCTGCAATCGATCATCAAAATAACATATCACCAAACACTACAGATTGACTGGAGCGTTAAAAACCTGGATATTAATTCCACTAGATTGACTTGGAGAAGGAGCTTTAAATTGCATGAGAGCGATCTGAGCATTGAGCTCACGCAACTTTTCCTCACTCTTTTCATTCTCATCCTTTAACTTAAGAACCCGCCTTATGAGTTTGTTTTTATGATTCCTCAGTCGTGAGAGATGCTGATTACTTTCATCAACTTTTGTCCTTAACCCCGCATTATCAGCGTTCAATAAATCTCGGCTCGCTACTATTTCGTTCATCTTGTCTTCCATTCGACGAACCTTGTCTAACAGACAACTAATGAACAGATGGTGAACAGTTTCCCCAATTTTATCACTATCATTTGGCGGAGTAACAGGCGACAGAGGTGAGATCTTCTTTACACGCCTAGACTCTGGAAATGTATGAGGAGAGTTCATTGGATCACCCTTAGGTGCTTGAGAGGGTTCCACACTCTTAAGGCTAGGGTTTGACGTAAGCTTGCTCAGAGAAGCCGAACCTGAATCTTTATGTTTGCTACAGTCACCTGGACTGTCAAACATACAATGACAAAACCCTGAAAAACCATTTGATTCTATGAACTGCTCCCATGAGTGACCAGACTTCATTAACTCATTCTCAATTAACATACGCACTAACCCGTGGTGAAACAGACTGTGGCTTACATGTTTCGGTCCCTTCTTTATGGCGTTTGACATTTTAAACAAACTGTGGAGAAGATAGTAAGGGAGATTAATGGGCAATCCTATGAAAGCAGCCATCAAACGAAGATGGTATACATAGGCCGATGACAACCGACCTTCGCAGGTTAAATACCTATGAATTAATTCAAGCACTGGTCGCCATTCTTTGAGGAAATACTTACTTGCAACTCCTGTCCGAAAGGAAACCTCTTGCGTCGGGTTCTTCAATAGACTCCTCCATTTCGTAATCTCCATTCTCTGATACTTGAACCACTTTTGTCCAGACAGAGGCAGACCTATTGCATTTGCAATCGACTTCTCATCAACCTGGAAGCACAAGTCACCCACTTCTGCTTAGTAGTTCACCAGGGACAAAGCAAATACTCTGGTGACTTCTGGATTAGAAACAGAAAAATTTTCAAAGAATGGCAGCCACCCGACATCTTTAACCTTTTGCAAAAGCCCAGGGTTCAAATTTAACAGGGTTAATTCATAGGGTTCGACTCTCACAACAGGGGCCATGACTAATCGTTTACAGATGCGTAACCATGCACAGAATAAATGCCACCACTGAGCCGAAAACAGAAAACCAGGTCGTGGGCTTTTGGAATAGAAACTCAACAGTACTAAATAATACATAGGATAAGCCATATGTGAATACAGGCGAAACCCTTGCGGGTTCAGCATGATCGGAGCCATCACTACTCGTAGTGATAAACACAAATGACGGTTGAAACCCTGAAAGAGTGATGTTATCTCCATCTAGCCTGAATTAAATGACAAGAGAGCTCGAGGTGTATGTAATAACAGGTGCTCCACTGGTAGACAGACACGACAAGGACCAAGTACGTGGAGAATAGGGTGAGTACGATTGTCATAATAAGACTCTGAATTCATGATAAGTGTGACTCGTGTTACAAAACAATCGCTGAAACCGTAATACATACGTTCCCAAACATATATTTGGCCTACTCATCAAAGGTGGCGAAGGATCATAAACCATATAATTTGAAACCGAAACTTTGAATACCATCATACACCAATTAATATCAATATGAATAATGATTTACAAACTTTAGGATATGGCATACGAAAGATGTATATAAGCTTCAATGGAGTAACAAGGATTAAACCTTTGATCACCATAACTCACCTTTGCATGAAAACCATGGTAACACAATCTCATTAATGTGTCTAGCAATGACATCTACGAAACCGATTTAAGGAGACATGAGCAACTAGGATATACAACATCAAGCATAAAGACCATGAACACTCATGTGTCAACCTTCCTAGTCGAAAATTATATAGACCAGTGACTCAGAGGTAGCTATTTCATTGATCCAATGTGACTTGCAAAGATTTTTCGAAAATGTTGAATATGAATAAATCAGTAGCTAAGGAAAAATCCTCCTTTCAGTAGCTGAATTTATCCCTTTTAAAATTTAAACATTTCATCAAACAAAATAGGATTTTGTTTGATGAAATAATGATTTTAGAAGGCTGTTGAGCAGGGGCACAACATATGGCGACTTGCTGGACGAAACAGTTATCTCTGTCCATTTACCTGAAACCATGCAAGCAAAGGGATTAAATCCTTAACATGAGCCATTGTGTGGATAATACCATCTTAACATCTCAACCAGATTCAAGTATCTCACAGTTCTGTACATTATCAGCAAATTAGAGTTTCAATTATTTATTCGATATAAATCAGATTTCTACCAAAATTCAGTCTAAAGAGAATACAACAGTAAATGGTTCAGTCTTGAAAGATAAAACCTCAATACCACAAGCATGGCCCTGCTTCCAGCAGGCGTCCATAGCCTCGATAGGGTTACTTTAAAATCCACAGACCGTCAGTATCCCATCTGCTAGTAAAAAGTTTACAATTCCGGACAATATGAACTGTTACTATCATCTTTTTGTTTTCCTTTTTCTCTCTCTTTTTTTTTTTTATTAGTCATGAAGGCCATGATTCGAGCTTGATAACCCAGTATTAATCATGTCAGTCACCAGTCTACATAACAGTAAAATGAACCGGCTTGTGATGAGACCTTTCACCCCTCAGACTTTTATGTCCAAGGGTCATTGCCCAGGCTTGGTGACCGGAGACGACAATGCTACTGGATGTAAACTCATGATCCTAAACAGACCGGCTCATCACAAGACCTTCTGTCCTTCAGACATCCCTTTCCTTTTTTTTAAATGTTTCAGTCCATATCGTACAGAACGTAGTTATGTTAATCCCAAATGATATTGCCTTAGCGGATGGGGAGACGAGTCTGGTTTTCTTTATGAAAAAGGAATGGCGTAAGAGATTAAAATAGATGACTTTACCCAATCCTGCTCTAATCTCTTTAGACAAATTTTTGTAGAAACTAGTATGATTAATTAATATAATCAAGTTTTACAGGCTGCTGGTAATATCCAAAACAGTGATAATACTCTTCTCTGTGTGAGAAGTAAAACAGAATGACAGTCTCCAGGAAGATAATGCCTTTGAGCATGATTTTCAGAGTAAGTTCAGAAATTGAATTTAGTCATCTGTTTTGGGTTTTGACGAATGTATCAGGTTCAGATCACAAAAACAAAAACAACAAATAAAAAGAAAAATACACACAGACCAAGAGAAAATAAAATCATTCAAACAAGCACACCACGCCAGTGATATATACAGGATGATCCCTTGAGGAGGATCAACAAAAGTATCTCTTGATTAGGTGACCATTTACTGGAAGGTCATCAACCTCACCTTCCAGTGTTTGTAACCTGAAAGTGCTGGGACCAAGTTTTTCTGTAATAATAAATGGTCCTAGCCACAGGCTTTGGAACTTTGTATGTTTTCCTTTATATTCATGTTCTTTATCCCATCTCAAAACTAAATCACCTACATCCAGATCCCGACTAACTGATTTTCTGAGGTGAAACCAACGCTTCACAGTCTGCTGGTGTTTTTCAAACTTCTTCCTAGCCATTTCCCTATCTTCCTCTAGTTTTTGCAAGGTGTTAATTCGATGTTCCATAGCTGAGCATGGTACTTCCTGCACAGATTGGGCAAGTTGTAACAAGGGTAGGAACAAGTGAGGAGGCAAAATGGCTTCCTTGCCATACACTAGGAAAAATGGAGAGTTTCCTATAGAAGCTTTGGGGGTTACCCTGTCGGCCCACAAAGCGCTTGACAGAGCAGCATGCCAATCTCTGTGATGGTTAGCCACAGTACGTTTAAGAATCTTGATCAGATTTTTATTGGATGATTCTGCTAGCCCATTACCTTGGGGGTAATAATTAGCAGAATACTTTAATTTAATTCCTCTTTCTAATGCATACTCAGTCAATTTAACAGAAGAGAAATAAGTAGCATTATCAAATATTAAAGACTCAGGCAGGCCGAATCTAGTGATGATAAAGGAATCAAGGAAAGCTATCACCTGATCTGAATTTACTACTCGCAACGGGATGGCTTCAACCCATCGAGTGAAGTAGTCTGTAGCTGTAAGGATGTATTTATGTTGCTGTGAAGAGGCTGGAGTGATTGGGCCAACAATATCCAGACCCCATTGCTGAAATGGGACTTCAACAGTAACTGGCTGGAGGGGTAATGCTGCCTTTTTTAGTCGGCCCCCTGTCCTTTGACACTCCTGGAACTTCCTAACGAAAGCGTATGCATCTTTAAATAATGTGGGCCAGTAGTACCCAGCTTTAAGTATCTTATGGGCAATAGTTTCACCGCTGAAATGTCCTCCCACTGGTCTTGCATGGAATTGCGATAACACGTCATCAGCTTCATTCCTTTCTAGACAACGAAGGAATACTCCTTCAAAATTCTTTCTGAATAAGATATTGTCAATGAGCTGATAAGGTGCAGATTTCAATCTTAAAGCCCTCTTATGACGTGGGTCTAAATGTTCTGGAGCAGCCCCATGTAATAAGAAGAACTTAATATCCTCATACCAAGAATCAGGAGGAGTAGAGGTCAGAAAAACTTCCCTTTCAAATAAGGAAGGGTTGCTGAAGAAATGCAGATCTGCTTCAGCACTGTCTGCAGAGCCAGCTGCTAGCTTATAGAGACCTTGTCCCCTAACAATCTTTAATGGTTTTATTTCCAGGTCGTATTCCTGAAGTGCGGTGACCCAATGTGCTCGTTTTTCACCAAGATCCTTCTGCACCAAAATATTTCTTACTACAGAATATGGTACAACGACCTTGGTGTGGGACTTCAGTAAGTAAGGCCTGAAATGTTTAACAGATTTGAAAACAGCAAAAGCTTGCTTGTCCACTTCCGGGTAATTCAGTTCTGCACCGTTAAGACCAAAACTCGTAAAAGCGATAGGAGCCTCATTATTTTCCTGGTTTTTCTGTGTCAGAACAGTAGCATCAGACAAATCAGAAGCGAAAGTATATAAAATAAATGGTTTGGAAAAATCTAGGCTAGTAAGAGTGGGGGCTT
>LPNX011226456.1:55866-159170 GCA_001517045.1 Pseudotsuga menziesii | reverse complement strand
GAATGTTTTCAAGTCATCATAGGTCCATGCAAATATGTCTTTAAATTCTTTAAAGAGTTTGATGAAGGCTGTTTTCTCCTGAACAGTACACGTACTGCCCAGGTTTATGCATTGAGAGTTTTGCTCAGCTCCTAGATTGACAGTGTCAGATTGCATGATGGAGCTACCAGTTTTACAATTTCTTGCAGCTTTGAATTTATCCTTTAAGTCATAAAATTTTTCAAGTTTGATTACTGACCTGGGAAAAGCACTAACTTGATCAAGGGATTCTTGAATCGAGCAAGGCTTATGGATTACCGTAAAATTGTGTAGGTCCTCATCGCGAGTCATTTCGTCCAAAACCGCATCCTTAAAAGTATCTTTAAAAGTCAGAAAATCAATCAATTGCTGGTCATCATTGAAGACTCTCCAATTTGCAATGTTGTCGGGTATAGAAGGCCTAAATAGCAATTCAACCGAGAAAGCATCAGTAAGAATTCCTTCAGATGGGATCAATCTTGAAGCTACATTAGCCAAAAGATCAGCTTCTTGATTTAAATAGCGGGGGATGGAACTTATATTAAACGCTTAAAATGCTAACAACAAATTCCATACCTCATTCTGATAGTTTCTCAAGTGTCCAGCTATGCAGTGTATGGTATTACGTACCTGGCGAACAATAATTTCTGAATCTCCTAAGACTGCCAAGGCTTTGGCTCCCAAATCAATCGCTTTCTTCAGCCCTTGAATGAGGGCTTCATACTCAGCGATATTATTTGTGCAGTCAAACTCTAACCTGCAAGCAATGAAGTACCTTTTCCCGTAAGGGTCAATCAGTAAGCATCCTGCACCAGCTCCTTCTTTTGACTTGGAACCGTCAAAGTACAGAGACCAAAAACCGTCATTGAGGTCTAAATGTGGTGTATCCGGGGCAGAAATTTCAGCTGGAACTTGTGTAAAATGACAGATTTCAGACCTCAGAAACTTCAAACCTCAGAAACTTCCATTCATGCACCAGAATCAATTGGGTTCCACATAATTCATGGTATCTTTCCTTACTCCCTCTGTATTTTGTCTAGAGAATTCTAGCCTGGTGTGATGCACCCAAAGAAAGTGCACATGCCGAAGTGGAGAGCATTTCAACTAGTCTGACTTCAGATTGAAGTGTTTTTGCAAGTAAATTGAAGATTTCTAAATAATTAGCTGCTCCTTGAAGCTACAAGATGGAGAATTCAACAACCTTGACTCATAGGATCCTCACACCCTTAAGCTATCTTGATTGGAGGGCTGATATGAAGATATTGTTGTCTAACAAAGGTTTGTATAGTGTCACCATGGGTAGGGAGGTCAAAACCCAACAACATCTTGAGAAGTTGAAGTATCTGAACAAGCTGGATGAAGTATTTGGATTCATGTGAATTCACATATATAAAGAGTTACTCTTCCATCTTGATGGATAAAAAACTCCAAAGGAAGTACAAGAGAAGCTCGAATCCCTGTTTGTAAAGTAGGATGAGCTGATAGGCCATATTCTGGAGAATGAGATGATTTCATTACAACCCAACAACTTCAAACTATCCAACAGCTCTTCTCAAAATTCAAATCCTTTGTCAAACAATGCAAGTAGTGTGGGATTGATAATAAGGATGAGCAATTGGTCCTCTCAATTTTGAGAAAAATTCACCCATAATTCTCAGTGTTCATATCCATATTTCATTCTGGGAGACTGACAACTCCCAATTGGTGAATTCCATCCCTTGATACCTGCACAAAATATCTTATTCAGGAACAAGACAAGTTGATATAAATGGGAGCTCTCAAATCCTCTAAGAATCATGCTCTCTTAGTTGGGGAGACTAAGAATGTGTAAGAAAAGAAGAAGCATAAAGGAAAAGAGAAGAATAACCTTGATTTCAAGCCTAAGGATAAGTATAATCCTTCAGAAGGAGTATCAGGTTCCAAAAAGGACAAGCATACAAAGTTTGATAATGCCAAGTTATCTTACTACAAGGGAGGAAATCATCCATAGAATCAATGTATGAGGAAAAACATAGAACAAATGGCTAGGCTCCTTGAACATAACAATATTTTCCTCCTTCAAGGTGCAAATAAGTTTGCTGCTGGAAACGAGACTGAAGATCATGAGATATTCCATGCTCTGAAGGCAAGATTTTCTCAGTCACAATTTTCTCATTGATTCTGGATCCTCCTGTTCGCACTATTTTTGGGCTAAGTGTTTAGCAAGGAATCATATCAGTGAAAGAAAGGATAAGACATAAAAAATTTCATATCATAAGACTTTAAAGGATGTTAATAATGATCTACAGGTAATGGAAGGCCTGGATGCGCAATGGAGAAGATCAAAGGCCGTAAATAATTTCTGCCAAGGAAAAATCGAGAGAAGAAAGGCGAAAAAACAAGTTTTGGTTGTGAAAGTGATAAAACCCGAATTCCGCTTAACACAGTCCAAGATCTACGGTCGAGGGAATTTGTACCATAGATCAACGGTCCAGCAAAAGGGAGGAAGCGAAAAAGGAAAAACATTTTGTTATGAAAGTTGGAATCCATACTTCCTCTTTCCGCAGTTCGAGATCCGATGGCTCAGAGCGCTTCCACCAAAAATCAACGGCTTGGAAAAGAACAAAGGGTGGAGATCAGAAATAGGAAATACCAAAATATTTTATTGTGAAAAGTTGAAGTCCCTCTTTCCATGATCCACAAGATCTATGGTTCAGGGAGCTCCCACACAAATCAACGGTGCGGAAAGAAAAAGGTGGAAAGGAAAAGATCAGAAAGTGGAAGATACATGAATTTGTTCATGGAAAAGTTAGGATCCATTTTTTCACGATTCATAAGATTGATGGTCCAGAAAGTTTTCACTGAAGATCGACGGTTAACAAAGGAACAGAAAGGCAGAAAGCATAAACATATGAATTTGGTTGTAAAGGTTAGAATCCCATTTTTCGCGGTCTGCATGATCAATGGTCCAGAAATATTTCGCATAAGATCAAAGGTTCAGGATGATCCCTCAGTGAAAAGGTAGAAGTTTGGTCATAGAAAAGGAGAAATTCCATTTTTCGCTTTCCACTGGCCCACAACTTGATCTCAAATCAATGTTTGGGAAAGTGCCTACTTGCGATCGATGACGCAGAAAAGAGAAACATGTGCACAAGGTAAGAATATTTCCCGATATGCAGAACTTGGTAGGCCCCACAAATTTGAATGGCCTAGATCATCCTTGATCTGAGATCTATGGCAAAGGTTGATTTCACTGATACAACATGCAAGCTGAAAGTTGGAAGAGTGTTTGCATGATGAGAAACATGCATCAATGACGTGTTTGTTAAAATTTATGTGCCATTTAGATCATCAAGAAATGAGTCCAAATTATTGATGCAGTGAATAGGAATGAATCATACAAACTGAACAAATAAATCTCATAGGAAATAAACAAGTATTGCTCAGAGAATTACTGTATTATCTTCATTACATAATCCAGTGTTACAATAGTGTTACATAGGAAAATAATTCGAATAATTAGGGATGAATTCGAATCTACCAATTAGATGTGACTGTATCTGACTGCATGGCTAACTAAATATGTCTAAATCACTATCGGAGTCCAAGTGGTTAACTCCATATGTCTAACTAAGTCACAAAATTAGTTATAATCAGTTAACTCAGTCTAACTGAAGTGGTAGGAGAGAAAGGGCGCCTTATCCACATACAACCATGCATAACTGGCGCTAACTGAATTGAAAGTGAACTAACTAAATAATAACTAATCTTAACTAGTTCCAACTCCAAGTAACTGAAGGAGGTTGGTGTCGGGACTCCTAGTCGCCCCTAAAATGTAGTGATTGGCCTAGGAGTCACCTAAACTGATGCATGCAAGTGAATTCAGTGGAAGTTAGCCTCTATCGGTGTTCCCTACACTCTAGTAACCGGTAAATGTGGCCTGATTAGGCCAACTAGACCCAATGGTACTAGTGGACCCAATAATTAATAAAAGACTCCTAAGTTAGGATAAAACAATCTAATAGACAATTTTGTCAAGGGAGGATTATAAATCCTAACACCCCCCCTGAATCCTAACTTGGACAACTGTGGGCCTTGGAAATAAGGATATAAGTCACCCATATACAATCTAAAATATAAAAAATGTTTCATAATAAATCAATGAAATAGGGGAAAACCTCATAGGACCCCCCCCTCAAGATAATCAGGAATCAAGAAATACAAGTTAAAAACTTGCAAAATATTTTGTTGTAATTTGCGGCATTGTTATCAACCCAAATGGCACTTCTCCGTCTGAGTGCTGACACTTCATATGTCGGCGCACAAAAGGACATTTATGGATTGAAGGTTGCCTAAAACACTATAGATGGGCATGACCTGAGATGCATTCACTATCCACTTAGCTTGCCATTTTTACCTTTTTACATGTTGATTGATGTACCCGACTCTTTCCACAACAACTCACATACATATGCGACTATCTCCATAGCATATCACGTACTGTATGCGGGTATTGTCATTGCAACCCGCGTAGAGATTTGTACACGGCTTTCCCTTATAGCAACTCACATGTCATACATGGGTTGCCAGTATTAATACTCACGTACGCCTCCATTCGACATTAAAAATAATAAACATGATTAATGGAGATTTGTTAAGCCTTAAACATTAACTATCTTAACTATCTCAACCTCCTCAACCTTCAAAACTGCTCTATTTTCCTAAGTATAGATAGAGGGCTTGGGGAGGGCATTAATCAATCATAATTGGAGAGCAAAGTTATGCTGGTGGTATATCTTCAGAATTCTTTGGAGCAGCAGGAATCAGAATCCTTTGGTTGCAGAGGAGTCCTTGTTTCAGGTGTTGGGTTGTACACTTATCTCATTCACTATTGTTAATAAAGAGAATCCTTCTTCCAACTGTGTGTTGACTCTCTTTCATGTATCATGGTTTGATGAATATTTATGATTAAGCACTCTATATATTGTTTATCTAACTTGTTATATATACATGTATAAGATTGTATTTGGAGGATTTTCTCTTGGTAGGTGAAGGAAGTGCATCCCTGAAATATTTGGAGAGGAGCAGAGTGGAATAAGACAAAGCTTGGATCAACCGTCATTAATCGGGTGAGTCCATCATATCTTCCTATTTCCTTTCTGTACTTTAAAGCTGATTGTCTACAAGTTTTAAGAGTACGTTGGTAACCCCAGACCCTCAGTTATAAGGGTGTTTATTCCTAAACAACAGAACTGGCGACTCCACTGGGGAGCCCAGACTACTGTGGGTTATTTCTGTTTACCGTTGCCCAGTCTTTGCCTTCATTGTGTGTGTGCTATTTCTGTCTTGGTTCCTGCTCAGGGTAGTGTTTGAAGACCTTGAAAATTTTTCTTTTTATTAGAAAATTTTGTACCTATACGTGGGTTTCTCTTGCATACAATCACGTACAGAGGCCTGCATATGCGGGTTGCTCTATAGGATAGTCGCGTACAGTACGCGGGTTGCCCTTGTACACAGTCATGTACAAGCCTTAGCATTTGAATTTTTGGGTTAGGGTTTTCTTGTCCCTATCCCTTTATAAGATTTGTTTTCTGGTTGGTTTTCCTTATAAACATTATACTGTTGGTTTCATGACCTTGTTGGCCACACCTTGTGCTTTCTTGTAAATCCCTTGAGTTCTTTTTGTTTGGATTGTCTTCCATTTGCAATTTGAAGTGGATTTTCCTGTTTTGGGTTATAGGTTTAAGTGTTGGTTGTCCGAATCAGTGATCAGGGTTTTGGACACTGTTTTCCCCATTCTATCTTTGGATAGTGATTGGTTTGCCACTTACCTTTATGTGATCTCAGTGATTTCTTGTCATTGTGCCCGCCCAAGCTAGGGTTCCAAGTCTTCCCTTGTTGGTTGATATTTGGTCTTATTAATTTGTTTTATTTCACTTTGCTTACTTTATACAGTTAGTTTATCCAAGCATGCTCAATTTTTTGTGCATTTAGGTGCATAGTAGTCTTTGAGCATTTTAAAAAGTGAAAAGAAAGCATTTAGAAACTTTTGCATTTGATTTGCATATAGTAGTTTCGTTTTCAGTTTTTAAAGATAATCTCAAAAATTACAAAAAATATAGTCTTAGTTTTCTTTTGCATTTATAAAAGAAAAATAAAAACACATGTTTGCCTTATATGCATGTAGATTAGTTTATTAGTCTAGATTGCATGGCATATCATTGTTTTCGAAAAAATAAAAAGAATTTGTTCTTTTGTGGCTTCTAAGTTTCTACTTGGAAAAGAAAAAGAATAGTTTGCTTTTTGCATTTCATTTCTCTTTTCTTAGTCATTTGGTTTCAACTTTGAGTCAAAACACCACATAATTTTCACGCCATTTACCCTCTAACTAAAAACAACCTTTAAAATAAACGATATAATTTAAAAATTATTAGTAAGTTTTATTTTATAGGGTCATACACCAACTAGTTCAGGCTAGGCTTGTGGGATAGGGAATTTAAACTCCCCACAAGTGTTTAATTTCAGATGTAGTTGGACAATCACTAGGTAAAACCTTTTCTACGTTGATTGTATTTGGGAATCTCCTCTCAAACGGGAGTTAAGCACGAGGCCACGTGGAGGCTTGGACTGAGGAGATAACCCTCTGATTCCTTGTCGAAATGTAAACCAGGGTTTTTATGCATCTGGGGATTCTATCGTAGATAGAGTTTCAGGATCAGCTACCCTGCCCATGCGTACAAACTAGGCCTGCGACTACCCCCCCAGACTGTCAATATAGTTAAGGTATCCTTTAGTCTCTTTGACATCTAGGGTTCATACACAGGTACACTGGAAGGCTATTTCTGGTTGACCTTGGATGGGCTTGGAAGGTAACCCTAGTAGAAGGTGTGGGAGGGCGGTGGGTGATTCCTACGCTTGTGCCTAAGAACATCTACAGGGACACCAAGTAACTGTCTATCATCTTTCTTTTGGAAAGCATATCTTATACCTGATTGTCTGTTTGGCTTTAGGAATTTTTTAGTGAGTGTTGTGTGGTTTGTCTGTACTTAGTGTGCCTTTAGGTGTCTGCTTTGTAATTTTGGTTGCTTGTCAACCTCAGACTTTGTCTTCTTGTTTGAAACTATGCCTAACACCCCTTTGAACACCAACAAAGAGATCCCCATGCTGGGAACTCCTTGTACTATTCCTCTCACGGGGAATGTTGGTGTTCCTTTGATGGCCACCTTGAATCTACCTAGATTCACCCTAGGGCTACCGGTGTGGTTGTTTTCCACTCCAACTGCCCTGAATGCTCTTGATGCTTCTCAAGTAAGCTCCTTATTTCAAGGGCATCAAAACATTGCTCCCCATTCACCTGTAGTTAATTCTCCTACTCCTTCTACCTCATGCGGTGAAAGTACTGATACTAGTAACCGGCAGTCTAAAAGGAGTAAAAGAAGGAGGAATAGGAAGAAGGCACATAAGTAAGGGGGCACCCCTTCAACCTCTGCAGGTCATGTTGAATCCAGTCTCTCAGCCTCTGCAAGCCATGCTGGGGGCAATCTCTCATCCTTTGAAAGCCATGCCGGGGGTAGTCTTTCAGCCTCTGTACTTCATGCTGGGGGTAGTCTCTCAGCCTTTGTACTTCATGTTGAAGACAATTCGTCAACCACTGCGAGTCATGTTGACACTGTTGAAAAGACTACCTATTCAAAACACAAGCCCAATTTTCCTTGAAATATTTGTGAGGGAGACCACCTTACTTATAAATTCCCTTCTATTGAAGAGGTAAGAAGAGTTTGTTTTCATGGTCATCCCATTTTTGAACAACCTATAGTTTCTCAACACCCTACTCAACTGTTGGTTGATCAAGCGGTCGAACCAATCTCAGATTTGGTCGATTCCACTCTTCTTCCGGAGAGTGATCTTGATGTGATTGAACCAATGTCATCTTTGGTCAATCCCACTCTCCCTAGGGAGAGTGACTTTGATGAAGCGGTTGAATCGATTTCATTATCGATAAATCCCACTCTTCCTTTGGAGAGGTGAAGTGTCTACTAGTCACATTTTCTTCATTGCTAGTTTAGAACTTACTAAACAGGGGGGCACTGAACTTGCTTCGGATCAACCCCCACCAAGATCTCAGATTGCTTCCTTTGATTGGGATAGCCTAGTTGAGCCACGCCTTCCTTCTGATGTACCTTTCCAAATAAAGGTTAAAGTTGAATCATACATGATTTCTCATTATATTGTTGATGAATGAGCCTCAGTTAGTATCTTGTCTACTTATGCTTGGCGAGGCATGGGATATCCCAGCCTTGTGTCGACTGCTAGTTAGTTACTGGCGTTTGATAGAAGAACTTGTATAGCCTTGGGAATTCTTGCTCAAACACATGTTACTTTAGGTGGGAAGACTGTCTTAGTTGACTTCATGGTGATAGAAGACCCCTTGGACTTGAATATGCTCCTTTGATGTGATTATGTCTATGCCATGCAAGCTGTGGTGTCAAAATTTTTTCGGGTGATGTACTTTAATCATAGCGAAGAAATTGTCACTATTGATCAGTTGGATTTTCTTGATCCATCTCCTGACCCAACTAGAGACCATGTCTTTCCTTTATTAATTCCCATTGTTTTTGTAGACACTACCCAGCCATAGGTGAGCTATGTGGCCTCATGTCCTTTGCATTCAATTGCTACTGAGAAGCAGCCTCAATTTTCATGCTTACCTTCTCGGGAGTTGGTCCCAGCAGTTGAGTAGGTGAGTCATCCTATACAGACTGTGGAGCCTAATCTCCACTCTGTCGATCCATTTGAAAGTTTAGACATGTATCCTATATCGGATGATCTCCTTCCTTTGGATGGAGTCTTCCTAGAGTCTTTGATATAGTTTGATCTTCTATTGGATGTTGGTTCAGTTGTGACTAAGTCTAACCTTGATTTTCCTAGTAAGCATGACCTTTCTTCTTATGTTGGTCTTGTTGAGTCTTTCGACTCTTCCTTTGAACAGAAAGTCAGTGATCCTGATGAGTTTGATTTTTCTTATGAATTTTTCAACTCTCGTGATAGTGAGTTTGTTCCTACAAACTCTATATCCCTTGTTGATTTTTTCTCTCCTTCTAAGGTTGATCTTACTGATTATAAACCCTCGAGCCTTGGTACTATAGAATCTTATTTAGTTGATTCTACCTTGACTTTATCTTTTATAGAAGATAGCAAAGTCACATGTGTTTCTGCCAAAGTGACCCGCATCGGATTGTTTCTTCTGAATATGATTTTGATGTTGTTGTTTCTTGGAGACAAGATTCTTAGTTGGATTCACAATTTTTTACTGGCCTTGTCTTGTTGTTCAAGCTCTAATTGCATTTTCATATTCCCTACTTGCACTTATGAGCCTGATGCCGGCTTCCACGCTTTTAGCTCGTTGTATAAGCCGTCATCTTTGTTCTCATCGTCGCTAACCCTTGTAGCATTTTGCCTTTGCAACTTGACACCCTTTACCTTGAGGAGACATTCCTCAAGTGTCTTTATCTTTCTCATGTTCCTTGCATTATGCATAGGTTTGTTCCTCGTACTTGGAACTAGTTTCGCTTGCCCTTGACACTCGTCTCCTTGCATTTAGAGCATTCTTTCTGCTCTCCTTCGAGCTCGTTAAAAATAGTAAGGAGGTCACGAATTGAATTTTCTGGACTTGTCAAAACATCATGGGAAAGATATGGAGTTTTTGTAGGCCCAGCTCTGACTCCTTAAAAACAGACTTGACTACCGAGTTAACTTGTCCGTTTAAGCTCGTTAAGAATAAGTGAATGGGAATCCGCATTGGTGGTAGGTTATCTCTTTCTCGGACCATGCGGAATAGCATGAGAAATGATCACTCTCTTTTCTACAGAATTGAGAAGAGTATTCTTAGGCATAAGTTTATCACTTTTCCAGACCCGAGGGACTAAATTAATGGAAAAGGAACTCCCGGTATGAGCTTAGTTTTCTCTTTTTCGTGCTCTATACCTAAACATGAAAAAGATTTCGAGTGTACTTTATGTCTTTGTCATGCTTGTTAAACACTAAAGAACAAAGCATCGAGTTTATTGTTGCAAGCCCCATTTCTTGTACTCAAATGGATCTTTCCGAGTGATCTTGCTTTTCTTCACACTCGCAAAACCCAAGCTATTTATACTGTTCTTGAAGGAGCGTTGGGTAGGTGGTAATTTAACCTTTTTCAGACCTCCCTGACTAAGTATGAAAAAGGTTCACCTTTTCTTCTACGGAAGTTAAGAGAGTTCTTCTGTGGTATGTTTTATACTTTTCCGGCCTCAGGAGACTAAATTGGATGAAAAAGGACCCCCTTGGAGTCTTCTTTGGAGTTTTTAGACTCTCTAAATGTGAAAACACTGACTGAGCATGTACTAGTTCGGGCTGATTAAATACATGAATCGGTGACACTATCAAGCAATATTCCCTCTTCTCTTCAAGCTTGTTAAAAAATGAAGAGAGATCCGAGTTGACTTTCCTGGACTCGTTAAAATTCAACAGGGAAGGTAAGGAAAAAGTTTTCTCTTGTTTTTAGTTAGTGGCAGCATGCCATCCTTGAACATAGCACTCTCTGTCTTTTCCGATACCCATGTCTCAGTGTTCACTTTCAGTTCAGATATTACTTCGAGTTTATTACTCCACCTCTTGTCTATTCTACCTAGGGAATCCGATCATGTCTCCTACATGACAGATAAGTCTAGTTGTTCTATCTATAAAGTTAAAAGCTTCCTTGGGTCATCTCTGTGTCTTGATCACTGTTCAAGGACTTAACTCAATGTCTGATCTATATCCTGATCCCATCATTGTCATATCTATTATCACTTGTGTCTCCCTTCCTTTACCTAGTTCATAGTCACTCTTGTGATCCATTGGAGGATCTATTAACTTCCTTATCACAGTATGGTTCTGCTTCAGCACTTCCTGATGACGAAGACCTAGAGTTTTGACGTTTGTACCTCTGGATTCACTTTCATCATTAGTGAATTCCTTTGCTTTAGTTGTCAATTATCACCTATTGATTGACAAACTGTTGAATCCTCTCCATGTTCGAATTCAACTTACATCTATTCACATGGCTTGGATTGTATTAGTTCTTTGGGATTGTTTATGAATACCTTAGTTCCCCATCTATGGACTAAGTTACGCAAGATTATGTTCTACCTATGTACACAGCTTCCAGATATTTGAAGACTCATCATGATTGTATATTGTGGCTTCGATCCACCTTTGTAATAAACGTGGTTTTGTACCCATGCTATATGATGTAATCAAAAATTTGTAAAGGAGCTAGTGTTCCAATATATTGAACATAGCATCCTCCAATATGACTTTGTATATGGCATTATTATGTATTTGTTTCAGATACTACCTCTGCTCCATTGGATTTCTGAGTTCTCCAAAGATTAATATTATAATGTATTTTGGCCATCACTTTCCTCTGACCTCACACATTAGGGGCATCTGTTATCAACCCAAATTGCACTTCTCTGTCCAAGTGCCGACACTTCATATGTTGGCGCACAAAAGGACATTTATGGATTGAAGGTCGCCTAAAACACTATAGATGGGCATGACATGAGATGCATTCACTATCCACTTAGATTTCCATTTTTACCTTTTTACATGTTGATTGCTATATGCAACTCTTTCCACAAAAACTCGTGTACATATGCGACTATATCCACAGCATATCGCGTACTATATGCGGGTATTGTCATTGCAACCCGCGTACAGATCTGTACGTGAGTTTCCCTTATAGCAACTCGCGTGTCATATGTGGGTTGCTAGTATCAATACTCACATATGCCTCCATTCGACATTAAAAATAATAAACATGATTAATGGAGATTTTTTAAGCCTTAAACATTAACTATCTTAACTGTCTCAACCTCCTCAACCTTCGAAACTGCTCTATTTTCCTAAGTATAAATAAAGGCGTTGGGGAGGGAATTAATCAATCATAATTGGAGAGCAAAGTTATTCTGGTGGTATATCTTGTGAAGTATTCAGAGCAGGAGAAATTAGAATCCTTTGGTTGCAGAGGAGTCCTTGTTTCAGGCATTGGGTTGTACACTTATCTCATTCACTATTGTTAATAAAGAGAATCCTTCTTCCAACTGTGTGTTGACTCTCTTTCATGTATCATGGTTTGATGAATATTTATGATTAAGCACTCTATATATTGTTTATATAACTTGTTATATATACATGTATAAGATTGTATTTGGAGGGTTTGCTCTTGGCAGGTGAAGGAGGTGCATCCTTGAAAGCTTTGGAGAGGAGCAGAGAGGAAGAAGACAAAGCTTGGATCAACCGTCATTAATCAGGTGAGTCCATCATATCTTCCTATTTCCTTTCTATACTTTAAAGCTGATTGTCTGCAAGTTTTAAGAGTACGTTGGTAACCCCAGACCCTCGGTTATAAGGGTGTTTATTCCTGAACAACAGGCACTAAGCAGCAATAAGGAAATATTCTGGTTCTTCTGTGCAACAACATCTAGGATCTGTGCATGTGAACCTCTGAATACAAACTAAATGATTATGTTTGGAGGAATCTTCCTCTTTGAAAGAATAAGAATATGCTCAACTAAATCAGAAATATAGACAACTGCTGGATGAAAAATAGACACATGTAGAGCATCTGAAATCAACTGAATAGAGAGCAAAGGTGCTTGAGAATTCAAACCATGTGAGGAAAACCAAAACAAATGATATATTGTAGCCTTGCACATCAAACCATGTGAGTTAAAATCATCCCCAATTGTTAGGAGCAAGTGTCCAGGCAAATGCAGAATGTCTCCCTCTTTACTAGTTCTGTGAGGAGATGAGCATGTGATCAAATATATAGGTAGAGAAGCCCTGAGACTATGGAGAGTGAATGCTTGAGCTCCATAATATGAAATATCTCTAGAAATAATCAATAATTCACAAATTTAAATATCAACAAACTCATAAGAGGAAACTGGCATCAAATCCCCAGCATCAAATTTTAAGGAGACTTGCGGTACTTGATTTGTCACACCAAAATTGATGAAACTAGCTACAAGCATGACTGAAGGCTCTTGGAACTTAAAAGTTGAACTAAATATTGGATCAGATCCAAAAAGGTTCACATCAAATCCAAAAGTGAGGAATGATATCAAATCCCCAGCAACAATTTTGAAGGAGACTGTAATGCAAAAAAAAAAAAAACATTAAATACTAATAATTAAATAACAACACTTAACAAATAGTGTAACAAATATAAAATAATATATTAATTACTAAGTGAAAGGGTGTAACCCTTCACTACACATGATCAAGCCTATAAAGGCGAGATTCAATGTAAAAACTTATAACTTATCTATCAATTTATACATCATTTTATATCTACGGATATGTGGGGTATTTCAGAAATTATGGCTTCATTCCGAGTTAATTGAGAATATCTAACTATGGATGTCATAGTGGTATTAGAGCCAATCCAAGGCTTCCTTGATTAGGCCTTTGACCTTAGAGAAAAGAAAGAGAGTTAAAAAAAGTGAAAAAAATTAAAAACAAAAAAAACTAAAAGAAGGAGGAAAAAAAAAGGAAAGAAAAGAAATTAAAAAAGAAAAGATAAAAGTAACAAAAAAAAGGGTAAAAGCAAAACCACACGTGGTTTCTTAAAGTGGGTTTGGGTTTGAATATAAAAGTACATAATCATAACTACTAAGAAGCAAGTGATATTTGAACTTAGGTGGGGAAGGTAACACTTATTCCTTCCAACCACCCAATCTACTCGCATTTTACAAAACTATTAGAAAAAAAGAAGGAGATATTGATTAAATTTCAAAGAAAACTCAAGAATATGGATTTTAATATTGAAAAGAAGGAAAAAATTCCTATCACCTTACAAAGAAAGGTTGCAATACTATTTAGAATTAAAGGGACACTTGTAGGGAATGATATCACCATTTCTATTGCACATGCTGAAAGTAATAATTATATTAGTACTGAATTCGCTAACCATTTAGTGATTCTTGAGTCAAATATAAGGGAAGAGCTAGAATTTTGGGACATAAAACAAATTGAAATAATTGGCTTACAACTGAATGTTGGAGATTATATGGTCACATCAAAGTTCATTGTTAGTTCCTTATGGAGCTTTGACGGTGACATAATTTTTGGTTTACCTTGGATAAAAACATTGGGGATTTTCATCTTAAATGCTGAAAAGAAGTTTCTAACATTTTCCTATAAGCAAAAGAGAATCACATTTCAAGATATTACAATGAATTCAGATATAGAAGCTCCAACATCTGAAGAATTCAAGGATATATCAAATATGATTTCACAGGGTAAAGAGAAGTCATTTTAAAAGAAGCAGAAAGAAGTTGAAAAAATTATCGCTAGTAAGGATGAAGAAATTACTCATTTGAAGAATCATAGTCAAGACTTGATCGCACAGATTAAGAAATTAACAAGGGAAAAAATATCACAAGAAACAATCCAAGAGGAATTCCACTAAAAGGAAGTGGATCTCCAAAATGAATTCAATAAGAATCTATTACAAAAAAATGAAGAAAATTCTCGCTTAAAAAATTAGAATCAAGGGTTGACTGAAAAAATAAAAAAATTATAAATTGAGAAGTTAAAAAAAATCCTCAGAGTTATTATCAACCAGTAAATCATGAGAATCACAAACAACTGAAGTTTCTACAAGGGTTCCACAAACGGCCCGAATGCCTTATCGTCACCCAAAACACATAAGTCGATACAACCAACATCAAATTAAAGTAGGAAATAAACATCGTTCTTCTTATACACAAACGGACTACAACCTTGAAAATGAACAAAAACAACATCAACAACTTTTATGGAAGCCTAAATTAAGAAGTTCTATACGAGTAGTCGATCATCAAAAAATTCCAATGAAGGTAGAATTGGGATGGATCACTTCCCAAAAAAGAAACACATTATTTCAGAAATCTGAAGATTATACTACCTAGTTTCATCAAGCATCATAGTTCCAAGCTCACAACATCATGAAAAGTCGTTACGAGCAAGAGAACAAAGTCATACAATAAACTATGCTTTGAGGACAAAGCAATTTTAAGGGAGAGGCAATGTAATGAACAAAAATATATAAATAATAAACATTAAATACTAATAATTAAATAACAACANTAAAATAATATATTAATTATAGTTATTAATTACTAAGTGAAAGGGTGTAACCCTTCACTACACATGCTCAAGCCTATAAAGGCGAGCCTCAATGTAAAAAATTATAACTTATCTATCAATTTATACATCATTTTATTTCTACGGATATGTGGGTTATTTTAGAAATTATGGCTTCATTCCGATTTAATTGAGAATATCCAACTATGGATGTTATAAAGACTTGCGGTACTTGATTTTTCACACCAAAATTGATGAGAGAAGCTACAAGCATTACTGAAAGCTATTGAAATTTAAAACATGAACCAAATAATATTAGATCACCTCGAAATAAGATCATATCAGATCCAAATAGTTTCATATCAGGTCCAAGAGGGTGCTGCACCGAGATGGCAGATGCACAATTTTCTCCTTCAAAATTTTGAAAATTGGTGCATGCAATCATGTAGGAATTTACTAGAAGCTCTAGATCAATGAGAGTGCATGGATAACTCCTACAATATGATATTATTTCCAAAATATCCATGGTATTACTAATCTGCATACCGACAACATCATTAGATATAGAGAAATCAAATTCCTCTTCTTTTTTTGAAACAATCACCGATAAACTATGCATAAAATTTAAAATAGAAGAATCATTGGAGAATTTTTGCAAAGAATGGAAAGAGAGTTTTTCTTCAAAAAAAGAGATTCAAATGTCTTCTTCTGGATCATCCATGTGAGGAGATGAGATATCATAGATCTCATACACTTCTGGAGCAACAAGAGAACGAGTCACTAAGGAGACTTTCTTCAATTCGAATTAACTGTGAGGAAAATTCTGCTTCTTCTTCATCTTCATCAATTTCTTTGTTGTAGGAGAGGGCATGAAATCATAATGATGGATTTTATTTGAACCTATTTCAATAACTGGGATTCTAAAGTCATCTCCCATATGACTTCTAGGTCCTCCGAATAGAGGGAAAGTGATGAAGGATTTCCTGGAGGCAACCATGTGGTTGGATGCTCCAGAATCTATCAAATAAGCCTTTGACGGAGTGAGGATTGCATGCAAGAATATCTCATTTTATTCAGTCTTCTCTTCATCATTAGAAATATCTGCACCTTGTGGAAGGGGAATATTGTTCTGTACACATAGATCTTTTGACTGGTTGAGGGTCTTCTTCATGTAGGAGTCTTTTGGATGAAAACCCCTCATACAATAGGGACATTTTTTCTTTTCAAACCTTTTCTTCTTAATAGAGCCCGAATCTTCTTCATAAGTCTTCTGGTTCTCTTTAGGCTTCGAATCAATTGTTTTATGCTCCTTCCCCTTAGGTCTCCCTTTAGCTTGCGCTTTGGTAGATCTTGTCACTATGAGAGCTTGATCTTTGGAATTCTTGATGATTCCCATCCGGATCAACTTCTCTTGCTCCTATATTAAGGAATCGACAAAGAAATCAAGTGAGGGCATCTTCCAATTAGGAATGGAGCTTTTCCTAGAATGGAAGGTTGAGACTAATGCAGAATATTTAGGACCTAGTTTTTTGAGTATGGAGAGCACATGCTGCTCATCCTTTCTTTCTATTCCGCATTGTTTGCATTGAAGTGCAATAAACTTGAATTTAGTAAAGAATTGTTGTACCGTGTAAAAATTGCTCAGATGTAAGGCTACCAACTCGTTCTCTAGAATGTGTTCCTAAAGCTCATCTTTCTTACCAAACAAGTCTTCAATATTCTATCAGGATTCTCTGGGAGTCCTCAAAACTTCAAGTTGGAAGAGGATATGTCTGGATATGTGAGTACATAGATAACCAAAAGCATAATTTAAGCAGTTCAGAAACTTGTTTCTCTCAACTGGATGATGGGGCTCGACCTCCCTACCAAGTATTATCCTGAAGTGGTCATGCTTACGCAATGCTAGCTGCATATCTTCCCTCCTCAACATAATTTAAGGGTGTTAGGATCCGAGGTGTAGGAGATTGATAATCCATAATTCTCTGGCTGGAAAAGACAAAATATTCACACAAGCTACGTAACAACTGTAAAATTTCATTGCAAAACACTAAAAAATTTGAACTATATTAGAATCATGCCTCCCCTCTCGACATGAACACTTTCTTAGGGCCGGTCATGCTTGTACCGCCACTTTGAATAAATTTAGAGGAAGCAAGGTACCCTTTGTGGGACTTATGTGGAAACCCAACTGCTTTTGGTGTTCAATGGAGAGTATACAAACATGAAGCTTGCTTGAGATGGCTCTATACCATGTTAAAATTGTTGTGCCATTTATATCATCAAGTAATGAGTCCAAATTATTGATGTAGTGAATATGAATGAATTATACAAACCGAACAAATCAAATTTCACAGGAAACAGACAAGTATTGCTCAGAGAATTACATTATTATCTTCATTACATAATCCAGTGTTACAATAGAGTTACATAGGAAAATAATTCGAATCATTAGGGATGAATTCAAATGTACCTATTGGATGTGACTGTATTTGACTACATGGCTAACTAAAGATGTCTAAATCACTATCGGAGTCCAAGGGGTTAACTCCATATGTCTAACTAAGTCACACAATCAATTATAATCAGTTAACTCAGTCTAACTCAATTGGTAGGTGAGAAAGGGAACCTTATCCACATGGGTGCATCCATGGAGCTGGGTTACACTTTTTGGCAAGGTGCTTTCGAAAAAAACACAAAAATGTACCTCGATCGAGCAATTTTTAAACCCTCGATCGAGGGCTTAACAAAACCTCGATCTAGGTTTTAAGAATACCTCGATATAGGTTTTAAGAACTCGATATAGGTTTTAAAAAAACCTCAATCTAGGTTTTAAGACCTCGATCTAGGTTTTAAGACCTCGATCTAGGTTTTAAAAAAACCTTGATCTAGGTTTTAAGACCTCGATCTAGGTTTTAAGAAAACCTCGATCGAGGTTTTAAGGCTGCGATCGAGGTCCTTGTGCAAAACAAATTCTAAAAAGAGGTTTAAATGGTAGCTCAATTGAGGGTTTAATAAAACATCGATCGAGCTTATTTAAAAACCTCGATCGAGCTTATTTAAAAACCTCGATCGAGCTTATTTAAAAACCTCAATCGAGGGATGTTAATACCTTGATCGAGCTAATACCTCAATCGAGGGCCTGAAAAATAGAGAATTAGGCCTCTTACAGGAAAATCAATGTTTCTCTGTGTCTTCTAGGGGTGTAAACCCTGCCATTCATGGCACACAACTGAGTGGAGTTCATACCGATAGATTTGTCACCGAATCCTCTATCCATTGAGATATCATGCATGTGTTTTGTCATTCATATGGGTTTTTTTAAAAATTTGTTCTAAAACTTACACTTAGAAAACCAAACAACAACTTCGAAGCAACTCAAAGAAAAATCCGCAGGGTAAAATATACACATCCAAAAATTTCTTAAAAATGGGTAGCCCACACATCGACGTGTCCTCTTCAAAAGGGTATCTTTGGTTTTTCAAATTTTGAAAACAGTGAATTTTTTTTTGGGATGGACACAGATGTGTATAAAATGATGTTGAAATCAGATGTGGTCACTTTCGAAAAATAATAAATAATTGTATATTGCGAAATAAATTAACAAAAAAAATATGCAGACCACAATACATTTGGTGTAGATCACGCTCATATATTTTTTTAAATTTTTTTATTAATTTAAGATTGAATTATTGGGGATGGACATGAGCCACTTATTAACTTATTCAAAATTTTAAGGTCACACAGTTCATTAAATGAAAATTTTCACACATTAAATGATATCAAAATATTTAAAAAAAAATATCATTGGGAAGCCAACATAATATTATACAATTTTTTCTTTTACTGCAAGACGAAATTCACATGGAATATATGAGTTTTGAGGGCTTCTATCTAGCACATGAGTAAAAAATCAGGTTTTCATCGCCAAATTTGGCCAAAAAGTGTTACCGTACCTTCATGGAATCACCCACATGCAGCCATGTATAACTGGTGCTAACTGAATTGAAAAATAACTGAAGAATAACTAAGTTTAACTAGTTCCAACTCCAAGTAACTGAAGGAGGTTGGTGTCAGGACTCTCAGTGGCCTTGAAAATGTAGGGATTGGCCTAGGAGGCACTTAAACTGATGCATGCAAGTGCAGTCAGTGGAATTAGCCTCTGTTTATGTTCCTCACACTCTAATAACTGCTACATGTGGACCCATTAGGCCAAGTGGACCCAATGGTACTAATGAACCCAATAATTAATAAAAGACTCCTAAGTTAGGCTAAAATAATCTAATAGGCAGTTTGGTCAAGGGAGGATTATAAATCCTAACAGGGTCCCCTCCCCATTGGATATCACATTAAAAAATCAAAGATTAAAAGGTCACTTTATGGAGTGCGATGGTGCATATTTCAACGGTGGTGATTAAAGGTTGAATCAGATCAACGATGAAAATTCAGTTCGCTGATCTAACTTGCACCTAGAAAATAAATTTTCATATTTCCAGAATTGCTTAAAGGTTGGCAAGTTTTGACGAAGGAGATATAATTTGGCATGGATCTATGGTGGAGAGATATTTTGCTATTTCAACATGCAAAGATTAATGATCAATTGAAATCTACGAAATATGGTAGGCCCTTAAAATCCAAATGACGAAGATTTAAAGGGTTTATTATTATTATTAAGGGTTGGATATAGTTTCACGAGATGAACTAGCATGGAGGAAGTCATGAGGAATATTTGCGGAATTTTACAGTATCGCAAGTTCATACATGTGTTTCCATATCCTTTTTTTGTCTAAAATATCAACGATATAGAAGCAATTTCGTAGGTGAAGATGCAGGGATGAAAAAAACCGTTGCAGACTGACCAAAGAGGTTCTGATTGTCATTTTCAGCAAGCGAGCCTGAGTCCCTACTATCAAAATTCCCAAATTGATCCACCATGCATGTTCTAGTATGCTTTCCCAATTTTTTTTTATGATCATTGCGAATCTGCCAGATAAGCATTTGTTAGGATTTTGATTCCCACGCTGTAACTAATTTTGGTTTTGTTTCGTGGTTGGTATCAGGAGTCCATGATACTATAAATATACCCTGAATAGAGGAAGAGAGGGTTGGAAACAATGATATTTTGTGTTATGCATTTTGAGATCTATCATTAATAAAATTGTAGAGCCGAATGTTGGCCTGTTGCTGCAAAGAATCTTGTGTATTTCATAGTTATAGTCTGTTATTTACTTTCCCATGTGCATGTTCTCATTTCTTTCCTATTAAACTTTCCATTGTGTTTTCTTCGTATCTGAAATGAGTGTGTAATAGCTCATAATTCATATTGTTATGCTATGTATATTGTTTCAAGTATTCACCAATCTTTCTTATCAAAGTTGATGCAGAATTCATCTCTTGGTGCTCTGTATTGATGGAATGTTCTCATTTCTTCTTTATCACTAGACAAACTACATTTTGCCAGTAACCGAGTGCTACCTTGCCTTTGTAGAATTTCACCTGCAAACAGTTCTGTGATTCATGAATATTTGTGACTCCATAGCCCAATATATGCTTGCCTTGTTTCAACCACATACATAATCTGAATTTTATTTTAGTTTTATATCTAGCCCTGTTAAAAATTAGTGAGATATCCCTCTCTAGGAAGGAGGAAGCCAACTTCCTTTCTTAAAGTGGTTCTTCTATTACCTTGGGATTTACCTTCTACAACCTTGGGTACATTCTGAGTGCTAACAAATTGCCGTCGTTGTCGGGGACGAAAGTACAAATCATCCATGGGAGAGACGACAAAGATTCCAAGAAGAAAGGGTTTCTATGGGAAAATAGAGACTTCTGTATTTGAAACAGGTTGTACATTTTCCCTGGCGACTCCGCATTGATATTGAGTGAAATTTCAAAAGGAATCCTAGATTCTAGGAGGTCACATACACGAGGTAATCCTAACATTGATATTTTACAAGGTGTGGAAAATCAAGAAAGATTGCTTAGAATTAGGGGAAAAGAACAAATAAGCATTTCTCAATTTGGTGCATCATCTTCTCAAGAATTTCATAGCATTCGGGATTTTGGGTGGGAAAAAAAATTTGAAAGGTCCTTGTTGAAATCAAAATCTGAATCTGATTTGAAGGAAACTAAAATTAATCCCACTAGGTTAGAATCATAGGTGCTTGATTCTCTTTGGAAAAACCTTCAAAACTTTGTGAAAACTGAAGAAAGAAACCCCGTTGTTCAAAACTTGCAGCTTTATATCCCACCAATCGTTCAAACCCCTCCATGTTTTCAAGCTCCTCCTTGTGCTCCAAATACACCTAGACGAATGGCTTCTAGGTTTGCTCCATTGTCCTTACCTGCTGTATTGCATGACCTTCCTCAAGATTTTGCCCAAAAAATTCCCGTCTATGATGGGGATGGAAATTTCACAGCAAGACAACATGTTGATATATTTGATGATTTTGCAGACTTGGAGATGGTTGATGATGATGATGTTAAGATGAGTTTGTATGCACTAAGTTTGTCAGGAGAGGCAAAGAAATGGTTTAGAGATTTACCTCTAGGTCCATTGCCACATTTGAATCTTTCCAAACTTCATTCTTAGAAATATGGGATGATAAGAAAATTCCTTTGCAAGTGCTTTCTCAATATAATAATCTTAAGAAAGGAGGTTTTGAATATGTCCATGATTTTTCTAGTCAATTTATGAGGGTGTATAACTCTATTCCCACTGATATTAAACCGCTTACAGGCAATGCAAAACTCCATTTTGCTGATGCCTTTGACGGTGACTTTGCATTATTATTGAGAGAGAGAAAATAAACAAGTCTTCTTGTTATGTTTCAAGATGATTTAGAAGTGGGAGCTAATATGATGGCAAGTGGAAAAATAAAGCAGAAAGTAGAAACAGACAAAAGGAAAGCTAGAGAAGAAAATGTGCCTTCTGCTTCTGCTGCTACTTCTTCTAGTGATGTCAAAATTGAAATGATGTTGAAAACAATGGAGAAATTGATGGATAGGCTGACTGTAGATAATAGATCATTGAATAGAGAAAAAATGAACCTCAAATAAAAAACCCAAACTTCAGAAGGCCCAATCGTCCCCCACCTCCACAAATTAGACAAAGAGATACGAGGATCCTAGAAATACAAATGATCAACAAATATGACCACCTTTTCCTGAAAACTATGTTGCAGATGAAGATGAGGCTGAATCTATTGAGGATCATATACACCATTTTGGTGACTTGGATTCTGAAATATACCTCATAGAGGAAGAGCATAGTATGTTTTCTCAGGAGGATGACAATAATGATTTTGAGGAAGAGTCAGAACAATACCAAAGAGGATATTTGCATGCTATAGATGATGTCCAAAGAAATATCAAATTGAGAAATAGAGATGTTACTATAAATAAAGGAAGGTTCAATCAAAATCAACCTTCTAGTAACCAACATAATACCAAAAATAAAAACGAAAAACACAAATATCCTTTTGTATATAAAGAATCTGAAAATAAAACCAAAAAAACAAAAAGAAGTGAAACAACTAGCACAAATGGATGTAGAAAAAAATGTTTCAACTTTCAATTTGCAAACATAGCTCTCAAAATTGAAAATTTCCATTCCTTTCAATGAATTGTTGAGAAACAGGGAATACAAAGACAAAATAATAGATATGGTTAGGATTCAGGGAGAATTTCAACCAGATATCCTAGAGGTGGCAGATGAAGCTCCTACCATTGTCTTTGGGTCAAAAATTGAAAATGTGGATGCTGATGAAGTTCCTCCCCTTTACCTAAGTTTAAATGTACATGATATGATTGTGCATATTGCTATGTTAGATTTTGGTGCATCTCATAATTTGATGCCCGCGGGAGTGGTAGAAAGTTTGGTGTTGGAAGTTACTATACCATATAATGTTTGGTTTCTCTATGGTGGTAACTTTGACAGAAATTCCATCTAAGACTGTGGTAATGGACGTTGTTGTAGCAGAAATTCCTCCTAAATTTGGTGTATTACTATCAAGGTCTTGGAATTCTAAATTGAAAGGAAGTTTGCAAATGGATATGTCTTATGCTACCATTCCTATGGTTGGTGGGAACAAAAGGTTATACAGTGAGAAAATATCACCTTATGTAGTTAGCAGGAAAGCAAAACCATATAATCATGTTATCTATGCTGTTGATATTGACTTGGGATCTTCCATTTTCTTTAATGATGATATTTCCCGTGATCCTGAAATTCCTGCACCTGCTGAAGTTAAGGAGGAGGAAGAGTTTGCAAAGAGACAAGAGGCTTCGAAAGATAAATAGAAAGAAGAGGGTCTCTAGACCACGTATTTTGATGGATATGTGGCTAAAGTTGGTGCTGGTGCTGGTGTATATATTATTTCTCCTATTATGGATTTTAAGGCTTTGTCATATAAATTATCTTTTGAATGTAGCAATAATGTGGCAGAATATGAGGCTTTATTACTAGGATTAATTCTTTGAAGGAAATGAGAGCAAAGAGGGTACAAGTCATGGGGGATTCAGAGCTTGTAATAAACCAGGTGAATGACAGTTATTAGACCAAACATCCCAGAACAAGGGATTATAGGAATGAGGTATGGGATATGTTTGGTAACTATTTTACAGAGCATAAAATTAGAGTGATTCTTAGATATGAAAACATAGTAGATGAATCTTTGGTTGTTGCTGCTAGTAAGTTTAAAACTCCCACTGCCAGCCATAGAAAGTATAAAGTTGATATTGTGAACTTACCCTCCATACCAGATAATTCCAAATAATGGAAAGTTTTTGAAGATGATATGCAAATAAAAATATTTTTAGAGCTGTCTGGTAAATTTGTAAATACTCAGATAGATAGTGAAAATGATACTTTTGAAAACTTCCAAAATCATGAAGAGAGTGAAGAAGAAATTGCTGAAAACAAAAAAGTTCAAAAACTCATTGGGGGGGAAGGATATAGTTCAGTTGAAGAGTAATCATATCCCCAGAGGCCTAATCCCTCTAGAGAATATTTTTGATCAAAATGATGTTGCTAGAGATCCAAAAATGAAGCCTACTGATGTTTCTATTGAAGACAAAAATATAGGAACTGAAGAAAATCCATGGATCATGAAACTGTAAAAAAACTTGCCTGTCAAAGAAAAAGAAGACTATGTCAATTTGATGAAAAGATACATCGATGTCTTTTCCTGGAGTTATGAAGACCTTAAAGAGTATGATACTTCTATCATACAACATACATTACCAATAAAACCTGGCGAGAAACCTTTCAGACAAAAAATGAGAAGAGTTAATCCAATGTTGCCGTCTGTTATTGAGAAAGAAATTAAAAAATTATTTAATGCCAAGATTATCGTGACTCTAATATTTTCCAAATGGGTTGCGAATTTGGTGCCTACTAGGAAAAAGAAAGGTGAAATCAGGATTTGCATGATTTCAAAAATCTTAACAAAGTCTCTTTGAAGGATAATCACCCTTTGTAAAAAATGGAACACATTTTGCAGAAAGTGGTGGGATCTGAAAGGATTGCAACTATGGATGGTTTCTTAGGATAAAATCAGATCAAAGTGTTTCCTAAGGATCAAGAAAATACTGCCTTTACTACACCATGGGGTATATTTATGTATGCCAAAATACCTTTTGGTTTAATGAATGCAGGGCCACTTTCCAACGTGACATGGACATTGCTTTTGCAAAGGAAAAGGATAAATTTTTGGTTATCTACATGGATGATATCGTTGTGTACTCAAGATCTGTTAGGGAGCATATTAAGCATTTGGAGAAAGTTTTTCTGAAATGTAAAAAGTATGGAATATCATTAAACCCTAGAAAACAAAATTTTGCGTAGGAGGAAGGAAAATTGCTAGGGCACATTATTTCAAAGGATGGTATAAATATTGATCCAGAGAGAATTAGTGCAATCCTGAAGGTTGAGAAGCCAAGAAGTAAAAAGGAAGTGCAATCATTCATTGGACAGGTAATTTTTTTGAGAAGGTTTATTCCCAGTTTTGTTGAGATATTAATGAATATCACTAATATGCTGAAAAAGGACCATGAGATAAAGTGGACAATAGACGGAAGGAGATATTTTAGAGATATTAAATAGGCTATTATAGAAGCCCCACTTCTGGTAAGTCCATATTTTAGCAAATATTTCCTAATATTTTCTTATGCTTCTCATCATACTATTGTTGGATTATTGTTACAGAAAAACAATCAGAATGTTGAACAACCTATAGCCTTCTTTAGTAAAGTGTTAAGAGATGGAGAGTTGAAATACGACATTATGGAAAAACATGCATATGATCTAGTTAAATATTTGAAAGATTTTAGGGTTTATGTTCTTCATTCACATATCATTTCTTATGTTCCTAGTAATGTGGTGAAGAGGGTTCTCACACAACCAGATCCAGAGGGAAAAAGAGAAAAATGGATTGATGTGTTAGTGGAGTATGACATGGAAGTTAAACCCACTAAGCTGATTAAAGGACAAGGACTTGCAAAGATGATGAAAAATTCCAATTGTGAATCCTTACATCTCATTTTTTTGACTAGTCATTTGAATCAGCTTGATACAGGGGTGAAGGTAATGCCTTCTTTCTCTATGCCTCCATGGTATTATGATATTGTGTATGTGTTGCAAAATTTACAGGCTCCTCCAAGGTTAAGCAAAACAAGAGCAAGGTCAGGGAAGTTGAAATATTCCAAGTTTTGTATTCTAAATCAATACCTTTATTGGAAATATCCTGGTGGTGTTTTACTCAATTTCCTTTTCAAGAATGAATCTCAACAAACTATGAAGGAATTTCACAAAGGAGATTGTGGGGGACATCACTCATGGAAGGTGTCAACTTATACAATTTTGAGAGCTGATTTTTATTGGCCCTCAATGTTTTCAGATGTTTATAGAGAGACCACTACATGTCACCAATGCCAAATATTTGATGGTAAGAGAAAACTAGTTCCACTCCCTCTCACTCCATTATCACCGGAGGCACCTTTTCAATAGTGGGGACTGGATTTTATTGGGGAAATATATACAAATTATTTAGGGAAGCATAGGTGGATCCTAACAACAACATATTATTTTATGAAGTGGATTGAAGCAATACCTACCAGGAGGGATACTAATGCAGTGATTATGGGTTTTCTTGAAGAATTTTTTTTCCTAGGTTTGGTTGTCCCAGAAGGATTGTGACAGACAATGCAACCGCTTTTAAATTTAAAAAGATGATGAGTTTTTGTCACAAGTATCATATCAATCTTAATCATTCCACTGCTTACTATCCACAAGGTAATGGGCTGGCATAATCCTCTAACAAAATTCTGGTGAGGATAATCTAAAAAATGTTGGAAGATAACAAAAGGGATTGACATACAAAGCTAAATATGCTTTGTGGGATGACAGAATCAACACAAAAGGGATATTGGAATGTCACCATTCCAATTAGTATATAGAGCTGAGGTGGTTTTTCCAGCATCTTTGGGAGTGTTAGTCATGAATTTATTGTAGGAACAACATGATGAACCAAATCATATGCAAAGAAGAATAAATCAGATCATAGAATTGAATGAGTTGAGGGAAAAAGCCTATGGTAAAGTGCAAATACATCAAGAAAAGATGAAGAATACTTTTGATAGGAAGGTAAAGGAAGAAAAATTCCAGATTAATGATTTGGTTTTGAAGTGGGATGCTCCTAGGGAAGATAAACATGGGAAGTTTGATCACACGTGGGTAGGTCCTTATATCATTGTAGCATACAAAGGTGAGAATGAATTCATTCTACAACATCAAGATAGGTCTCAACTGAAAGGTGGTCCAGTCAATGGAAGGTTTCTCAAACATTACTTGTCCTGAGGGAGGAAGTAATTTTTGTATCATGGTTGTATATATTTATTTACTTTTCAAATAGTACAAATGGTGAGACAAAGGATTAGAAGCTCGAAGAGAAGGCCCTAATATCTAGAAGGGTAGCCATCTTTCTAATTTTCTTTATTTTTACTCATAGAAAAAATAAAATAAGAAGTTTGAGATCTGAAATGTTGGGAACAACCCAATGGATTTGTCACCTGGTCTACTGGGTTCTTTGCTACCTCGCATGGAGGATATCATCCGTAGTTGGATCCAGCTGTAAGCACTATTTTTGGGCTAAGTGTTTGGTGAGGAATCAAATCGGTGAAAGAAAGGATAAGGCCTGCAAATTTTCATATCATAAAAATTTACATTAGAGGAAATTTCAACTCAAAATGGGCCTCCTAAGAAAAATAATAAAATAATAGTTAAAACAATAAAATAATATTTATTAATTTTGGAGGAAGAAAAGAAAAAAACTACTTTTTTGTTCGTATTTTATACATATCTCCCTGTGATTTTACTCAAATTTTGATCGGGAGAGATTGATTGATGTGAAATTAAATTCCGCATCCAACGAGTACCCACAAGGCATACTTTTGATAGACCCTGCTACCCAAAAAAAAAGAAATACCTGAAAAAATGTGATGATGACGTCATCATCACGTTTTTTCATATATTTCTTGTTTTGGGGTAGCGAGGTTCATCAAAAGTATGCTGAGTGGGTACTCGTTGGATGCATAATTTAATTTCGCATCCAAGGAGCTCTCTTGTTTGAAATTTGAGTAAAAACATAGGGCGATATGTCAAAAATATGAAAAAGTAGTTTTTTTTGTGATACCTATCCCCAAATTTATATTAAAAAATTGTTTAAGACCTATACATTATTTCAAACTTAAAGCAATTTCATTGGATAACACATGATGACATGGAATTTGAATTAGTGTTGAAAGGCCCATTTTGAGTTGAAATTTCCTCTAATGAAGGATGTTAATAAGGTTTTGCAGGGAATGGATGGCCTGGATGCGTAGCGGAGAAGATCAAAGTCGGTAAATCATTTCTGCCAAGGAAAAATCGGGAGTGAAAAGGAGAACAAAGAAAGTTCAAGTTGTGAAAAGTGATAAAAATTGAATTCTGCTTTCTGTAGTCCAATATCTACGGTCGACGGAGTTGCCGCCATAGATCAACGGTCCAACAAAAGGGCAGAAGCAGAAAAGGAAAAACATTTGGTTATGAAAGTTGGAATCCCGACTTCCACTTTCCGCAGTCCGAGATCCGATGGCTTAGAGCGCTTCTGCCAAAAATCAATGGTTTGGAAAAGAACAAAGGGCGAATATTAGAAAGCGGAAATACCAAAAAATTTTATCCTGAAAAAGTTGAAGTCCCACTTTTCGCGATCCTCAAGATCTACGGTTCATGGAGCTTTTGCATAGATCAATGGTGTAGAAAGAAAAGGTGGAAATAAAAATATCAAAAAGTGGAAGATACGAGATTTTTCTTATGGAAAAGTTAGGATCCCATTTTTCGGGATCCGCAAGATCGATGGCCCAGAAAGTTTCTGCCGAATATTGTGGAAAGTGAAAACATATAAATTTGGCTGTAAAGGTTAGAATCGCACTTTCTGCAGTCCGCATGATCAACGGTACGAAAAGCTTCTGCATAAGATCAATGGTTCGATATGATCCCTCAGTGAAAAGGCTGAAGTTTGGTCGTACAAAATTAGAAACTTTGTTTTTCACTTTTCACTGACCTGTAGCTCGATCTTAGATCAAGGGGCTGGGAAAGTGTCTACCTGCGATCGATGGTGCGGAAAAGAGAAACATGTACACGAGGTAAGAATAATTCTTGATATGTAGAAATTGGTAGGTCACATAGCTTTCAACAACCTAGATCATCCTTGATCTCAGATTTACAGTGGAGGTTGATTTCATGATACAACATGCAAGATGAAAGTCAGAAGAGCGTCTGTGTGATGAGAAACGTGCGTAAATGACATGTCCCCTTCCCATTGGACATCATGCTAAAAAAATGAAGATGAAAATGTCACTTTATGGAGCATGATGGTGCATATTTCAATGGTGGTGATCAAAGGTTGAATCAGATCAAAGATGAAAATTCATTCCACTGATCTAACTTGCACGTAGAAAATAACTTTTCATATCTGCGGAATTGCTTAAAGGTCGGCAAGTTTTGACGGAGGAGATATAATCAAGGATGGATCTACAATGGAGAGTGATTCTGTTATTTCAGCATGCACAGATTAATGATCAATTGAAATCCATGAAATATGGTAGGCCCTTAAAATCTGAAAGACGGAGATTTAAAGGGGTTTTTGATCAAGGGCTGGAAATAATTCCACGAGATGAACTAGCATGAAGGAAGTCATGAGGAATATTTACAGAATTTTACAGAGTGTGCAAGTTCAAACACGTGTTTCCATATCCTTGTTTTGGCAAAATATCAACGGTCTAGAAGCAATGTCACAGGTGAAGATGTAGGGGTGAAGAAAACAGTTGCAGAATGACTGAAAAGGTTATGACTGTCATTTTTAGCAAGTGATCCTGAGTCCCTACTGTCAAAATTCCCAAATTGATCCCCCATGTGCATCCTATCTTGATTTCCTGATTTGTTTTTGTGATCACGGTGAATCTTCTAGACAAGCATTTGTTAGGATTTTAATTCTCACACTGAAACTAATTTTGTCTCTGTTTCAAGGTTGGTCATGGGATCCCATGATACTATAAATATACCCTCAATAGAGGAAGATAGGGTTGGAACCCATGAGATTTTGTGTTATGCATTTTGATATCTATCATTAATAAAATTGCAGAGCCGAATGTTGGCCTATTGCTGCAAAGATTCTTGTATATTTCGTAGTTACAGTTTGTTATTTCCTTTCCCATGTGCATGTATTTCCTGTTAAACTTGCCATTATGTGTTCTTCATATCTGGAATGAGTGTGTAATAGTCCATAATTCATATTGTTATGCTCTTACTATTGTTTCAGGTATTAACCAATCTTTCTTATCAAAGTTGATGTAGAAATCATCTATTAGTGCTATGTATTGATGGGCTGTTCTCATTTCTTCTTTATCACCAGACAAACTGCATTTTAACTGTAACCGAGTGCTACCTTTCCTTTGTATAATTTCACCTGCAAACAGTTTTGTGATTCATGAATATTTGTGACTCCATAGCCCAATGTATGCTTTCCTTGTTTCAACCACAAACATAATTTGAATTTTGTTTTAGTTTTATATCTCTCCCTGTTAAAAATCAGTGAGAGATCACTCTCTAGGAAGGAGGAATCCAAATTCCTTGCTTAAAGTGGTTATGCTGTTACCTTGGGATTTACCTTCTACAAACTTGGGTACATTCTGAGTGCTAACACCTCCAAACACATGGTTGCCTCCAGAGAATATTTCTCTTCCTTGCATATCTCTAGAGGACCAAGAATCTACATGGGAGATGACTCAAAAATCCCAGCTGCCGGGAAATGTTACATTAGATTTGGGCATTGAGTGTTCAAGAATGTGCTCAATGTCCCTTTCGTGGAAGAAAATATGTTATCTGTATATCAGATGACTCATATTGGCTCAGCCAAGCGAGTCACATTTGATCCTGACTCAATGAATATCTCTAAAATTTCTAATGGGGATCTGATAGATAAAGGAGTTGCAAATCACTCCTTCAAGGCATATGATTTTTCTCACTTTCTTCCTAACTCATATCCAAGTTCCTTATTGACTTATGCTAATTATAGAAGCATGATTTGGCATGAAATATTTGGCCATCTGAATTTCAAATATCTCCAACAGCTACACAATGAAGAGATTGTTGAGGGATTTCCTCTCATCAAGTCCTCTGAAGGTGTTTGTAATGGTTGTTTGGTAGGTAAGCACCTAATTTAGCAAAGGTATGAGGTTGGGAAGGAAAGAAGAGATGCCTCTACATGTGATCTGGTTCATAGTGATGTCTCTGAACCAATGCCCACAACATCTATGAATGGATCCAGATACTTTCTAACCTTCATTGATGACTACTCAAGGTATTGTTGGATCTACTTCCTCAAGCAGAAGTATAAGGTGTTTGATGTTAGAAAAACAAGATCTCAGAGCAATAACAATTATACAATTAAATAATTAAACAAGATGCAAATATTAAACACATTACAAGAGAGACACAAATATAACGTGGTTCACCCAATATGGGCTACGCCCACACAGAAATTTCCAGTCCTTTATTATTATACCATCCAACAAAATGAAGGGATAGAACTTGCAACAACCCCTATGCACTTCCTCTTCTCACTCTCACAATTTCTATCTCACAATCATAGAGATTGTTTACAATGATAAAATACAATACACAACTGTATTATAGTGCTTTCCTTTTATAGGGGAATTACCATGGGACAATACTACAGGTCACCCAATACCATGGGTCCCCAAATTTTTTTCCAACAAGCATCCCAAAAGTTTTCTTTCAGAGGCTTCGCCCTTGAACCCCCACTGGAGGATCGCTAGCCCCCACACTCCCCAGCTGGGATGAGTGTACAATAAAACTAGGGTACAAACACAACTAGACAATAACATCTCTGAATCTCGAAGATAAAGCTCCAAATCCAATAATCTCCCACTTGGAGACTGATCACAACAACTCCACCATTTCTACACTTGCTGGACTATGCTCTAAACTTTAAACTTGGAAAATTTCTCATTTTCGCCTTCATAGGCTTGAAGGCCGATAGAAATTGAGTAGGAAATCAATTTCTATCTGGTTACTACCTTTGTCAACATGTCTGCAGGATTCTGGCTAGTATGTATCTTTTCCAATTTTAACAGTTTATCTTTTAGAACAGATCCTATGAAATGGTACTTGAGTTGTATATGTTTAGTATTCAAATGAAAGGATGCATTCTTTTCAAGATGAATGACACTCTGGTTGTCACTGTAAAAATTGATATTCTCCTGCTTCTTACCTAATTCCTCCATGAACCTCTGCAACCAAATCATCTCTTACTAGCCTCTGTAGCAACAACATACTCTGATTCCATTGTTGAAAGTGAAACAATATTTTGCAAATTCTAAATCCAACTTACTCTTGTTCCACCCACAATAAAGACATACCCTGTGGTTCTCCTCATGTTGTCTTTATCACTTGCCAGATCTGCATCAACATATCCCAGTAGAACAATGTATGAATGCCCAAAACATAATGCATGAGAAGTGGTACCTCTCAAATACTTGAGAATCCACTGTAGTGCTTTCCAATGCTCTTTACCTAGATTGTTCATATACTTTCTCACAAATCCCACTACATGTGCAATATCTGGTCTTGTGCACACCATGGCATACATCAAGCTTCCAACTGCTAATGAATAGGGAACCTTAGACATGCATTCTTTATCTTCTTGTGCCTTGGGACACATCTCCTTACTTAGTTTGAAATGGCTAGCCAAAGGTGTACTAACTGGTTTTGCATTATGCATCCTAAACCTCTACATCACCTTTTCTATGTACTCACCTTGAGACAATGTCAATTTGTGATTTTTTATGTCTATTGTTATTCTCATACCAAGGATTTGATTTGCAGCACCCAAATCCTTCATCGCAAATGATTTATCTGTTTTCCTTTTGAGAACATTTATATCCTACATGTTAGACCCTTTAACAAGCATGTCGTCCATAGACAATAACAATATAATATATCTTCCATTATCTAGCCTCTTGAAATAAACACAATCGTCAAAATGGCATATACTATAACCCTGTTCTGTCATAAACTTATCAAATTTGAAATACCATTGCCTTGGAGCTTGCTTCAGGCCATACAATCTCTTCTTCAATCTACTAACTAAATTATCCTTTCCTTTTACCTCATACCCTCGTGGCTGCTACATATAAATCTCTCCCTCCAAATCCCCATGGAGAAAAGATGTTTTTACATGTGACTGTTCACGATGCAAATCTTCTACCACCACTAGACTTAAAATATTCCTAATTGAAGTAATTTTATCAACACGAGAAAATATTTCATCAAACTCTATACCTTTCTTTTATGCAAACCCATTTACAACAAGTCTAGCCTTGTACCTCTCCTTACCTCCTTCTTATTCCTTCAACCTGTAAACCCATTTATTATGCAATGCCCTTTTTCCTGGAGGAAACTCAACCAAATCCCAAATATGATTTGTTACCAATGAGTCCATCTCCTCATTCATGCCTTGCTCCCACTTGTTTTTAGTTTCTACCTGCATTTCCTCTTCATAACATTCAAGTTCACCCGAACCAGTCATCAATAAAGAATATAGTGAAGGAGAGAATCGATCAGGGAGTCTACTTAACCTGGTAGATATTCTTACATTTGCAGGAGTTTTAGGTACCTGTCACTGCTCTTGATTTTTTGGTGCTTTTGGAACTTCATTTTCTTTGATTTCATCAAGCACTGTGTACTTCACATTTTCCTTTTTCTCTTTCTTTCCCTGCAACTAGTCTTTGTACACAACCTTTTCATTGAATACTACATCTCTACTCCTAATGATTTTGTGATTTTCATAATCCCATAAGCAATAAACAAAATCATCAACCCCGTATCCAATAAAGGTACATTTCTTGGATTTAGCTTAAGATTTGTTCTATTTACTTTATCAATATGGACAAATGCTTCACAACCAAAAGTTCTTAGAAATGAGTAGTTTACCTTTTTTCATGTCCATGCCTCCTCTGGAATTCCACCATCCAAAGCACTTGAAGGCCCTCTGTTTATTAAATAAACAACAGTATCTACAACATCATCCCAAAATTGTAAGGTCAACCCTACATGCAATCTCATACACGTTGCATGCTCCATGATCGTTCTCTTCATCCTTTTTGACACACCATTTTCTTGTTGTGTTCCAGGAACTATCTTTTCTCTGTGAATCCCATTGTATGAAAAGTAACTATCAAACTCCTTGCTGTAGTATTTACCTCCATTATCAGATCTGAGACATTTTAGCTTTTTTCCTGTCTCATTCTCAACCAAAGCTTTCCACTTCTTAAAAGTATCAAACACATCATATTTCCGTTTAATGCAACAAACCCAAGTTTTTCTAGTTGCATCATCAATAAAAGTAACATAATAACGAGAGCCAACAAGAGATTCTACCTGATCCAAACCCCATACATCTGTATGCACAAGCTCTAGATTTTCGCTCTTCTTTTGTTTCCCAACCCTAAGAAATATAACTCTCTTGTATTTTCCATAAACACATTTCTCACAGAATTCCAAACTTACATGCTTCAGATATGGAATCAATTTCCTTGAGTGGAGAACCTGCACCCCCTTCTCACTCATGTGTCCAAGCCTATGATGCCAAAATGTTGTACCTGTTTCTGTGGAATCTACAGATATAGAATAATCAGTATTATGGGGACATAAATACAACATACCTATCCTAACTCCTTTTTCTATTACCAGTGCTCCTTTAGTGATCTTCCACGACGTTTTTCCAAACGAAGACAAACAACCACTATCTCCCAACTGCCCTATTGAGATAATATTTCTTTTCATAGCAGGAATATACCTTACATCTTTTAGCAGCTATTCATTTCCATTATTTAACTTAATTTGTACCTTACCCATTCCAACAATTTTACATGGTTCATCATCCCCCAATAAAACATGTCCAAAATCACTTGGAACATAATCATTAAAGAATTTCCTATGGGGTGTAGCATGACATGAAGCCCTTGAATCAACTACCCAGTAATCACTAGTATTCTCTAATGCAAGAATCAAAGCATCTTGTAACACATCACCTACTACATTTGCTTCTTGAGTAGTCTCCTGCTGCCTGTCTCCTTTCTTCTTTGGAGCTCTATTCTCTTTCTTCAGATGTCATTTCTTATCATAGTTCCAACACTCTATCTTTCCAAATTGGGACTTGGATGTACCCTTTCTAGACTTGATATGATTTCCTGGGCTGCTTATTCTCTCCTTTTGTATCCTCCTTCTCTCCATAGTCAACGCATTACCTGACGTCTCACCTGCATTTTTTCTTCACATTTCCTCGCTAAGAATAATGCCAACAACATCATCAAATTTAAGTGTTTGAACTAGGGACAAAGTTTGTTACAGCCATGACTAAGCTATTCTAGCTTTTTGGAAATGAGCACAATATTAGAAGAGTCCTAAAATTATCATCAAATTTCACTTTTACATAACTTAGCTGACTAGTAAGTGTATTAAATTCATTTAAATGGTCAACAAAAGATCCACCTTCTGACATCTTCGTATTAAATAAACGCTTCATTAAAAATACCTTATTAGAAGTTGATGTTTTTTCATAGATCTCAGCCAATGCACTCATCACACCCTCAGTTGTATTTTATTTTAAGATATTGAAATCCATCGACGAATCCAGGAACAACCGTATTGTTCCTAGTGCCTTTGTGTCAAGAACCTCCCATTCTTCATCCTTCATAGTCGTCAACTATTTTGTTTTTCCACCCAACTGTAGCTATATTTTATTTTGGTACATATAGTCCTCCATTTGCATCTTCCATAACTGGTAGTTTTGGCCATTACATTTATCAACCCTAAACTTTCCTTATTCTTCCATTTCTACCACTCGAACCACGAACCCTTCTTTTCTATGAGTTTACCATCCAAATAGACCTTTTGGCTCTAATACCAATTTTTAGAAAAACTGGATTGCAAAGCAATAAAAATTATACATGTAAATAATTAAACAAGAAACAAATCTTAAACACATTACAAGAGAGACATAATTATAACGTAATTCACCCAAGATGGGCTACGTCCACATAGAAATTTCTAGTCCTTTATTATTACACCCTTCTATCAAAATTAAGGGATACAACTTGCAGCAACCCCGCTGCAGTTCCTCTTCACACTCTCACAATCTCTCTCACACAATCACAAAGATTGTTTACAATGCGACAATACAATACACAACCATATCAGAACACTCTTGGGAAGAATATAAAAGCCCTCAGATTAGATAATGGAGGAGAGTACATCAAAAGAGAATTCCAGTAGATTTGTTCTTCAACAAGTATTCAAAATCAACACTCAGTCTCGTACACACCACAACACAATGGTGTAGGCGAGAGTAAGAAAAAATATTTGAAAGAGATGGATACATGCCTTCTTGAAGCAAGAAATATTCCTCCATATATGTGGGCTGAAGTAGTAAAATGTTATTTGTACATCCGAAACAAAGTGCCTCACATGTCAGTGATTGGGTTCACTCCTTTCGAAGAATTGATGGGACATAAGCCTAATGTCTCACATCTGCGAGTTTTTGGCTCCAAAGCATGGGCCATAATTCCCACTGACAAGAGGAAATATTTCCAAGCTCAGAGTAGCAAAAAAATATTGCTAGGATATGAGGATGATGCAAAGGAATACAAATTGATGGATATTGCAACCAAAAAGTGTTTCATAGAGCGCAATGTTCAGTTTGAAGAATATCAGGTGCATCCAGTTGAAGAAGGTATAATTACTCAAACAATTCCATTTGTAGATAATGATGTCTTAACTAATATTTTTGATTCAGATTTTGAGGATGAGGATCAAGATTCTCAAGGTATTGATATTGAGAATGAACCTTAAGTAGATCCAGATCTAGATCTAGCACCTACTCCAAAGAAAATTCCTAAATGGGCCCAAAATCTCATTGAAGCTGCTGGGAATAGGGTTGGGGATCCAGATGTAAGAAGAAGAACAATATCCCAATATTAGGATGAAAACCTTGCTCTCTACCATACATATCCACTTCTCCTAGAGAGGTACTTCATGATGATGGGATTAGATCCACAGTCCTACCAAGAGGTTTTCCATGATCCAAGATGGCACTCTACCATGGATGATGAGTTTGATTCACTACAAGACAACCAAATTTGAAATCTTGTCTCCTTACCTCCTGGGAGAAAGATAGTTCAGTGCAAATGGATCTATAAGACCAAGCTAGTAGCTGATGGAATCACTACCAAGTACAAGTATCAGTTAGTGGAAAAGGGTAACTCACAATTCCATGGGTTGGAGTACAATGTGACATTCACTCGTGTTGCAAGAATGGACTCCATAAGGCTAGTTTTTGCCTTTGCAGCTTCGAAGAAATGGGAGGTACATAACATGGATGTAAAGAGTGCCTTCCTCCATGGTGACTTGGAAGAGGAGATCTATATGAAATAGTCTGAGGGGTACACTGAATATTCCTCCTTGGTTTGCAAATTGAGGAAATCTCTCTATGGGCTCAAGCAAGCCTCAAGGGCATGGTATACCAAGATAGGTTCCTTCCTAATGTCACAAACTTTGAGAGGTGCAAGTATGACTGCAATGTCTACATGCAACAGAAGGGAGGCTTCTTACTGTTGGTTGTTCTCTATGTGTATGACTTTCTCATTACTAGTGGCTCAACTTTTTAATTGAGAGGCATCAAGTTAGCTTTGAATGAAGCATTCTCCATGACTGATCTAGGGATGCCAAAGTAGTTTATTGGTATTGAAGTAAATAAAAAAGGTTTGGGAATCATGATTACACAATCCATATACATAGGATATTTTCTCAAAATATTCCACATGACTGATTGTAAAGCAACACCCTTCCCCTTCTTATCTGGCATAAGGTTGGAAGAAGGTGGTTCCACGCCATTGGTTGATAGTACAGTCTACAAATAGATGATTGGTATCCTATTGTACCTCACCCATTCGAGGCCAAATTTATCTTATGATGTGAGTGTTGTTTCTAGATTCATGCAGGAGCCACATGAGATGCATTGGAAAGCAACAAAGAACATATTTCATTATGTTCAAGGTGCGAGGGAGTTTGGGATCCACTACTCTGCTAGTGCACAGGTAAACCTGATTGGTTTTACTAATTTAGAATGGGCAGGTGATAGTAGTGACAAGAAATATACATTAGGATTTGTGTTCATGTTGGCATCTGGACCAATATGCTCGTCAAGCAATAAGCAAGAAACTCTTTCTCCCCCTTGAGCCGAGGGAGAGTATCAGGGGGCCATGAATACAACTATTTAGGCATTTGGCTACATGGCATTCTCATAGAGTTTGGCATTCACGCTTATACTTTAGTAGAACTCTTTTGTGATAGTCAAAGTGCAATCAAGATATCCAGTGATCCAGTGGAGAAGCAATAGACCAAGCACATTGAAGTCCACGTTCACAACATCTGAGAACTAGTGCATGGTAAGGACATCATTCTACATTACTACCTTACAGAGGAGCAAATTTTAGACATATTCACTAAGTCTTTAACTGAAAATAGATTAGTCTATCTTGGATCTCTGCTTGGTGTAAAGGTTTGATTCAGTTATTGTTCCTAGTTTTCCTTCTCATTTTGAGGGGGTATTTTTCACTTGAGGTTTTCCCCATTTTCTTGGTTTGTTGAGGTATTATTTTTTCATTATATTGTATGGGTGACTTTGGTCTTAGTTTCCATGGCCCAGTTTGTCCAAGTTAGGATTAAGGGGGGGGTGCTAGGATTAATTAGTGCTCTCTTTTCTCACCATAGTCTAATTGTCATTTCCTAGATTAGGAGTTTACTGCCACCTCAGTAGTGCTATGGGGGACTCATCTGGGGCCCACCTAACACTTGATGTGCCACTTTGAATGAGTTTAGGAGCTCCAAAGGCCAATCCCTATAATTTAGGATCCCACACCGATTCATGGGAGTTCATCATCAGTTCACCCTAGTATGTGTTGAGTTATCCTCATAAGGGAATCGATTAGTTCATCTCTAGTTAGTCTAGCACCACTCTTCCTTGATTCAATGAGGTTAGGTGCCTTTTCCTACCTACCTTGTTCAATTAATTGACTGTGAACTAATTTAGTTTTCTTGAGTTATATTAGTGAGCTCTCAGTGGTGATTTTCTCACATTGATTTAGCACTGGATTCAGTCCAAGTTGGTGAATTCAAATCCTAGCTAGTGTATTCAAATTCTCCCTATTTTATCATCATTGTATTACACAAAGGTTAATGATAATTGATGTAATTTTATGTTGACCAATTTTGTCTCCTAGTTGTTCAATTTTCACCATGAATGTTTGATCAATGTACACTAAATTGCTTCTCTCTCCTACAACCTTCTTTCACAATGAATTCATTCAAGCCCGAGGATCCTAAGCTTTGCTAAATTAAACATGCTCTATAGGGATACATTGACACATATATGGCAGGTAATACAGACAACAAGAGGAGCACCACAAGATATGTTTTCACTATGGGTGGAACAATAGTAAGTTGGATTGGAAAACTACAAAAGGTTGTTTCACTTTCAACAACGGAAGCAGAGTATCTTGCTTCTACAAAGACTAGTAAAGAGATGGTTTGGCTGCAGAGGTTTATGGAGGAATTGGTTAAGAATCATGGGAATAGTAATTTGTATAGTGACAATCATAGTTCCATTCATATTGAAAAGAACTAATCCTTTCATTTGAATACTAAACATATACAACTCAAGTACCATTTCATAAGATCTATTCTAGAAGATGAATTGCTAAAGTTAGAAAAGATACATACTAGCCAGAATCATGTTGACATGTTGACAAAGGTAGTAACCAGAGAGAAACTGAGTACCTGCTCGGTTTCAGTTGGCCTTCAAGCATGAAGGTGAAGATGAGAAATTTCCCAGGTCCAAGGTTCAGAGCATAGTCCAATAAGTGAAACGATGGTGGAGTTGTTGTGATCATCCTCCAAGTGGGATATTGTTGGTTGTGGAGCTTGATATTCCAGATTTAGAGATGCTATTTTTCAGTCATTTTTGTACCCCAGTTTTAATGTACACTAATCCCAACAGGGGGGTGAAGGGGGAAATCATAATGGCCAACAGTTTGTGGGCCCATGGTATTTTCCCATGGTAATTCCCCTATAAAAATAAAGCATTGTAACATGACTTTGTATTGTATTGTAGAATTGTAAAATGATCTTCGTGATTATGTGAGAGAGACTATGAGAGGAGAGGAAGTGCAGTGGGTGTGCTGCAGGTTGTATCCATTTATTTTGCTGGACAATATGATAATAAAGGGCTGGAAATTTTTGTGTGGACGTAGCCCATCTTGGGTGAACCACGTTATATCTATTTCTCTCTTGTAATGTGTTTTAATATTCACATATTGATTATTGTTATTGCTCTGCGATCCTGTTTCTAACATGCAATTATTGTGGTTTTACGTAGCAAAATGTAACAATGTAGTTTTTTCATCGAGGGGGATCACAACCAATGCTAATTTTTCAATGTGGATGTAATTGAGTGGCGTTCCTTTCATTTTATTGCTTTTCTAATAAATGATGCAATCACACTGATATTCACAATTTTGAACTAAGACACCTATGATCGAACATGACGACATTGAAACATAAAGGATAAAATATTCAATGTTGGGTGGGGAGATAAGAGGAGTTGATGTAAAATCATTTTTAAGTACATTAATATACATTTTTGCTTGGTCATCCCATTGAAATGGGATGCATTTCATGAGAATGCATAGGATTCCCTACACTTGTGTAGCCTAATCTATTGGGCTAGAAAAGAGCACAAGGAAGAATCCGAAGCGCAAGCACGAGACAGAGGAAAATCATGCACGTGACGGGATACATGCAGGTAAAGGATGGAAGGAAAGTGCAGAGAAGAGAAAATTGCAGCGAGGATTGGTGCGACATGGAAAATAAGACCCAAATTTGGTGGGACATTAGTAGGTAGAAGAGTAAAGGCTGGATAGGTGCAAGTCAAGAAGGACTGTAGGAGCTCGAGCCGACAGAAGACAAAAGGACAGTTTTGTGGTTAGTTATGACTTGTACAGGCATACAGAAAGAAGTTTTGCGACTAGTTATGGCCTGCAAGTAATGTAATGAAGTACATTTTGTGGCAAGTATGGCCTATCATCAATGTAATAGAAGATATTTTGTGGCTATTTATGTCTATAATAACTGAGCTATACTCAGTGGAACCTGCGCAGTCTTGTAAACACTATAAATAGGAGGAACGCATTCTATATAAGGATTAGCTTCATTAAGAGTTTATAAGAGTAGAGAGTATTGTGAAAGATCAGAGAGGAATCTGATAGTAGTAGGTTGTTGAGCCACAGATCTCCAGCTAAGTGCGCATACCGTTTTGTAGGATTTAATCTGCACCTGAGTGCACAGAAAATAAAGTATAAGAGTCGATCTAGGCTGTGTGCAGATCAGTAGAAGTAGATAGAAGGATACAACATAGATCATGAGAGCAAGAAGAGTCCGATCCAAAAGAAATATTTTAAAATTGTCTATGAGTTGCACTGCAAGGTGCTATATATATTTCTCATGCCAGATGAAGAGCACCTTGGTGGTTTTTCCCAGATGGGTTTCCATGTTAATGAATGATTGAATGTTGTGTTGAATGTTTAACTGTTAATGTTGAATGCTTGTTTAACCCACATTATTTATGGTTATTGTTTGAATGAATATCGCAATACTGATAAGCAGTGAATGAATGGATATCTAAGCAGCATCAAAGCATTGTGTATTAGTTCATGTTTAAACACTATTAAGTCTTAATATAAGTCACATCACAGTCACTTGCTATTAAGGAATCAGCTGCGTCACACCATTGCACCAGCTGCTAAGTTGTTAAGGACAAGGTTGTGGCGCAATGTTGCTCCTCTGTCGAGTAGTGGAAGACTGCAATCCTCCATCTCTGTTGTCAAAACCCCCAATTTTTCACAAAAATTTAAAATTTTGAGTTAACAATAAATGCTAAAACCTGTGGTTTACTAACAGCTAATAGTTGGCATAAAAGAAACAATTAAGTAATTAGTTTCACTAAATTCTAAAATAACTTAACAGTTTATTTTTCGTAGCAAGAATTAATTCTTTTTGTGTGCTGTTTGCTTCAGTTTACTGATTAGTTCTTTTATGTTAGTAGGCAAAATCTACTTTTGAATCCGGGGCTTACTTAGCATTCGTGCTAACGCAGATGAATACTGTTTCTTACATGTTTATAGGTATGATCGATCGAGTATATTTTAAAAGATCTTTTAGTGTCAGCAGTATTTTGTTTGCAATTTAAAAAGCTTAGTAAAATAAGCTGCTAAACTCTAGACAGCTCCTGTAAGGTAAAATCATTTGATTTTCATCAGTTTTCCCAGTAAGCAAGTTTAGAAATAAGTAACGATAGTACAACATATTTGCGACTCTAAACACTAGAATCTCAGTTACCAGTATTTCTACTTTAGTCTAAGTAATTTGTAATATTTATAAACATTGTTTTTGTCAGTATTTATGCAATAGTATCTTATTTTTCCTGTGTATTTATTAACCCTTAATTTGTTTCTATAAGATACTTACAGCCTGTTATCTTTTGAACAGTAAAAACCTTCGAGTGTAAAACTATGACTATCATGCCCTTCTATATAAGCTTATGTTTACCACTATTTTATTCCCAAGTCTAACTCTATGTTCTAGTAACTTTTGGTTTTAATAGAGTCATTCCTATTTCAGTTATCAGGTTTACTTCTATAATTATCTTACTGTCCATTAGACATTCTGAATGAAAATAAAACCAAGTTGAGTTATACTCCCAAGTTCTAACAAAGTATTGTCGCTTAAACTATGTGATAGAATTTCATGATAACATTCTTATCTTCAGCTTTGTACTACTTCACGGCTTTGATGCTATTTGAGTTATTAGTTCAAGTAAATTTCGTAGATATGCATAATCGATTTGTTCGATGGACATTCAATCTACCAAATAGTTTGTTATTATAGCCTATTTTAATCTAGCCTTTAAATTCCTTTGCATTATTACAAGGTACTATCTATAAGTTTTAGACTTGTAATATTCTTATGACAAAAGGGTTTACTATGCACAAGCTATAGTTTATCTTTGCTACTAGAGAATCCATAGTCATTTAATAGTTAGCATGCACTCTTTTATAACTATATTAAAGACTTAAACTTTGACCTAATCTATAAACAAGACATATATTACATGATTTCTATTTTATCAAAACCATGTTTAGAGTATAGTTATGCCACCGATTATATTGTTATGGGATGTTATTATATGACAACATAATATTATTGGTAGTAAGGGATTAATGTATAATCCACTTCGGGTTTTAATTTAAGATTTATATCTGACATTAAAGCTTAGTCAATGTAACCCCCATGTTGATAAACTTATCATTATGTTAATATAACACATTGTGCAAATGATTAGTGATTTGGTTACGAATTATTGGGTTGACAAAGGTTTACTCCACGCTTCCTTAAACAAATAATTGGGATATTGCTCCCATGCAGGAACTATAGGACACGACCCTTGATGCATGAATAAATTTGTTGCTACGTGGTTGATTTCTGTCCATGCCTGGAAAATATATAATTCTATGGAAACCTAACCATCTCATTCTTGTCCTGCAGTTTACGCTGGCTCTAGGGTTGCTTGGCTTGTATCCCATGGAGGGCATCGTTTCTTCTGGTTACAGTTGCCTTGTGCCTTGACTTCGTGCTGCTTCCATTCTCTGATGTGTGGTTTTGATTGCTGGTTCTTTCTCTGCAATACATGGAGTTGTCTTTCCTGCTACCCTCGTCTCGCTGCCTATGAAACTTTTCTTCCAAAGCCTGCGTAGCTTGGTGACTGCTTCGGTTTCCTTCTCTGGTTCTCGTGGCTCGCCATTGTGTGAGGTTCTTGAGGGTTGTTGGGTTCCCAACTGCACCGCCTATAGGTGACAGTGCTTCGTGAAGTTGTTCGTTGTTCTCCCAATGATAGGTAATTATCACAATTTAATTATTTTTAATTACTGCAAGTTTCAAAAGGATATTTTTAAGCTTTAACAAGTAAATGGTTACATTGATAGTGGTTGTTGTTTGCTACAGGTGCTCGTCGTTGTGAATCTTGAACAAAGGATAAAAGACAGCCTAAAGCAAAGGCCATGGCTCGTGGTTCAAACTCGGGTAAGCCCCGTGGTCTAAAAGATGGATTCTCCCTCTATTAGTGTTAAGGTGGTCGTTGGACTTGCCCAGGGTTTTGGAAAACCCTCTCTCGTCTCGTCACGAGTTATGTTATTGTTTTTACTATTTTACAGGCTGTTAGGACAGTACTTGAATCCAAACCCTTGCTAGGGTAGATTCGATTTGTATTGTGCACTGCTCTTAGTCAAAGTTTTGGCTTCACAGTCGGGTTTAAGTTTGTAAATTTTGTAAAGGTAGAACAGTTGTAAACTCATTTTTGGTTGCTAGTAGTTCACGCTATACTCTGTGTAATTTTAGGGTTTTTACCCTTCCTGAATATAATGAAATTATAAACTCAGTTGAGTACTTTGTAAGGGTTTTATAAATTAAAATTTAAGGTTGATACCTACAGCCGTAACTTAAATTTTGTTTGTTTTGATGGAAGTCATGGGTTAGGGTTTGACATGTAAAAAAACCTTGTTTGATTTATACTAAAGATAATAATTACACTGTTTCTCTAATTTATTCTATTTGTCCTTAAAGGACCGTGAGTAGATTATTAGACTGGTTATTGATGGTTACATAATTTTTGTAAATTTGGTTAATATTTTGATATTTGTAATGTAATAGTTTTAAGGGTTTGAAACCTGACATTTATTTCTATAGATGTATGCTGTTATTAAGAGACTCTGTTTCTCTTGTAAATGCATTTATACAAGTTAATTAGTAATGTAGTTTATTTTTGTGCATAACAATTTTAGTTAGTAGCTTTAAAAGAACTACCCTATGTATAACCTAGGTTACTACAGTATTTAAAATATTTATAAATTACACTCATAATATGAGCTAGGGTTTACTCCCTTTTAACTTTGATAGAATATTAATTCATGTGTTATTATCTTGTAAATTTAATTACCGTTGCACAGTTTTTCTTCAATTTGTTTTTATGAATTAATATTTCATAAATATCACTGTTTAAGGATAATAATAATATTATTATCTATGTATAATATCTATTCTTAAGTTTATGTTGGTTTTTATTTGTATAATAATTACGTCTGAGAGCAGTCTGTAATATTTGTGTTATTTAATTCAATTGTTTCTGTAGACTTACTAGAAAAATAAAAGAACTTTCTTACCTATCAATATTCTTTACATTTATACTATATGTAAAAGTTTAAGGATAGTTTCTTATAATGTTAACTTAAACCTAAGTTACTACTGTCCTTTAGTTATTAAAGCTAAGAAAAGAATACTGTAACATTTATCATATTCTTAACTATAGTTCAGATAGATGCAGGAAGATTAGTTGTCACTAAAAGAAGAAGATAAGCTATCTGTATTATGTTTACATCTTTTCTTAACATAAATAATAACTTTCAACTAATAATACTAGTTCTACTACTTCAATACAATGTACAGTTTATAGAAGTAGATACTGTGTAGGAAATGAATTATATACTTAACAAACTACTGTCAGTAAATAAAAGATTCTTGACTTTTTATGATATTTTAAACACAGTCTAGTTCTGACAACATCTCTACAAAACAGATTAATAAACTTCCTAGAAAACAACTATCTATTGATAGGAACTATTTCAATACTCTAAAAACATAAATATTCTATTTATTTATATTCTTATCATACTTCATTTATTTAAACACACTACCTATGCTAGAGTACGATCTGGTTACTTCAGATGGGGAAAAAAACAGGTAGGATTTATCTTTCATCATAGTAGAGATTCAACCTAGAAATAACTAAGAGATTTCAACACAACATAACATAAAATTATTCATTAATTTCTCACACATAGATATAAACTATAACACATAAATTGAAAGATAATGGAACCTGTCTTTAAAGCTGGACGACAACAACAATGGGAGGCCGTTCCTCCCTACCAACTCCTAGAGAGCACTCAAACAACGAATTCTCAGGACCCCCGAGCTTGTTCTGGTCTCCTTGGTTGGAACTAGATGGAGCAATCAACAAAGTACTAGTCCTGAGACTTAATACCAATTTTGCATACTGCAGTAAGATCTTTCAGCTGCAAAGCTGTACTAGATCAATTTCCTGCAGTTTACCCCTCAAACACCTTCCTTCAAATTTCCCTTTCCCAATGAATTCCTTGAATTTCTTTCACTTCAATGATTCTTCTCTTGGATTGAGCAACCTCAGCTCTCTACATTGGGCACTTTTATTAAGATTGCCTAGGTCTTTTTGGGTTGGTTGTCATTAACTAAGCCACCTGCTCTGATCCCAGTTTCTTGGGGAATCATGACCGCAAATGTAGGGAGGTTGCCACCTGCAACATAGGAAGTGTTTGAGGATGCTGCCACTTGTCTTTTTGTTCTCCACCTAGTTCCCTCCACCAACTTGACCAGTAACACACTTTTTAACAGCTCTCCCAAGCTGTTGTCTCCACTTTTATTTATTTAAAAATAAAATATTCAGAATTACATTCCATGTATTTTGACTCTACTGAGTCATTATTTTCAACTTAGCATTAAATTTAACATAATGTCTTGGAATCAAATAAAAATAAGATAACATTATTTTACAAAATTGGGGCATGTGACATACACACCCCCTTAGAATATAACATCGTCCTCGATGTTATTTATTCTTCATCCTCCGAAGTCCACTGGAATAGAATTGGATATGCATCTCACATTTTACTTTCCAATTCCCAGGTGGCTTCCTTAGGACTAAGGTGCTTCCATTGCACCTTCACCTATCCAATGGTGCGGTTCCGAAGTGTAATTTCCCTTCTCCCGAGTATACAGTCCGGTTCCACCAGGAATTCTCCTTCTGGTTCCACCTTCTACTTCCACCATGGAAGTCTGATATTCAGCTTTTTGGTTCTCCAAGACTTCGATAATTCTGGGCATGCTCCTTGCTAGTTCCCCAACGATCATCTCCTCCTGTATGGTATGAATGTTGCTAACAGTCTTCTTCCGGTTTGGACAGACTGAAGCATAGTGCGGGCCATTACATTCCCAAAACTTGACAGGCTCTTTACGCTCAAAATTCTTGGTAAAATTTGCATGATTATTTTCATTTTCTTTACCCTTAAAATTGTTCTGATTGTTGGGTGTCTATTCCTGTTTCCTTGGAAATTCTTGTTGTTAGAATAGTTTTTGGCCTTATTATTCTTGAAATTCCTGTTAGGCACAAAATCCTTCTTCTTAAATTCGGATTGATTATTATTTTTCTTAGCCTTCCAGTTGGCCAAGCTTTCTTTCTTCCGATTCGGCTCAAAACAAAAGTTAGCCTTCCTCATAGCTTCCTCCAAGTTCTTTGGGTTATCATATTCAATTCTATCTTTAATATGATACGGTAGATAGCTAAGGAATTGATGTACTTTTGGTTTCTCATCTACAAGGTAGGGTACATACCTAAGTAGACTTAAGAACTTGCTGTTCAGATCCTTCATTGTCATTGAACCTAACTTCAGTTCATAAAACTTCTTAGCTCTTTCCTCGTAATACTGCTCAGACATGAATTTCTTTTTAAAATACCGCTTAAAGGTACTCCAGTTAACTTCTTTCTCTTTTACACCCTTAACTCTCTTCAAGTCCTACCACCAAATATCAGCCTTTCCTGAGAGGTTATATATAGCCATCCTAGCCTTTAATTGGTTAGAATAATTATATATTTGGAAGTACTTCTTCGTCCCAGACAACCAATACTCAGCTTCCTCCCCCTTCTTAGTCTCTCCATTAAAAGTTGGTGGTTTTATATTTTTGAATTCCCCTGAAATTTCCTCATAAGGTTTGTATTTTCGCTTCTTAACATATAGATCATCATCACTACTGTCACTAGTAGTATGGTAACTTTGTCGTTCACCAAACACTTCAGACGATGAACTACTTCCAGTTTTTGTATGCTTCATCTTTTTAAATCTTCGTTGATGACTGGCATCTTCAGATTCCGCCTTCCTAACCCTACCCTCAGTTTGAAACTTTTCCATTAGGATCTGATTCAGCTCTTCTTGAGCCCTCAGAATCCTTTCATTCTCTCTCTTTACAGACTCCATTTCAGTTTTCAAATCTTTTACAGTCTGTAACAGCTCTGAGGAATTTGTAGTTACATCCTCTAGTATAGGATCTCTGGGTAAATTTCCTGTTTCTATAGCTGGAGACTCCTCCTGTGCATACTCTTCTAGCCTTGCCATACCTGCCTGTTAAACTTCAGAAAAAAGACAATTCTCTATTGAATAACATTTTAAAAATAAAATATGTTAGCATAATAATTTAATTTACTGTTTTATGAAAGCTAGTTGGGCTGCATCAAGGCCTAGTGTTTGAACCTTGTGCTATGATACCACATGTCAAAACCCCCAATTTTTTACAAAAAATTAAAATTTTGAGTTAACAATAAATGCTAAAACCTGCGGTTTACTAACAGCTAACAATTGGCATAAAAGAAATAGTTAAGTAATTAGTTTCACTAAATTCTAAAATAACTTAACACTTTATTTTTCGTAGCAAGAATTAATTCTTTTTGTGTGCTATTTGCTTCAGTTTACTGATTAGTTATTTTATGTCAGTAGGTGAAATCTACTTTTGAATCTGGGGCTTACTTAGCATTCGTGCTAACGCAGATGAATACTGTTTCTTACAGGTTTACAGGTATGATCAATCGAGTATATTTTAAAATATCTTTTAGTGTCAACAGTATTTTGTTTGCAAATTAAAAAGCTTAGTAAAATAAGCTGCTAAACTCTAGACAGCTCCTGTAAGGTAAAATCATTTGATTTTCATCATTTTTTCCAATAAACAAGTTCGGAAATAAGTAACGACAATACAACATATTTGCGACTCTAAAAACTAGAATCTCAGTTACCAGTATTTCTACTTTAGTCTAAGTAATTTGTAATATTTATAAACATTGTTTTTGTCAGTATTTATGCAATAGTATCTTATTTTTCCTGTGTATTTATTGACCCTTAATTTGTTTCTATAAGATATTTACATCTTGTTATCTTTTGAACAGTAAAAACCTTCGAGTGTAAAACTATGACCATCATGCCCTTCTATATGAGCTTATGTTTACCACTATTTTATTCCCAAGTCTAACTTTGTGTTCTAGTAACTTTTGGTTTTAATAGAGTCATTTCTATTTCAGTTATCAAGTTTACTTCTATAATTATCTTACTGTCCATTAGACATTCTAAATGAAAATAAAACCAAGTTGAGTTATACTCCCAAGTGCTAACAAAGTATTGTCGCTTAAACTATGTGATATAATTTCATGATAACATTCTTATCTTCAGCTTTGTAGTACTTCATGACTTTGATGCTATTTGAGTTATCAGTTCAAGTAAATTTCATAGATATGCATAATTGATTTGTTCGATGGACATTCAATCTACCAAATAGTTTGTTATTATAATGTATTTTAATCTAGCCTTTAAATTCCTTTGCATTATTACAAGGTACTATCTATAAGTTTTAGACTTGTAATATTCTTATGGCAAAAGGGTTTACTATGCACAAGCTATAGTTTATCTTTGCTACTAGAGAATCCATAGTCATTTGATAGTTAGCATGCACTCTTTTATAACTATATTAAAGACTTAAACTTTGACCTAATCTATAAACAAGACATATATTACAAAAATTCTATTTTATCAAAACCATGTTTACAGTATAGTTATGCCACCGATTATATTGTTATGGGATGTTATTATATGGCAATATAATATTATTGGTAGTAAGGGATTAATGTATAATCCATTTCGGGTTTTAATTTAATATTTATACGTGACACTATAGCTTAGTCAACGTAACCCCCACATTGATAAACTTATCATTATGTTAATATAACACATTGTGAAAATGATTAGTGATTTGGTTACGAATTATTGGGTTGACAAAGGTTTACTCCACGTTGCCTTAAACAAATAATCGGGATATTGCTCCTATGCAGGAACTATAGGACACAATCCTCACTGCATGGATAGATTTGTTTCTACGTGGTTGATTTTTGTCTACGCCTAGAAAATATATAATGCTATGTAAACCTAACCCATCTCATTCTTGTCCTGCAGTTTACGCTGGCTCTAGGGTTGCTTGGCTTGTCTCCCATGGTGTTCGTCGTTTCTCCTAGTTACAGTTGCCTGGTGCCTTGACTCTGTGCTACTTCCATTCTACGATGTGTGGTTTTGATTACTGGTTCTTTCTTTGCAATACATGGAGTTGTCTTTCTTGCTACCCTCGTCTCGCTGCCTGTGAAACGTTTCTTCCAAATCTTGCGTAGCTTGGTGACTGCTTTGGTTTCCTTCTCTGGTTCTCGTGGCTCGCCATTGTGTGAGGTTCTTGAGGGTTGTTGTGTTCCCAACTGCACCGCCTGTAGGTGACAGTGTTTCATGAAGCTGTTCGTTGTTCTCCCAATGATAGGTAATTATCATAATGTAATTATTTTTAATTGCTACAAGTTTCAAAAGGATATTTTCAAGCTTTAACAAGTAAATGGTTTCACTGACAGTGGTTGTTGTTTGCTGCAGGTGCTCGCTGCTATGAAGCTTGAACAAAGGATAAAAGACAGCCTAAAGCAAAGGTCGTGGCTCGTGGTTCAAACTCGGGTAAGCCCCGTGGTCTGAAAGATGGATTCTCCCTCTATTAGTGTTAAGGTGGTCGTTGGACTTGCCCAGGGTTTTGGAAAACCCTCTCTCGTCTCGTCACGAGTTATGTTATTGTTTTTACTATTTTACAGGCTGTTAGGACAGTACTTGAATCCAAACCCTTGCTAGGGTAGATTCGATTTGTATTGTGCACTGCTCTTAGTCAAAGTTTTGGCTTCACAGTCGGGTTTAAGTTTGTAAATTTTGTAAAGGTAGAACAGTTGTAAACTCATTTTTGGTTGCTAGTAGTTCACGCTATACTCTGTGTAATTTTAGGGTTTTTACCCTTCCTGAATATAATGAAATTATAAACTCAGTTGAGTACTTTGTAAGGGTTTTATAAATTAAAATTTAAGGTTGATACCTACAGCCGTAACTTAAATTTTGTTTGTTTTGATGGAAGTCATGGGTTAGGGTTTGACATGTAAAAAAACCTTGTTTGATTTATACTAAAGATAATAATTACACTGTTTCTCTATTTTATTCTATTTGTCCTTAAAGTACTGTGAGTAGATTATTAGACTGGTTATTGATGGTTACATAATTGTTTTAAATTTGGTTAATATTTTGATATTTGTAATGTAATAGTTTTAAGGGTTTGAACCCTGACATTTATTTCTATAGATGTATGCTGTTATTAAAAGACTCTGTTTCTCTTGTAAATGCATTTATACAAGTTAATCAGTAATGTAGTTTATTTTTGTGCATAACAATTTTAGTTAGTAGTTTTGAAAGAACTACCCTATGTATAACCTAGGTTACTTTAGTATTTAAAATATTTATAAATTACGCTCAAAATATGAGCTAGCGTTTACTCCCTTTTAACTTTGATAGAATATTAATTGCTCTGTTATTCTCTTGTAAATTTAATTATTGTTGCACAGTTTTTCTTCAATTTGTTTTTATGAATTAATATTTCATAAATATCAATGTTTAAGGATAATAATAATATTATTTGTATTTATAATATTATTATCTATGTGTAATATCTATTCTTAAGTTTATGTTGGTTTTTATTTGTATAATAATTACGACTCAGAGCAGTCTGTAATATTTGTGTTATTTAATTCAATTGTTTCTGTAGACTTACTAGAAAAATAAAAGAACTTTCTTACCTGTCAGTATTCTTTACATTTATACTGTCTGTAAAAGTTTAAGGATAGTTTCTTATAATATTAACTTAAACCTAGGTTACTACTTTCCTTTAGTTATTAAAGCTAAGAAAATAATACTGTAACATTTATCATATTCTTAACTATAGTTCAGATAGATGCAGGAAGATTAGTTGTCACTAAAAGAAGAAGATAAGCTATCTGTATTATTTTTACATCTTTTCTTAACATAAATAATAACTTTCATTAGAGGAAATTTCAACTCAAAATGGGCCTCCTAAAATGAACTAATAAAATAATAGTTAAAATAATAAAATAATATTTATTAATTTTGGAGGAAGAAAAGAAAAAAACTACTTTTTTGTTTGTATTTTTTACATATCTCCCTATGTTTTTACTCAAATTTCGATCGGGAGAGCTCATTGGATGCGGAATTAAATTCCGCATCCAACGAGTACCCAATTGGCATACTTTTGAAGGACCCCGCTACCCCAAAAACAAGAAATACCTGAAAAAATGGAATGATGATGTTCCCGATCAAAATTTGAGTAAAAACACGGGGAGATATGTCAAAAATACAAACAAAAAAGTAGTTTTTTTTATGATACCTATCCGCAAATTTATATTAAAAAAGTGTTTAAGACCTATACGGTATTTCAAATTTAAAGCAATTTCATTGGATAACACATGATGACATGGAATTTGAATAAAAGTTAAAAGGCCCATTTTGAGTTGAAATTTCCTCTAATGCAACTGATAATACTAGTTCTACTACTTCAATACAATGTACAGTTTATAGAAGTAGATACTGTGTAGGAAATGAATTATATACTTAACAAACTATTGTCAGTAAATAAAATATTCTTGTCCTTTTATGATATTTTAAACACACAGTCTAGTTCTGACAACATCTCTACAAAACATATTAATAAACTTCCTAGAAAGCATCTATCTACTGATAGGAACTATTTCAATACTCTGAAAACATAAATATTCTATTTATTTATATTCTTATCATAATTCATTTATTTAAACACACTACCTATGCTAGAGTACGATCTGGTTACTCCAGATGGGGAAAAACATAGGTAGGATTTATCTTTCATCACAGTACAGATTCAGCCTAGAAACAACTAAGAGATTCCAACACAACATAACATAGAATTATTCATTAATTGCTCACACACAGATATAAACTATAACACAGAAATTGAAAGATAATGGAACCTCTCTTTAAAGCTGGACGAGAACAGCAATGGGAGGCTGTTCCTCCTTACCAACTCTTGGAGAGCGCTCAAACAACGACTTCTCAGGACCCCCGAGCCTGTTCTGTTCTCCTTGGATAGAACAAGATGGAGCAATCAACAAAGTACTAGTCCTGAGACTTAATACCAACTCTGCATACTACAGTAAGATCTTTCAGCTGCAAAGCTGTACTAGATCAACTTCCTGCAGTTTACCCCTCAAACACCTTCCTTCAAATTTCCCTTTCCCAATGAATTCCTTGAAGTGCATTCACCTGAATGATTCTTCTCTTGGAATGAGCAGCCTTAGCTCTCTACATTGGGCACTTTTATTAAGATTTCCTAGGTCTTTTTGGGTTGGTTGTCATTAATTGAGCCACCTGCTCTAATCCCACTTTCTTGGGAAATCATGACCCCAAATGTAGGGAGGTTGCCACCTACAACATAGGAAGTGTTTGAGGATGCTGCCACTTGTCTTTTTGCTCTCCACCTAGTGCCATCCACCAACTTGACCAGTAACACTCTTTTTAACAGCTCTCCCAAGTTGTTGTCTCCACTTTTATTTATTTAAAAATAAAATATTCAGAATTACATTCCATATCTTTTGACTCTGTTGAGTCATCAGTTTCAACTTAGCATTAAATTTAACATAATGTCTTGGAATCAAATAAAAATAAGATAACATTATTTTACAAAATTGAGGCATGTGACATCTGTCAACCTCCTTGGTCGTGGGCCAATGGACTATAATCCCTCGCCGACTACGAAAACATGGTTCTGGAAGTTAGACATTAAGATATCTTGGGTGAGACTGTGCCTGCCTTCCAGGTGTTGCCGGTTGAGCTTGCTCATCGGGCCGATGCCTTTGGGTGTTTTGTTGGTTTTGTATTGTTGTTGAAATTGGGTCATGAGAGTGGGGAAATTAGGCCAACAAATGGTTCCGTTGCCGGGACCCTTAATCATTTGAGTCGAGGGAGATGTTGTGGAATTCGACAAATAAGGAAATAGAGGATTGGATGGAGTCTAAGACGCTAACATTTGCATAAGAGGAAAGCATAAGATCACTGTTGAGAGCAGAAAACTACCTAGACCAATACATATACTTTGATATTCATGAGGTATTCTTTGAAGAGTTTCCTATTGTGCTGCATGAGTGGTTGTCAAGATTGGTGAATCGACAAGAAAATTTCCAAAGAAGAGAAGCGTTCGAGTGGAGTGATCAGTTGAACTTTGAGTTAACCAGTGTAAGTAACCCCATATCTAGAGCTGTTGATTTTTGGGTCGACAATATTTTGCAAGGGTACATTACTGAGTTTGCAGTAGAAACAATAACGTTATATAGTGAGGCTAAAAGAAATTTTTTCCAAGGACCTCGGTGAAGGTACTTGTTATCTATAAGTACATGGATAAAGATGCTCATCTATGAGAATGGAATCCCGTAGTTGAGCAGTTGAGTCGCATATCCAGAGGAGGGGAAGTGTTACAAACGACCTATAGATAAAATTGGAGATGGTGAGATGAGATGTTCCCAGGAAGTACAGAACCTGAACTAGAAGCTGGATTCCTAAGGAGTGGAAGAAGATTCTGGTAAGGAAAGACAAGAAAGACAATAGGAGGTAGATAGACACCTATTCTGTTTGAAGAGAGTGAGTGTGGGGTTGAGTCACGGATAAATGAAGGGTCTTGTGATGAAGAGGAATACTGTAGCCTGATTTCTGAAGGAGCAGAAGAATTTGGATGTCACATGCCCCATTTCTGCAAAAACAATTTTATATTATTTGAGGAACAATATGTTAAATTTTATGCTAAGTTGTAATTGATGACCCAATGGGGTCAAGGATATTTAATGTAAATTCTGAATATTTTATTTATAAATAAATAAATGAGGAGACAACAGCTTATGAGAGCTGTTAAAAGAGTGTTTACTGGTCAAATTGGTGGAGGAGATTGGGTGGAGAGCAAACTGACATGTGGCAGCATCCTCAAACCACTTCCAACTGTTGAAGGTGGCAACGTCCCTACATTTGTGGTCATGATTCCCTAAGAAAGTGGAAGCAGAGCAGGTGGCTCAATTAATGAAAAATGACCCAAAATACCTAGGTAATATTTATAAAAATTCCCATTGAAGAGAGCTGAGGCTGCTCATTCTAGAGAAGTGATCATTAAGGTTGAATGAATGTACTTCAGAGAAATTCAATGGAAGGGAAATCTAGAAAGTGTTTGAGGGGATAACTGTTGATTGATCTAGTTGTAGTTTTTAAGCTGAAGATCATACTACTAAGAGCATAGTGTTTTATTGAGGTATTGAACTAGTCAGTTGATGGAGGGTTCTACTGTTTGCATTCTCCACCCAGTTCTCATCCAAGAAGACTAGGAACAGGCTCAGGGGTTCTGAGGAGGCATTGTTTGAGTGCTCTCCAGGAGATTGGTAGGGAGGAGTGACCTCGTAAAGTCGTTGTCGTCTGTCCTCAACAGGTTCTATGTTATTTGAATTTACTATTTTTAGTTAAATAATCTTAGTTTATCTACTAAATGAATGTTAAAAGTTCAGAGTTTGTGAAATGTTAGATTTAGTACTCTTATTAGATTGTTATAGAAATGAAATTGGTTTAGATAATAATGAAATAGAATGAAAATAAATTTCTAGACCGTGTTTTTCCACACCTGGAAACCAGGTCGTACTCTAGCACAGTTAGAATGCTTTAAGTAGATGAAAGAATTCCTTCAGAGAATTAAAATAGTAGATAGGATTTTGTATCTGTAGATAGTAGAGTAATATTTGTTTCCACATTTGAAATATAATGGAAAACAATATTATGGTTTATTTGTGCTTACTATTTTTACTTAATATAACTGAATAAAATGCAGGAAAAGTAATAGTAAACTATACTAGAGTTATAGTAACAGTATATTGATACAAATAAAAGTTTATAGAAGATAACAGTTAAGTGATTACACAAGTTATTAATCACACAATATATCTTATAAACTATTTACTAAATTCTAAACTATTACTTAAAGTAAACCAGATTAGGGTTATATATATAAACCCTTGTTTTATAAAAAAATAAACAGAGTTCCAAGGTTAACCATCTATTCAATATAGAGTTCTGAATAATTGTAATCTACAGAATAGTAAATGAAATAAATGTAAATATAAATATTAAACTAAATAAAACTAAGAATTGCATAAATAGGAGCTAATTATTTTAAACAAACAGGCTTATAACTTGAGAAAGAAGAATCAGAGGGTCGAAACCCTACACAACTAAATTACCCAATTAAAAATTAACCAGTAAGTATAATCAGTTATATTATTAATTGTGTAATAAAATTAACATGAAGACTACAACTCATGTTTCAGATTGAATACATTCTTGTACTTAAAATTTAAAATGTATTTACAACCTCTTTTAAAATGAAGTACTTCATTAACAGGTTAATAAACAACAATATACCGGTAATAACGAAACTGAAGCAAACAAGAAACAGTGCCGAAGTAATAATTTAGTTAAGAAAACATTTACACAAGGGTTTCATTTTCTTTAAACCCTAACTATTATATTCTGAACTGCTAAGAATAAAATTTATAATTTACATTACGACTATTCCATAGTCTTTATATTAATATTATTTACTTATAAATGTATAATAAACAGTAAATTTCTTCACTAACAGTTGAAGAAGGAAAAACCCTATTTTTTTTCAGTATAATTATTTACAGGTTAATGAAAACATAACAATGCAAGATAGAGCTCAAGTTTAACAAAATATTTATTTATAAAACCAACTGTAATACATTGTCAATCCATAAGGCTGAATCCTAAATTAAAAACCAAATACGTATCACGGATCTAAGGCCGATTTTACCCAGTATAACAGTGAGGGTTTGCACATAAAACTTGAAAGCAACATTATATTAAAATTTCTTAACTAATGAGAAACCGAAATAGGCTCCAAGCACTGTATTATCTCCCTCAACAACCCTCATTGCAAGTAGGGAAAAACCTAGTTTGAAATCATGGCTTACCGATTGGGGCCACAAGTCCACGGAAAACGACCGTTGTTATCCTCTTCACTGAAGTTTCGAGCTGTTTTAGTTTCCTGTAAAGAGCACATTTTACAGAGTGTTAGAACAATGCACAGTTCTAAGTTTAAAACCCTAAAGCGTATTAATAACTTAACAAAGAATTTACCATGATAAGGGACTGAATGGTCTTTACCTGCAAACAAGAAGAGAATTCGAGCATTGGCAAAGCTGTCATCAGCTTAAGTAATTTCGCAGAGAAGGACATAAACCTCTATGCGACCTGGAGTGGAAACAATATCCACAAGCTTAAGCTTCACAACATCGTGACAAGCCATGGGAGGATCACTGGAAACTATGGACACGACGAGAGCCAAACACGTAAACAAGTAACCACTCACGCAATAAGCTTCACAACAATGAAGTTCTGGAGCCTAAGACTAAGAAATGCAACTATAGCAACATCAAACACAAGCCACATAGCAAGTAAGCAGAGGAGCAGCCTCTCATGGTCGCCAAGGAAGATTACATAGAGCATCCCGTAGGCAAATGAAACCCTCGGAGACAAATGAAAAGAGAATAGGGTTTCCAGCCTTTTAAGTCACTAATGCATGGACAAGAGCAGACCATGTGGTCTCCAAATTTTTTAACCACGCATGGGTTTGGTCTATAGTCCATCTGCGTGTTCAAATAATCAGTTTATTATTGCAATGTTCAATAAACAACTATGCAATGACTTCGGAATGTATTTATATATATTCACTAGTGAAAACATAAAAACTATATCATGGTAATCAAAAGTATTGAGGTTTGTAATAATTGATAGCAATGATTCTATGTCGTTGACCTTAGAATGGAGAGGTAATAATCTTTCCTTTGGAACTATCCCAAAGTCGACCTTACAGTATACATTTTCCAAATAATAATTTGTATGTTCACATTGCAAAACGGCGATAATATATTTATATTATTTAAAGCACAAACCTTATCATTTGCAAACGATGGTTTAACTTTAGTTACATTTGCTAATAACTAAGATACCTCAGTTGACTATAGAGGAAAGTTGTTTAAATCATGACAAATAAAAAATCACAAGGATTGACCATAATATAAGCTTTTACAATTAGTGTTTTGTATGCTCAACTTACCAATGATAATAATAATGAATCCTATAATTATTTACAATGATAGTTTTTGATTGTATGTGTTTAATTGGATGTAGCATAGTATAGAAACCTTGGTTATAATGTTTCTCTTAAGATATACCTTATATTAGAAGTGCTAGGTAATGGAATCTACCATAGTAGATATTATCAACTACAACTTATTATCAGTGAGGAAACATGATAATAGTAGTCTTATTATGGAGTAAACCATGCACAAGGTTTGTAATTATAGGAATAACACTGATAATGTATTTACCTATGATCTAGACTTTGTAAAAGTAATGGTAGATAGTGTTCCATCTTAAGATGGTACATCTAGTTACAATAACCAAACTTATAATGTCATAGAAATTTCCAGGTAGTAAGATCTCTACATGATGCAAGTAACAATTAGATTGATACATTATAAAATAATAAGGTATTGTATGTTGTTACAATAATACCTGCAGCAAGGCGATAATGTAAGTACTGAAGTTTATAACCTAATAATGAGCATAGTTACATACAAGCTATAGGTTGATAAATTCCATGGCTAGTAAGATAGAGACGAATTAGAAACATGTACTCTATTGGAAATCTTTACCTTAAAATTTGACAGAAATGTTTTCATGAATAAAAGACAGTTACTTTACCTCATCAGAGCTTGTTTTTAAATAAATAGTTATTTACTAGCATATTAACATGCAACAGATATATGTCTTGCTACTTTATGAATTAAACCCCTACTTGATCGATCGTTACCTGTTGAACCTGTAAAAATCAACAGTCCATATGCGTTAGCATAACGCTAAGTAAGCCCAAGTTTTCAAAGATAGATTTCACCTACTTGCCAAAAAGTAAAATTATTAGTAAAGCTAAAAGAAATCTGAAGAAAGGTCAATCTTATATACATTATGAAAAAGAAAGTTGTATTAGTTATTGTATTAGGAAATTAATTAATACTAAATGTTAAACTGTTTCATTTTCCATAGTAAACTGCGTATTCAAACATTTTATGTTATCTTAAAAATTTTAAATTTTTATGAAATTTTGGGGTTATGACATGTGGTATCAGAGCACAAGGTTCAAACACTAGGCCTTGATGAAGCTCAACTTGCTTCTATGAAACAATGTATTAAATTATTTTGCTGATGTTGTTTTCTTTTAATGTTATTTCATAGAGAAATTTGTTTCTGAGTTTCACAATAGGTATGGAAATATTGGAGGAATATGTTGGAGACATTTACCACCATACACACTCTTTTTGGTCAAATTGGCCTAGTTAAACCACTATCCTAAGTATAATTGACATTAATTGACATCATCGAGTCACACCCACGTCTACCTTCTGTTGGAGCAGGGTTCCGTAGCTACAGAAGAAGCTGCTAGTTTAGCAGAGAGATAAGTTTTGGTGGAAAGAAGATAAGACAGAGCTACGATGCCGTAGCATGTTTCCAGCTACAGAGCAGAGCCGGAAACCATGAATTTTAAGATAGAAAAGTCAAGAAAGGAAACGGTACCTGAGCGGCCGAGAAGAGAGAGCTCACCCACTGCATTGAAGGAAGCGGCGGAAGACAGGAGGGCTCAACGACCCTCATAAAGGAGAAGGAGCAATGAGGCTGAAGCATTGAAGACGAATGACATAAAAGAGAAGCGGTGCATAGTACCCATGATCAGTGCCGGGAAGCATGGAAGACTGCAGAGAGCTATAGTGTGACAGAAAGCGGCTACCTCAAGTACAGATATGGCTGACTATCACTACTTAGGGTTTGGGTTACTATTGGGACAGGCCCACAGTGTTGTAATGGCAAGACCTTCAGGCTGCCTATAAAAGGATATATTTTGTATTGTAAAAGGGTTGGTTAGTTGGTCAGTTAGTTGAGTCATTCAGTCATAGTAGTGTTTTGTAGACCATTAGACTGTTGTAAAAGCCGAACTCTGGTTCTGTTATTAGCGGTAGCAATCTTACTGTAACCAGTAGCTGGCTTATAGAGCATACATGTAACGATCCGTAGGGATCAACAGAGAGGGAAGAGTATATTGTAGGAGAGCAATTTAGAGAGAGAAGAGATCTAAGAGAGAAGATCTTGAGCTGCATATGCGGTGCAACAGAACTGTGTTTTACCTTCCCCTGAGCTATAAGAAAAACACAGTTCTGTGGATGTAACTTCCATCCTGGAGGTGAACCACGTTAAAATCATGTGTTATGTGATTGGATTATTTGCTATGTTTACTTATGCATTTCACAGTCATTTTATGGATTTTGGTTATAGTTTAATGAATGAATGTGTTAATCAGTTCACAGTAATATAGAAGGAAAAGTATAATCAGAGTCTTTGGCATGTTGTATGTGGTCCATTTATGCTATGTGTAAAACAGTCACTGGTTTCAGTATTGAATAGCCTTGTATGTTAATTCTTGCACTTCGACACGAGCATCGCTAAGGGCGCTAAACCGCGGAGGTAGGATATCATAGAGAGGTGATATCGCATCGGTAGAGGAGCTGCGGTGCGCGATACCGTAGGTTGAGGACTTAGCGTTGGGCAGAAGCCATGTGTCGCACGGTGCGCGGCGATGCGGTAAGGTTGGAGATATCGCGACTCAGGGAAAGTGCATGACATAGAGAAGGACCGCACGACAGTATAAAGGTATACCTCACAACTAGAAGAGCTGCGAGACGAGGAGATCTCACGACGCGTAGAGGAAGAGACCTCACAGCTAGAAGAGCTGTGGGCCGCAAGTAGGATTGCTGTAGAACTTGGTCCAAGACACTTGAGTCCTTGGCCAACCCATTAGAATCACCTCGGGTGAGACTTTAGGTCGCTTTGCGGTCTGTCGCCAAAAGGGACGGTGAGCTAGGGGTGTTGTTGGTTGATTATAGTAAACCCGGGTCTGCCCGCAATAACCAACAAATGGTTCTGTTGCCGGTTTTGAACAACTGAGCGCTAATGTTCTGTTGGAATCCTACTAGAGAAGAGTTTCACCAGTGGCTGGATTCAAACTTAAGGGAGTTTGCAAAGAAAGAAAACCGGAGCCCTAAATTTAGCATAGAGGACTGGTTACAAAAGCATATCGCTTTAGATATACACGCGATATTTTTTGCAACCTATGGAAATGAGATTTACAACTGGTTATCAAAGTTGACATATAGGAACATATTCAAAAAGAAGAGAAACATTGTTTGGACACCGGAGCTGATTCAGACCGTGCAGAACCTTGACAATCCCATTACGAGAGTAGTGGAATTCTGGCTTGCGAGTGTGCTAGGAGGCTTTGTTACAGAATTTGCAGTTGACCAGAGAAAAAGCTTCAGCGAGGCTGAGTGGTACTTCTTCAAAGGATATCGTGGTAAGTACCTAAAATCTCTAAACTTATCCATTAATATAGTGCTACATGAAAAAGGAGTAATGGACATGATTTTAGATGAATAAGTAAAGATAGTAATGTCACAAGAGTTTGAAAGTGATTTTGATGACATTGGACGAACACATAGTGGCAAGAAATATAAAGCAGCTTTCAACTCTCCCGTATTTGGAGATAGTTCAGACAATATTAGGCAATCGAGTCCTAGTACCACAGAAGAACCAGAGGGGGGTATCCCTTACCATCCCTATACCCCACAGAAACAGACCGGGACCCAGAATAATCCCGTGGGTACTCCATCTAGTAGCTCACAGACAGTACCTACTACAGCTACATCACCTTCACCTACACTATCGAGTGGTAGTAATCCAGTCAATCAGAACCCACTGCAGAGAAATAGAATGGGAGATGACATGAAGCTACCTACCTTTAAGGGTATAGGAGCAGAGGACCCGGAACAGCATTGGTTTCTGTGTGAAGCCATGTGGACCATCAAAACAATCAATGACGATAACCTTCAACTTGTATAGTTGGTCACCACACTCAGAGATCAAGCTTTAACATGGTACATAAAATATACTACAGTACCCAAGACACTTGCCCAGGTCAAGAACACCATGATTAAAGAGTTCAAGAAACCTAAGTCTGAGTCTCAGTGCATAACAGAGCTCAAGGATATTAAGCAGCTACCATCAGAGTTAGTAGGGGACTTTGACTAGAAATTCAAAGCTCTTATAGACCAAGTAAGCTTTGAGTTTGCGCTGGAGCAGCATAAGGAATGGTTTATTGCAGCGTTGCTCCCTCACATCAGATTGCCACTAATGCAGTAGAAACTCCAGACGCAGGATGACGTATTGGAGATGGCAATGAAGCTAGAAGCTTCACCCTTAGCTAAAACCAGTGCAGGCATGACAACTCTACAGAACCAGTTGGCCAACCTCACGTTACAGATACATGAAATTGAGAAAGGAAAAGAGGTTATGCAAGACATATGGTGCTTACGATGTAAAGCACATGGTCATACCAAAGACAACTATCCAGTCTTTGCAGAATATTTAGCGTCAGGGGCTCCTAACCCCTTACCACGAACGCAAGGGACATGGTGTGAAATATGCAAAACACAAGGACATCCGCCTCAGCAATGCCCTTTGCTTCAGAAGTATGTACAGACACCTAAGAACCTATACTGTGTCTTCTGCAGCTCTGTTGGACATAATGAATAGGATTACTGAGCCTATGATCTCATGTTAGATAGAAAATATGACGTATACAGAGTCCAGTCATAAACACAGGGTCCAGCAGCAGGACCACAGCCTGATCCGGCTTACGGTGGCCGTGGAGGAGGATTCAGAGGACGAGGCCGTGGAGGAGGCTTTGCACGAGGAGAAGGTTTTGGCCGCGGTCGCGGACCAATCACTTGTTATAACTGGGGAGTTGTAGGACACTATTCTAGGGACTATTAGAGCCCCACTACTACTTGTAACTACTGCAAATCTTATGATCATACCATCGAGGAGTGTCCTACCTTGATAGCTAAGATCAAAGACCCTAAGCCAGCAGTACACCACTGAACATCCAGCTTATTGCTGCTGAGCAAGCAGAGCCAGAACTAAGAGTTAATATTGTGACTCGTAGCGGTGTTTCTACTAGTAGGACATCGTAGGAGACCGAAAAGAACACAAGTCAGGAGTGGGTGCGCAGAGCTCCTGGTAAAGCAACATCACTCGACCTACAGAAGAATAAAGAGACATTTCATGAAGCCAAGGCTTCCTTTGATGAACCTACGCAATCAGGATTGCAGGTACCACCGTCTAGGGGCATACCGCAGCAAGCACCTTGTGGCGATAGCCTTGAACAGATACCGCAGACTACCACATCGGGGAGATGCGATGAGGATGAATCGACAGGAAGTGTACAATCCTTCCTGCGCAGTTTCTTGAAACTCGTGAGAAATGAAAAAGCTATCAGCGAGCTACAGCGCATCATAGATTAGTGTCACCAATCTTCTCTCTTGGGCAGTGCACACCACGCTGTTCATAATATTACAGGACATACAAGGACCGGAAGGCAGATGAAGCTCACAGCACAGATTGGAGAATTTGAAATGGATGAAGTCGTCTTAGATCTAGGATCAGAGGTGAATGTTTTGACTAAGAAGACATGGGAATAGATGGGTAGCCCCCAGTTAGTCAGATTGCCTATCCACCTGAGATTAGCTAACCAGCAGTGAGTATCACCATTGGGTCGACTGCCGCAGGTGCCAGTTGACATCGACGGAGTTCGTAGTTTTGCGGACTTCGAGGTTATAGAAATCATTGGTTACAGTTGACCGTATCCAGCATTATTAAGTATCAATTGGGAAATCGGTAGCAAGGATGTCATCGAGCTAAAGAGAAGACAAATGACCTTTGAGGATGCGCAGATCTGGGTTATGACACCGCTGGATCCTCACGAGGGTCCTAGATACATTGAATCTATCCGAGCAGAGGAGGAGGCACAAAAATTGCATAGTCTCTACCAGATGACTGCGAACCAGAATGACTACATCAATCCAACCGCAGAAGGGAACATTAGTTGATGATGCGACAGCTCATGCGCATCAGATTCCAATGTTGGTCTAGAGAATTGGCAGAACAGACTTTACGAAGTCTCAGTGCGTAGATGTGCGTTTATGAGTAAGTCACTACGATGGATTGGTACGGAGATCACTGAGATTCCATCATACCATGGTCTGACAGATATCCACGACTTCCTTGAGCAGTTTGAGCAACAGATTCCGTACGAGCAGAGGATCGCAGCTATGGACCTTGCAGTACGAGCCACACCTGCAAGATGGTGGTATGCGCATAAAGAGAATATCGCATGATGGGATGATATTAAAAGACTGATGGCGATCAGATTTTCCGTCGACAAAGAGTATGTCCAGCAGAAGTACACAGGAGAAACAGATCCTAGGACACACATTCAGACATGTGAACAGAACTGGTCAGACATTCCCAAGGATGAATGGGTTCATAGACTCATTCATACATTGAACACAGTTCCAAGGAACTGGTACACAGAGACCGATTTGCGCAAGGGGATGACTACATGGTCACTTATGACAGACAGTTTCCTACTCACCTTCACATTTGAATCAGAACATCCAAGTGTTTCCCAGGCCCTAGACATAATCAAGATCAAGATATTTGAGGACTGTACCATCTCAGTGCAGGCTCAACCTGAGTGGTCCAACCAGTTGCAAGATGTGCTTGAGTGCTATAATTTCGCAGCAAAGCCAGACAATGAAGATAAGGATGAGGATGAGGATCCTCGCAACACCAACATTCCCGAGTCAGAAGGGACTCGCGATGTTGGGGGACCATAGTTAGAGATTCCAGCAATCACCGAACCTATCAAGATTAAAAAGATTAATATTGGCACAGATGCAGAACCTAAGTTTGCCTCTATTGGAGACTATTGGAACGACGAAACAGTCGGACAGATTGCAGTTTTGTTACATGACTATCAGGACCTATTTCCCACCAAGTTCACAGAGATGAAGGGAATCGTTGGAGACCTTGGAGTTATGAGGATACCACTGAAGGAGGATGCTAGACCAGTCAAGCAACGCCCATATAGATTGAATCTGCGCTACAAAGAAAAAGTAAAGGACAAAATTGATAAGATGCTAGCAGAAGGCATCATTGAGCTGGTAGAAGAAAGCGAATGGGTTAGCCCCATTGTCGTGCAAGAGAAGAAAACAAAAGGGGAAATCAGGATCTGTGTTGATCTGCGCAAGCTCAACGATGCATTGCTTCACGATCCATTTCCGACACCGTTCACTGATGAGGTATTAGACAATGTGGGAGGACAGGAGGTCTACTCCTTCACTGATGGCTTTTCAGGATACCATTAGATCAGAATACATCCAGAAGATCGATCCAAGACCACCTTTGCAATAGAATGGGGCTCGTTCCAGTATACGGTAATGCCCTTTGGTCTTAAGAATGCACCAGCTATATTTTCTAGAGTAGTAGTTGCTGTATTTAAAGAATACATTCATAAATTATTAGAAGTATATTTTGATGATTGGACTGTATTTGGACTAATCGACAAGCACATAGGAGACTTAAGACTGATGTTAGAGAAATGTAGGCAGTACCAGATTTCTCTAAACTTGAAGAAATGTATATTTTGTGCACCATTTGGTATTTTGTTGGGTCACATTGTTTGCAGACAAGGCTTGATGGTAGATCCCGCGAAGATTTCCATCATTGTAAATATTCTAGCACCCAACTCAGTCAAGCAACTAAGGATAGTACTTGGTCATACTGGGTACTACATAAAGTTCATTAAGGGCTACGCAAAGATTACAGCACCAATGGAGAAATTGCTAAAGAAAGATGTAAAATTCCTATGGAATGAGGAATGTCAGCAGAGTCTAGACACACTTAAAGAAAAGATGGTTACAAAACCCATCTTAGTATTTCCAAACTGGACTAAGCCATTTCATGTACATGTGGATGCATCTGGCATCGCATTAGGGGTTGTTTTAACACAACCAGGAGAAGGAGACATCGACCATCCTATTGCATACTCCAGTAGAAATCTCTCGACAGTAGAAAAGAACTACACCACAATAGAAAGAGAAGGCCTAGCTATGGTGTACGCGCTGCAGAAGTTCAGGCACTACCTATTGGGTGCCTCGTTTAAGATGTTCACTGACCATTGCGCGTTAAAATATTTGGTCAACAAGCCAGTGTTAGGGGGGAGAATCTGCAGATGGTTACTCCTCTTCCAGGAGTATGATTTTGAAATCATTGTGAAACCAGGAATATTGAATGTCAGACCTGATCATCTGTCGTGAATAGACTCAGGAGAAGAGCCAAGTAACCTAGATGACAATCTGCCAGATGCACCATTGTTTTCTATCTAGATCGCAGATGAGTACTATGCCGATATTATTCAATTTCTCACTACAGGAGTAGCACCTGATGAGCTTACTAAGCAGCAAAAGAAGTAGTTGGTTGTGAAAGCAGCAGACTTCACCCTTATTACAGGACACCTATACAAGTTAGGTCCGGATGAAGTTCTGCGCAGATGTGTGATGCCGCATGAAAAAGACGCTATTATCAGAGAGGCACATTCAGGAATCGCAGGAGGTCATTTCGCAGGAAAGCCGACTGCACAGAAAATCCTGGAGGTAGGATTATGGTGGCCTACGTTGCATAAAGACACCAAGGACTTCTGTAGATGCTGCAATATCTGCCAAAGGGTAGGAAAACCCTCACGACATGATGAAATGCCCCTGCGACCGTAGGTCATGCTGCATGCATTTGACAAATGGGTTATAGATTTTGTGGGTCCTATCAACCCACCAGGAAAGTGCACTGGTGCGAGATATATTATCACTGGAACAGAGTACCTCACCAGATGGGCAGAGGCCAAAGCAGTAAGAAATTGTGATGCTGCTACAGCCGCACAGTTCCTTTTTGAAAACATCATTAGTAGATTTGGATGCCCAGTAATTTTGATGAGTGATCAAGGCACACACTTCTTGAACAACACTATTGAGGCATTGACAGAAGAATTTCAGATTCAGCACCATAAGAGCACTCCCTACCACCTACAGGCTAATGGTACGGTGGAGGCCTTTAACAAGATTTTAGAAAATGCTCTTACCAAGATCTGCAACAGTCAAAGGAATGATTGGGACCTTAAAGTTAACGTTGTATTATGGGCGTACAGGACCACATGCAAGAAACTTATGGGACACACACCTTTCAGCTTGATGTATGGACAGGAGGCTATTATGCCTATGGAGTATATTCTTCCTAGTTTAAGAATCGCTCAGATTATAGGGATGACTGATATAGACATAGTGGAGGAAAGGCTAGCACAGCTGCTTGCCTTAGAAGAAGACAGATTCATTGCCGGATTCCATCAGAAAGTGCAGAAGGCACGAGAAAAAGATTGGCACGACAGACACATTAAGAGCAAGACTTTTCAGATCGGAGACCTAGTGCTCCTCTATGACAGCAAATTCATTAAGTTTCCAATGAAGTTCAAGACACATTGGCTGGGGCCATATCAGATACAACAAGTCATAGAGGGAGGTGCCATTCAGCTCAGCTAGCTGAATGGGGAGCTTCTTCCCACATGGATCAATGGCAGTAGGCTTAAGCTCTATAGTGATAGCCACCCCGCCTCTCAGCCCTAGCTTAGCCAGTTTATGGTGGTGCAGATTTCCAGTGTAGTTGAAAGGAGGCATCGCACCAGGAATTAGTCTACACCGACAGGTATTTTCTAAAGTAGGAAGAATCGCACAAGGCCGGTTCAAAAAAATAAAAAATAAAAAGAAAAAATAAATTTTGTTTTATGCAGGTGATGCAGAGTTGCATCGCGGCAGTGCGATGTTCCCCCGTGCCACGTATTCAGTTTTGCAACCGACAGAGGGCCAGTCAAGTCACTACTTGACAGGTAGTTAATGAGGAAATGACTGGTATATCTTACCGTAGATTTGGTAGCAGTATAATAAATTTTTCCAGATTTGGTAAATCTATGATGAGATCGGTGCCTGTACACACACGTTCTGAGGGAAATTCGATCGGATTTCCGCATTTATTAAGGAACGAATGATGGGTGTGGTCTTGTCCAGGCATTGATGACAATCGACGGGTTCAGTATAGATGACCGTTGCGTCTGGGATTATCGTATTGGGCATAAAAGCAGAAAGTATCCAATTGGGATGGTTACGTTTTGCATAAAAACCGAGAGCTGTAGAGTGCATTGTCAAGAGTTCTCTGTCCAGAGCTAAGTTGGTTACAGAGTGCTGTGATTTTCAGAAGTTGCAGCCATTGCATGCCCACCGTTTTGTACTAAGAAGGTTCTTTCTGAGGACGAACCTCTAGAAGACATGCCAAGACGCTTCGACCCTGGTGGCCGTAGGTCCGCCATGACGACGCCGCCCAGGGTTGTGAAATTAAGTATAGCACAAGTCAGACAGCCGCTAAGGATGAAGAGTCAAGCGCCAGAAGTAGAATTTGTCACCAAAGTCTCTGCTAATGAGAATAAGAACGCCGAGCCGATCACTGAAGATAAGAAAGCAGAGCAGAAGAATGATGAGAAGAAATCTCCCGCTAAGTGGAAAGTAAAAATGAGAAAAAGAAAGCAACGGGAGAGGGTCGCCGACCTATTTGATTAGCTAAGAAAAGCACAAGAGATTGCGGAGGCAACAAAATGAAAATATGACGATCAGAGGCAGCCTGTGTACTTGGAGCACCTCGAAGAGAAGAGAAGTGGAAGAAGACAGCAAACCAAGCAGTCGACAGACTTCCAGAACGCAGACAAAGGCTCGTTCTCGGAACGGAATTCATGGTTTGTATCTCTTTCATATACAAGGCTCCAGAATGAATGAAATGTTTGAGAAGGCTGGAAGATACATATTTTCCTTGTGATAAAAGTTCTAACCTAGATAAAGAAGAAAGGATATCTGTGGAAAAGCCCTCAAACACTAGAAGACTCCAAAAGGTTTCAGGAGCGAAGAGAGTGAGACCATGACATCGGGTAGGAAGGATAAGAGAGCCCAGTGAACCAAGTTATAGAAGACGCTAGTATTAGTCAAGCCTTTCTTGACTTGGCACGAGAGCGTGTCAAAGTAATGCAGTAGGAAGTCGCAGGACTCTGAGACAGGTTGCAAAGGACTTCGCAGGAAGCCAAGGCAAAGCTACAGCAGGAGAAGCCCGTTGTTGGTGGCTCGAGGATGAGCCACAATTAAGTGTTAGGGGACTGTTGGAGTAGGGTCCCGCAGCTACAGAAGAAGCTGCTAGTTTAGCGGAGAGATAAGTTTTGGCGGAAAGAATATAAGACAGAGCTATGACGCCGTAGCACGTTTCCAGCTGCAGAGCAGAGCCGAAAACCATGACTTTTAAGATAGAAAAGTCAAGAAAGGTAATGGTACCTAAGCGGCTGAGAAGAGAGAGCTCACCCACTGCATTGAAGGCAGCGGTGGAAGACAGGAGGGCTTAGCGACCCTCATAAAGGAGAAGGAGCAATGAGGCTGAAGCATTGAAGATGAAGGACAGAAAAGAGAAGCAGTGCATAGTACCCATGATCAGTGTCGGGAAGCATGGAAGACTGTAGAGAGCTGTGGTGTGATGAAAAGCGGCTACCTCAAGTACAGATATGGCCGACTGTCACTAGTTAGGGTTTGGGTTACTGTTGGGACAGGCCCACAGTGTTGTAATAGCAAGACTTTCAGGATGCCTATAAAAGGATATATTTTGTATTGTAAAAGGATTGGTTAGTTGGTCAGTTAGTTGAGTCATTCAGTCGTAGTAGTGTTTTGTAGACCATTAGACTGTTGTAAAAGCTGAGCTCTGGTTCTGTTATTAGCGGTATCAATCTTACTGTAACCAGTAGTTGGCTTATAGAGCATACATGTAACGATCCACAGGGATCAACAGAGAGGGAAGAGTATATTGTAGGAGAGCAATTTAGAGAGAGAAGAGATCTAAGAGAGAAGATCTTGAGCTGCATATGCAGTGCAGCAGAACTATGTTTTACCTTCCCCTGAGCTATAAGAAAAACATAGTTCTGTGGACGTAACTTCCATCCTGGAGGTGAACCATGTTAAAATCATGTGTTATGTGATTGGATTATTTGCTATGTTTACTTATGCATTTCACAGTCATTTTATGGATTTTGGTTACAGTTTAATGAATGAATGTGTTAATCAATTCACAGTAATATAGAAGGAAAAGTATAATTAGAGTCTTTGGCATGTTGTATGTGGTTCATTTATGCTATGCGTAAAATAGTCACTGGTTGCAGTATTAAATAGCCTTGTATGTTAAGTCTTGCACGTCGACACAAGCAACGCTAAGGGCGCTAAACCGTGGAGGTAGGATATCACAGAGAGGTGATACCGCATCGGAAGAGGAGCTGTGGTGCGCGATACCACAGGTTGAGGACTTAGTGTTGGGTAGAAGCCACGTGTCGTATGGTGCACGGCGATGCGGTAAGGTTGGAGATATCGCGACTCAGGGAAAGTGCGTGACATAGAGAAGGACCGCATGGTGGTATAAAGGTATACCTCGCAACTAGAAGAGCTGCGAGACGAGAAGATCTCGCGATGCATGCAAAAGGTCACACGACGTGAAGAGGAAGAGACCTTGCAGCTAGAAGAGCTGCGGGCCACAAGTAGGATTGCCGTAGAACCTGGTCCAAGACACTTGAGTCCTTGGCCAACCCATTAGAATCACCTCGGGTGAGACTTCAGGCCACTTTGCGGTCTGTCCCCGAAAGGGCCAGTGAGCTAGGGGTGTTGTTGGTTGATTATAGTAAACCCGGGTCTGCCCGCAATAACCAACACCTTCAGTCAAGGAGGCTAACTTAGCCTTCTCCTACATTCGGGGAGGCCAACTGGAGCACTTCGGGGGTGATCTGAGTGATATTAATGCACCTAATTGCTAATTGGTGGTTACAATCAGTTAAACAGCTCAGTGAAGGTGCCTCCATTCATTTAATTAATTATTTAACGATTAATTAATGAACTAGAGTCAATAGGGGTGCCTCCACCAACTTTTGATGTTCAGTTCAGTTTCAGTTAACCTCATCAGGGTTCATTGAAGTCATTGAAGCACTAGCACTTGATGGTTGGCTTGCTATGACATGTGTCTGATCTCTTTCAGTTGAGACTCAGTCATTTATTGCACTTCGACTTCAATTAGGGTTTAGGTGAGTCAATTAGGATTTTGATCAGTGGTTAACTGAGTGTGAACCATGGCTTACAGTCAGTTAAGCTAGACTCACTCATTCAATTCAAATGACATCCTTGAGGATTTTAATTGCTCATTCCTTCATGCCTGTAGCATGACATTGTAATTGTAATCATTCATTCTTTATGTGAATACAGAGTGGCTACTATTCCTGTAGACCGATTACACCATTTCATGAGTTATTTGTTGATTAATATTTAATGAGATTGATGATTTGTTCCTAGATCAATATACAAGATTAATATGGTATCAGAGCTTACGACGGGATGAAGCTCTATCTCTCAAAAACAAGCTTTTTGACAGATTTCTGCATGAAATTTGAGCAATAGCTCAAAAATCCAGCACTGCACTAGAATCCAAGGCTTACTACTTAATACCCCAAGTAAATAACTTGTTGATCAAGCTTGCTTGATTGACTATGCTATGTGTGATGAAAGCCTAAAATGTGCAGGTTGTCCGACCTTACATTGCTCTTTCTATTTTGATTTTTAGGTTTCTACAGGTGAAGCATTCGCTCCAGCACATCCAGATGGCCTCCTCAGTAGATCTCTTGACTCCATACAATTTCCACTCATGGAAAGGTGATATGGAGATTCAACCACGCTCTAGAGGACTTTTTAGAGTCACCATGGACATTGAAGATGATCCTGGATCCGCCATAGAAAAATCAAGATTCTTGAACAAGAAGGATGAAGCCTTCGGTTTCTTATGCCTCTCTATTTCCTGAGACCTTCTCTTCCATATTGCAGGATTGAAGAATCCGAAAGAAATATGGGACAAATTGGAGAATCTATATAGAAAGCATGATGACTTGAGGGTTTACCAACTCAAAAATGAACTCATGTCTCTCCAACCCTCCAACTTCGAGACTCTGAATGATTTCTTCACAAAGTTCAAGCATACTGTTTTACTCTTGAAGCAATGCAAAGTGGAGAAGGAGGATGATCAACTCATCCTTGCCATACTATCCAAACTTGGGGTTGATTATTTAGTTTTTGTTTCTACATTCTGTGTGGGGAAGGTCACAACCCTTGGATGGAAGATGCCTACACTCAATGCCTTCATTGAGTCCCTAACATGTGAACATGACAAGCTTGTCTAGATGGGGATCATCAGATCTTCTCATGATCAAGCCATTCATGTCTCGGGGCCCAAATATCTGAAGGGTAAAGGAAAGTAGCATAAGAACCCAAAAACTAAATTTGATGCTCCTAAACCTAGAGTTGAAAATCAACAGCATGATGAGTCTTTCGGCTCAAGGAAAAACAAAGGAAAAGGGCACCATGGCAAGGAAAAAGTCAAGTGTTCTTATTGCAGGAAGGGCTTCCACCCTAAACATGCCTGCATGAAGAAGAATCTTGATGAAGCTACCTCTCTCCTTGAGAGAAATCACATCAATCTTTTGGAAAGCTTTCGGAGGGGAGATCAGCAATATCGGGAACCACAGCATGAAAAAGGTCATGCCCTCATGGCAAGCACTTCGAAGTCCAAAGCACTGTTGATTGAATCTAGAGCTTTGAACCACATGATGGCTGAAAAATACTCTTTTTCATCCTTGGAGACCGGCAAATCCATCCCCATCCACATGGGAGATGACTCCACCATCATTTCAGAAGGACAAGGTACTATAGATCTTGAAAATGGTTTTTTCTCTAATGTTTTGTATGTACCGTCTCTGGCATCAAATATCCTTAGTGTCTATCAGATAACACATACATGAGTTCCTGAGAGAGTTTCTTTCAGCCCAAATGATGTTGAGATAACAGAAAATGCATTCGGGAAACTCATTGCTAAAGGCCTTGCAAACCATCATGCAAAAGTCTATGAGTTTTCTCACTTTGTTGCAGATGCAAAGTCCACCGCTCTGCTAACTCATGGAAATGAGGTTAGTAGGCTATGGAATGAGAGGTTTGGCCATCTTAATTTCAAATATTTGCAACAATTATAGAAAAAATCCATGGTTGAAGGCCTCTCGGTCATCAAGGCAACCACGGGAATTTGCAAAGGATGTGTGATTGGAAAATACCCTGAGCACAAGTTTGATTGGGGGAAGGAAAACTGAGCTAGATGCATATTGGGGCTGATACATTCTGATATCAGCGGTGTGATTCCTGTCACATCCATGAATGGATCAAGGTATATTCTTACTTTTATTGATGATTTTTCAAGGTATACATGGGTTTTCTTTCTCAAAAAGAAGTTGGAAGTATGTGAAATTTTTTCTGAATTGAAGGTCTTGATCGAAAATGCCTCTGGGCTTAAGATCAAGATATTGAGATCTGATAATGGAGGGGAGTATGTCAGTAATGAGTTTTTACACATATTCTCCCAAAGTGGTATTCAAGTCCAACATTCAATTCCCTACACTCCCTAGCAAATTGGAGTAGCGGAAAGGAAGAATCGATCTCTTAAGGAGATGACCACCTGTATGTTGGAATCCAAGAAGCTTGCTACAAATTTGTGGGCTGAGGCCATGCATGATACAAAATACATTTAGAATAGGGTGCCACACTCATCCATGAAATGGAAGACCCCTTTTGAACCATACTTTGGACACAAGCCGGATGTATCGAACCTACGGGTGTGTGGGTCCACTGCATGGGCCCGGATTCCACTTGATAAAAGAAGGGCTTTGCAACCGCAAAGCATAGAATGTATATTTATTGGGTATCCTAATGAATCTAAAGGTTTCAAGATTTTGGATATCAATACCAAACAAATCATCATTGAGAGAAGTTTCAAGTTCGATGAGCCTCTTCAGGAGGTGGAACTAGTGAAAGAGAAAACTGCTGAATTTCCTTCCTATTCTACTAAATATTTGGATGATGAAATTGGGGGTGATGACCCTGATTTGGATCCTTTGATTTATGATATTAGTGTGCAGAAATCATAATGTGCTGAATTAGAACCTTAAGTGCAAAATCATCTTCCTACATAGGCCTGACAGACACTCTCCTCCGCAGGAGAAAACATTGGAAATCCGGATGATCCAAGGAGAACCTGGTCTGATTTCCAAAGAGCAAGTATTGCACTCTATTGTCCTGATAATTTGCTGTCCAAAACTTGCTATTTTATGATTATTTCATATCCAAAATCATACTACCATGCTTGGAAGGATCCGAGATGGCAAGTTTCCATGGATGAAGAGATGAATTCTCTTCAGAAAAACACTACTTGGGAGCTAGTTTCTGTTCCTCCGGGAAGGAAATTGGTTCAATGCAAGTGGGTGTTTCAGACCAAGGTTGTTGTTTATGGAAGAACCTACAAATATAAGGTAAGTCTGGTAGCAAAATTTTTCTCTTAGGTCCAAGGAGTGTACTACCATGAGACCTTTGCACCGGTTGCAAAAATGGACTCCATCCGCCTTGTTTTGGCAATTTCAGCATCCAAGCACTGGGAAGTGCATCACATGGATGTTAAGCCAGCATTTCTACATGGAGATATTAATGAGTAGATATACATGAAGCAGCCTAAGGGATACATCACTGATCCATCTTTGGTTTGCAAGCTAAAGAAGTCACTATACGGGTTGAAACAGGCCCCAAGAGAGTGGTATTCCAAGATGGATGCCTTCCTTCTCTCGCAAAACTTTCAGAGATGTAGATCATATAAAAATGTGTATTTATAGCAGTATGATGGTAATATAATTATCATTGTTTTATATGTTGATGAATTACTGATCATAGGTAGCACAGTTGCCTCCATTTTAGCCATCAAAATTGCTCTCCAAAATGCCTTTGAAATGAGTGATTTGGGGCTTTTGAAACAATTTTTGGGGCTCGAAATTGAGCAAAATTCTGATGGGATTATCGTCACTCAGTAAAAATAAATTTCAGACCTATTAGTCAAGTTTAACATGGCTGAATGTAGGCCTACACCATTCCCTTTCCTTTCAGGGATCAGCCTTGAAGAAGGAAACAACACACCTCCCATGGACTGCACTATCTATTGAAAACTAATTGGTAGGTTGTTGTACTTGACACATTATCATCCTGATATTTGTTATGCCATGAATGCTATGTCAAGATACATGCTGCAGCCTCATGATATTCATTGGAAGGCAGTGTTGCACCTGCAACAATTTCCCAAAATTCTAAAAATTTTAGGACCCTCCTTTACTTTGAATAAGTTTGTTTTCTTCCGGTTTCAGTCTGGTGACTTTTGGTCTATGGATTTTTGGAATGTTTTACAGCTTTTTGAATTGATATCAATCGATCTGTTTTGCTCCTTTAATGCTTTAAAAATGATCCCTTCCATTATCAAGCTCATCGTTTTTTTTTGCATACCTTCAAAGTCTTGCTGAATCGGGAGTTAAGTCATTTGTTTTTGCCCACCGTTGCGGAGGTTGGTTGCTTTGTATTTCACTGTTGCGGGTGGTTTTCGATTCTCCACTGTTTCAGGTGGCATTTTGTTCCACGTCGGAAGGGGATGAATACCTCCGTGGCCGACATTGCGGACGGGTTATGGTTTTGGACTCCGACGTTGCGGACCATTTGGACTTCTGAGTTTTTGTTTTCCCGTCGATCCATGTGTATCGGAGCTCTTTACTTTTTGTTCCCTCCGTCGTTGCAGGCGGGTCTGATTTTCACTTTTTTGATAAAGGCTCTCTGGGTTGCCGATGTGAGTTTATGATCATTGCTTTATCGGGCTTCCTACTATTGCGGACGAAGCTCAGCTTACGGATGCCCGACGTTGCGGAGGAGTCCGAGTTGTTGCCCCCGATCTTGGTCCCCGCCGACACCCGATCATCGTTTTGTTATTTATTTGCATGCTGGGTTCGACGTTGCGGATGGGGTAAGGCTGGTGACTGTCCGCCGTTGCGGATCGGCTGGATTTCTCGCCGCCCGATTCACTTTCGTCCCACGGCCGATTCAAAGCACGCCGCATGTGCGGACCTTTTATATATACCGGGGGCGGGGGTTTGGATTTTTTATTGTTATTTTTAGGCCCGAGCTGTCGTTGTCCTCTTTGCGCTGTCAACCCTGTGAACTTTGTGGAGCTCTGTGCTTGTACCCACGTCCAGATGTCGGTTGGAAGCTCAACCGTTGTCGCCTCACCAGCTGTGCATTACTGCCAGGTAGGATCGTTACCACCTTACCTCTTGCTATTCAGGGTTTTTGACTGGGTAATGTTTGCTGTGGTAAGGGTATTACTAGGATCGTGTACACATTCCCCGTTCTACCTGTGTACATAGTTTCCCCACGGCTAGGTTTACTGTAGTTGTTTTTCTCGCTCGCCCGGCGTTTAGCTCCTGTATCTTGAGAATTTCCGGTTGGGATAGCTATTTACGGTTAGAAGAGGGGGGAGTTGTTTTTCCTTTTTAGAGCTTGCGCGTTTTATTTGTTTACCTTGGCCGTTTTAGTTCACCCTGTGCGCAGTGGATGAAGGCACGGTGTAGGCGGCCGCTATGCTGATTGCACCTGGTTTTTTCCCTTGCAATAATGACGTTCAGGGAGAAGTTTCGATGGGGGGTTTTTGCTGGTAATTTGTGATTTTTCCCTACTGGTCATTTTCCCTAATATATATGCCCATTTTCGAGCCCAACCTCTGCTCGCGTCGTCCTGCGCATTTCGTCATTTTCGGCTGTCTAAAACCCTAGGGCTGTGCTGCTGTAGTGTTTACGATTGGAAGGTTGCATGGATGGTGGTTTTGGTGAGAGAGCCGTGTACGAAAATTTGTTATTGATGCCCACAGTATCTAGCCGCACCGATGTAACTATCTTTCCGTGAACCGCATAGGCTATTGTCGTTTTTTTTACCCTTGATAAAGCCATGTCGTCGAAATGTTTGATTTTGGAAGATACATTTTCCCTTCGCTTTCATGATCCATACATTTGCATTTGCGATTTTTTTTAATAAGAGAAGCGGCACTGTGAGATGATTGTTCACTGTATTGCGCAGGATTTAGTTTAGTTTTTAGACAGTTAGGGCATTGTTGGATTGGGCGTACATGCATGGGTTTCTATGCTTGCTTTCACTTTAAAAGGAACTCCGCATATGATGTGCATATTTTGCTTCAATATATTGCTATCTTGGGAAAATGGCATGTCACATGATAGCACAGATTTAATGCTGTTTCAAGCATAGTTGATAAGCTTGATATTATGCAACAGTGGTAGATTGTTCAGAATTGAGTATGCTTCACATAAATCAAGTCATGAAATATTGCACCCTAGTCTCAAGGAATTATAGAGCTGTGCAATGCATGCATTTGTTGCACAGATGATTATCACATTAAAGTGGGATATTAGCACATTGCACGGTATTGCATGCTAGTTCAATTTTTCAGCCTGAAGGGCTTATGTCTTATTTTCATGACAGTCATAATACACTTAAGAAAGAATAAACTGCTGCACCATGATTTGCAAATTCAAATTGCTTAATGTCATAATGTTATACATGGCAGGAAGAGCTTACAATGTCTAAGAGACAGAAAAAGAAGACCCCTATTGCTGAAGAACAATCAGCAATAGAGGTCGTCACACAGACAGAATATATATATGAGGACACCCAATGTGTCTCAGGTGTTGAGCCTAAGTATAAATGGGATGAGATATACAGATTGATTTCCCACAGGGAAGTCCCAGACATGGGTCTCGAAGAGGAGCCCATTTATGCCAACATAGAGAAATCTGCCATTATGAAGGTGGCTACCAGACTAGATCTGTTCCCATGCTCTGATGTTATGAGATGGATTCTGCCCCACACAAACAGCAACACAATGCTTATAGGAAATGTCGAAGGTCAGGGCTATGCTGCATTTAGCCTAGGATATGTGGCGCTGCCTTACCACCTTCCAGAGCCTCACATCTTCCTGTCAAATGATTGGTTGGATAACCTCAGGATGGATTTGGTGGAAACTCTAAAGAGAATGCTCTTTCCAGGAAAGCTCTATCGACACAGAGCAACCGAGGATTATGATACATCGAGCTTAAGAGCTCCTTACAGATTTGTAGCTCTGATGTTAAACAGGATCTTTGGTAGGGCCAGTGGCAGACTCTTCAAATTTGAATGGGTCCCCATTATGTTCCATGTGGCGACCCAAGGAACAGTCTTCAACTGGGCCAGCCTAGTATCAAGTAGTCTCTCTTCTTGCGTAGTTGCAGCCTTGGGAGGAGGAGAAGCCCAAAAAAAATCTGAATTTTATATGAGTTCCATTTTGATAGACTGCATACTATGCAGCCATCCTTTCCCCGGTCTCAAGTGTGCCTGGGATAGGGAAAGAATGCCCATATATGCAACTTACAAACCACTGTGGGCTCATCAATACCACAGTTATTACAGAGAACTATGTGAGCATTTCATTATGCCACTGTACAAGCTTATCTTCCGGGCGGAATGTGACTGCATGTCAGAAGAGGCTAAGTAGGTAATAGAGGAGTATGGAGATTATTTCCTGACAGAAAATGGGATGTATCTTAGAATGTATGGAGGATCAAAGACACCCTATATGCTGCCAAAATATGCAACAGATTATATAATCCACAAAGAGGTGGTCAGACAAGTGTTCATTGACGGAGTTAGTCATTTCTTGTTCCATCATAAGAAGGCTGCATATCCCCCTTTACCATTCAAGTTAGGTAGTTGCAGATTCGCCAATGTGAAACAAGCTGTGGAATTTATAGAGGAACGAGGGAAGTTCCATTTTGGGGAGATGTCTTTCCGGTGCAATGACACTCAGGGTAAAGTGGTTGAGCACTGCAAGAATCATAAAGTGTTCTATGAATATACCCATCATTATGATAAGGATGAATCTGTTTTTCGGAGGGCTCCAAACATGACGGCACTCAGTAGAATATTCAAACCAAAGAACCCCACCAAAGGTGGAAAAGGGGGAGAGCAAGCCAAAGCTGAGCAAGCTAGAACTGAAGAAGAGGCCAAGAAAAGATAGGAAGAGGCCCAAAAACTAGAACAGGAAGCTGCAGAAAGGAGAGGAAGAAAAGAGGAAAGTTGCCCAAGAAGCAGCTGAGAAAGCTCAAGAAGCATCCAAAGAGGCTGAAGAAGCAACTAGACTGGCAGCTGAAGAAGCAAAAAGAAAGCTGGATGAAGAGCTTCAAAAGCAAGAGGCTGAGAAAATAAAGTTAATACAACAGTCAGCTTCCGAAACTCCAGCAGGGAAAACACAGGAAGAGGAAGACCCAGAAGTACAAGTCCTTCAAGTACCTGCTGCTAGCACCTTGGTGACCCCTACGCTTTAGCTGATACCTTTCACTCAGAAAAAAGGAGAGGAAGTCCCCGACTTCAGCACTGTCTATTATGACAGGGCCACCAAAAGAATAATGAGGAGGACGGAAAAGAAGGTGGAAGCGAAAGATCTATCAGGGAAGATGGTCACAGATACCGTTGTCATGCTAGGAATGGACAAGGATCCTAGTTTCATGATAAGAGCCGGGGCTACCATGATTGATGCCTTCAAGGACAACATAAACAGGGTGATGATTGAATTAGAATCAACTAAGAAGACCACGGCTCAGCTAAAGGACACACTGAGACAAGAAAGGGGAGAGGGTAGTAGACTTAAGAGGAAGTATGAACACATGCTAAGGGAAATGGAATCCACAAAGGGTGAAATCCATGCCCTCCAGGTAGAGGCGCAAGCCAAGGAAACGGCACAAGAGGCTCTAGAGAATGCGCAATAGGAAATTCAAGATCTGAAGAATGACAAGGAACAATTGAGGGCAAAGGTGGAAGACCTAGAGGCGCAGCAGAGTATCATCTATGAGTCCAATAATGAATACACCAAAGAACTGAAAGGGAAGCTGGCTTCTCTGGCTGCTGAACTGGAGACAGCAAAGGAACAACAAGTCGATCTGCAGCCACTTAAAGAGTATATCCTAGCGCAAAAGGCTAAAATGTTGCAGCTACAGATTGCTTTGGAAGAGGAAAGATGCAAAGTTCTTCAGATGAACAGCAGGTTAGAGGAGATCATAGAAACTTCCTCCTATTTCGTAGACAGGTCCCAAGATGTTCTTAAGGTCTTGAACACCAGAATGGGAAGACCAGAAGATGATGCCGAGATCCCAGCAGAGCTATCAGTCAAAGATCATCAAACTCTCACGAGAGATCACAACCTGGTAGAGTTTTCCATTAGCACTGCTGAAGACTTTAAGAGGACTGTCAAGAGGAGACAGGTAGCATGCTCGAAGTATTTTAAAAGGTTCCTCAATGCTTACAACCAATGCCAGACAGAGGATGAGCTTAGGTTTGAAGAGTTCCCGGATCATGAGACCTTTGTGGAAGTATTGCAGAAAATAAATCAAGATGCAGAGGCCAGGACGCAGCAGATTCAATCCATTGATGTCGTAGTGCTGAATAAAGAGGTGGGCCATGCAGCCATTAGCGTACAGATTCTAGAAGACTAGCTTCGGTTGAGCCCAGCAAGGATCGAAGCCATCAGGAACCAATTCGACAAGTTTGAAATTAACATCCAGTTCCTAGAGCCATGCGCTTTTGAAGGCCTTGCTGCAGAGGCAGCAGTGTGGAAAAAATTCCTTGAAAATCAAGCGGGACCCTCCTCATAGAGGACCGGTCAACTTTGTACTAATTTTATATTTTGTAAATTTTTTTTGGGAAAATGAAGCGTTGGGGAAGCTCAAAGGTCACTTTGGGAAACCCAACCATTTTTACCTTTTGTATAAAGGTAGGAAAGGTAGAAGGGAAAAAGGGATTTTTTCCCCAGTAAGACTGGAAGGTTATTGTAAGAAGAACTACTTCCTTTTGCAATAAAAATAATAGTTTTCCTGTTGAAAGAAGATCGGTGGGATTTCAAATGTTTTGCCATGGATATTCGAAAGATGAACTACTTTGTTTTTCAGCACTGTATCCGTGAATCGTGAGATTTTTCTAACTTATGACCTATGTCTTGTTTAAATGATTTCTGATCTATTTTATGAAATAACCACCATGAGTAATGCATGCTTCTTACGAAACAATTGGTTAGCTAGTTGTGGAAATATCATTCATTGTTCATGCCTGTAAAAGTAAATGTCAGCTATCTGTAATTACTTTTATCACGTGTGCACATCCTCATTGCTCATATTAATTAAATTAGGCTCCCCGGGGATAGGTAGATAGAGATAAATAGATAGACAGATAGCTAGGTCAGTGCATAGATGCATGTGTGATTCTGGTGCTGGTGAGCCTAAGACGATAGGTAAGAACCTGCGCATCACATTGTGATTGCTCCCCGCATCCTTCACCACCCTACATAATTAGTTAGATACTTGCATATCATTCTTAAGTCAAAAAAATACAAATTCCGGTGGACCGGGCCGCAACCGGTAAACCCTTGTTGTTACTTTGACCTACGGTAGCCGGACCGTAAAATCGGACAGATTCCCTATACCAAAAATTCAACGGGCTAGTTGGGAATGTTGATTGGGGAGAATCCCTTATTGTTGTTGCCTGTGAATTTCCAGGCCCCAACAGGCAGCCAAGAGGATCCTCCAGTATATTCAGGGAACTAGGACCTATGGCATTCGCTGTGTTGCAGACTCCGAGCTAGAGCTGGTTGGATACACAGATTTCGATTGGGAGAGTGATTCTATTGATAGGAAGTCTAATTATAGATATGTATTCATGTTTGGTGGTGGCCCCATTTGCTGGTCAAGCAAAAATCAGGCTTCCATAGCACTATCTTTAGCAGAGGCCGAGTATCGAGGAGCGGTGAATACTTGCATCCAAGCAGTTTGGTTGCAAAAAATTCTTTTAGAGTTTGATATTGGTAGTACTTTTTCCACTGTCCTCTTTTTTTCCAATCAAATTGCTATTAATATTTCCACAGATCCAGTTACCAAGCAGAGGACCAAGCATGTAGAGATCCACATGCACTATATCAGGGAGCTAGTGCATGCCAGGACCATCATTCTGCAATACTGCCCGACTGATGAGCAGATTGCAGACATCTTCACCAAGAGATTTTCAGAAAAGAATTTCACTTACCTCCTTTCACTATTGGGGGTGAGTTCATTAGGGTGATGCAGACTACTTTCAGTGTTCAGCTTGAGGGGGGGTTTTTCCCACTGGGTTTTCCCTCTTTTCCTCACTTAGTTTGTTTTGAGCATTGTTTCAGTTTCAGCATTGTACAGGGTGACCTATGGCCTTAGTTGTTGGGGCCCTAGCATTTTTATGCATTTATGTTTTCTAACTCTTCCTGAGTATATCTTAAGGGGGGGGGTGTTGGAGACATTTACCACCATACACACTCTTTTCGGTCAAATTGGCCTAGTTAAACCACTATCCTAAGTATAATTGACATTAATTGACATCAATGGAGCATTAAATGACATCATATAGTCACACCCGCCTACCTTCAGTCAAGTAGGCTAACTTAGCCTTCTCCTACATTTGGGGAGGCTAACTGGAGCACTCCGGGGGTGATCTAAGTGATATTAATGCACCTAATTGCTAACTGGTGGTTACAATCAGTTAAACAGCTTAGTGAAGGTGCCTCCATTCATTTAATTGATTATTTAATGATTAATTAATGAACTAGAGTCAACAGGGGCGCCTCCACCAACTTCTGATGTTCAGTTCAGCTTCAGTTAACCTCATCAGGGTTCATTGAAGTCATTGAAGCACTAGCACTTGATGGTTGTCTTGATATGATGTGTTTGATCTCTTTTAGTTGAGACTCAGTCATTTATTGCACTTCGACTTTAGTTAGGGTTTATGTGAGTCAATTAGGGTTTTGATCAGTGGTTAACTGAGTGTGAACCATGGCTTACAGTCAGTTAAGCTAGACTCACTCATTCAATTCGAATGACCTCCTTGAGGATTCGAATTGCTCATTCATTCATGCCTATAGCATGACATTGTAATTGTAATCATTCATTCTTTATGTGAATACAGAGCGGCTACTATTCCTGGAGACCGATTACACCATTTCATGAATTATTTGTTGATTAATCTTTGATGAGATTGATGATTTGTTCCTAGATCAATATACAAGATTAATAGAATATGCGGAAGAGGAATCTCCCTTACTAAACAAGAAAACTTACAAAGAGAACCTATACAAGAAGACATAACCACTGATTCCTCAAAACTTTTACAAATAGTAAAATAATTAAAATCTGAAATGGAATATGTTAAAAAAGAAAATGAGAGGATTCTGAGAGCTCAGGAGAAGCTGAATCAGATCCTAACAGAAAGATTTCAAACTGACAGTAGGGGTAAAATAGATGATTCAGAATATTTAAGTTACCAACATAAGTATAAAAAGATTAAACAGACTAAAAACAAAAACAACTCATCTTCCGAAGTGTTTGGTGATCAACGTAATTTTCATTCTACTAGTGATAGTAGTGAGGATAACCACTATACCAGAAAGAGAAAATAAAAACCATATGAAGAAATTTCTAGAGAGTTTAAAAAGATTAAACCGCCAACCTTTAATGGGGAAACTAAGAAAGCAGAGGAAGTGGAATCCTAGTTATCTGGGATGAAGAAGTACTTTCAGATTTATAACTATTCTAACCAATTAAAGGCTAGAATGGCTATCTATAATCTTTCAGGGAAAGCTGATATATGGTGGCAAGATTTAAAGAGATTGAAAGGAATAAAAGAGAAGAACATAAACTGGAGTACCTTCAAGAAGTACTTTAAAAAGAAATTTTTATCTGAGCAATACTATGAAGAAAGAGCTAAAGAATTCTATGAGCTTAAACTAGGTACAATGACTATGAAAGATTTGAATAGTAAGTTTTGTAAGTCTGATTAGGTATGTGCCATACCTTGTAGATGAAAAACCAAAGGTACAACGGTTTCTTAACTGTCTACCTTATCACATAAAGGATAGGATTGAGTATGACAATCCTAAAACTATGGAAGAAGCTATGAGGAAAGCTAATTTATGTTATGAATAGAATAGGAAAAAAGAGAGTATGGCCAGCTAGAAGGCCAAAAAGAATAATAATTATGATCAAAAGAAGAAAGAGTTTGTGCCCAATCGGAATTCTAAAAATAAAAGGCTAGAAATTTTTCTAATAATAATTTCCAAGGGAATAAGAATAATTCACCAAACAATTAAAACAATCAAAAGAGTAGAGAGTCTGCTAATAATCATGGTAATTACACGAAAAACTTTGAAAGAAAAGAACCCATAAAGTGCTGAGAGTGTAATGGTCCACATTATGCCTCAGTCTGTCCTAATCGAAAAAAGACTGTTAGTAATATCCATACAATACAGGAGGAAATGACTGTGGGAGATTTAGCGAGAACTATGCCTAGGATCAATGCAGCCTTAGAGAATTGACAAGCAGACTATCAAACTTCCATGGTGGAAGTAGAAGGTAAGATAAACCAAACACCCATATCTATTTTAATAGATCCAGGAGCTAGTTTAAGTTATATTTCACCTAATTTGGTAGAAAAATGTAAGCTGCCTATTGAAAAATTTGTAAGTTCTTGGTGGGTTCAGTTAGCTACTGGTGCAAAGAGGAAGGTAACTAGTTTTGTAAAGAATTGTGTAGTAGTTATGGATCAATTTGAAACTTTTGTAAAGCTTAATGTACTACCTATGGGTTCTTATGACATACTAATCGGTATGGATTGGTTAGAGCAACATAGGGTGATCTTAAACTGTTATGATAAAACCTTTACTGGTATAAATAAAGATGGAAAACCAATAAGCATAAAGGGAATCCCTAGAAAAACAACTATAAGGCAGATTTCTGCTCTGCAGCTTAAGAGAGATGTTAGGAAAGGTTGTAAGGCTTATGCAGTAACAATAACTAACGAGAAAAATATAAATAATATATATAAATTAAAATTGGAGGACATACTAGTTTTAAAAGAGTATGTAGATGTATTTCCAGAATAAATTTTCGTACTGCCTCCGAAAAGGGAACTAGATTTTGCCATTCAGCTGGTACCTGGTGCAGTACCCAGATCAAAGGCCCCTTATCGGATGAACATAATAGAAATTAATGAACTTAAATCACAATTAAAAGAACTTATTGACAAAAAGTATATTCGACCCGGTGTGTCTCCCTGGGGGGCACCTACCATCTTCGTTAAGAAAAATGACGGAACTCTACGACTTTGCATAGAATACCGTCAGTTGAATAAGATGACTATTAATAATAGATACCCATTGCCTCGCATATATGATCTGTTTGATCAACTACGTGGAGCCACTATGTTTTCAAAAATTGATTTAAGGTCGGGATATCACCAAGTTAGAATTAAAGATGAGGACATCTTTAAAACAACTTTTAGGACTTGATATGGCCATTATGAGTTTGTCGTTATGCCATTCAGGCTAACTAATGCTCCAACTGTTTTTATGTGTTTAATGAATAATGTAATGCATAAATATTTGGATAAGTTTTTGGTCATGTTTATCAATGACATATTAATCTATTCAAAATATGAAGAAGAGCATAAAGAACATTTAAAAATAGTTTTGCAAGAGTTACGAGATCATCAACTCTTTGAAAAGTTTAGTAAATGTGACTTCTTTAAGGATAAAATCTAGTACTTAGGTCATGTGGTGACTAAGGAAGGAATTATGGTGGATCCCAAAAAGATAAAGGCGATTGAAGATTGGCCAGTTCCTAAAGATGTAACCGATGTTCGATCCTTCATGGGAATTACCGGTTATTACCAGAGGTTCATTGAAAGGTTTTCGGGAATCGCAAATCCGATAAACTCCTTGCAAAAAAAGGGAAAGAAATTTGATTGGAATCAGAAGTGCGAGGAGAGTTTTTAAAAGTTAAAAGCTTTATTAACCAACGCACCTATTTTATCGCTTATGAGTCAAGGAAATTAAAAATTCATGAAAAGAATTATGCAACTTATGACTTGGAATCAACTTCTGTCATACATGCTCTAAAGATGTGGCATCATCATTTAATTGGAAGAAAATTTATTTTAATGACAAATAATAAAGGACTGAAATATCTGTTAGATCAACCTAACCTAAATGCTAGACAAGCTAGGTGGCTAGCTTTTCTAGGTGAGTATGATTTCGAAATTCAGCACATTAAAGGGAAGGTAAATAAAGTTGCTGATGCATTAAGTAGAAATGCAAGGCTGAAATTTGCAATAGTTATCAACACTTATACAATAGATCTGGAAGAACAGCTTAAAGCAGAGTTAGAACAAGATGAAATCTACCAAAAATTACAAGCAAAAACGAAAGAAAATCCAACAGAAAGTTTAAGTAAAGGGTACAACTTGAATGAAAAAGGAATTTTACTGTATAAAGACAGAAAGTATGTACCTAATGTACCTAAATTTAAGTTATTAATTTTAGATGAAATCCATAAAACGTTTTACTCGCGCCATCCGGGTTATCAGAAGACTATAACTATGTTAAGAAAATAATATTTTTGGCCAAACATGAAGACTGAACTGGAAGAATATATAGCTAGGTGTTTTGAATGTCAACAAATAAAAACTGAACATCAACACCCAGCTGGATTACTTCAACCATTGCCCATTCCAAGCTGGAAATGGGAGATAATTAATCTTGATTTTATTACTGGACTACGTAAAAATCAGAATTTAAATGATTCTATCATGGTAGTAGTTGATAAATTAAGTAAAGTAATCCATTTTATACCTGTAAAAACTGCGTATAAAGCTGCAAACATAGCTTATATCTTTTTAAAGCAAATTTTTCAACTGCATGGGATACCGAAAGTTATAATCTCAGATCGAGACCCTAAATTTACAGGTAACTTTTGGAAATCTCTGTTTAAAGGATTAAATACTACACTAAATTTTAGTACTTCGTTCCATCCTCAAACTGATGGATAGACTGAAAGAGTAAACCAATTATTGGAATATTTACTAAGAATGTATGTAAAGGATTAGCCAGGTAAATGGGAGGATTATTTGCATCTGGGAGAATTTGCTTATAATAATAATTATCAAGCTTCAGCCAGATTTAGTTCTTTCGAAATATTATATGGAAGGAAGTGTAATACTCCTATCTCTTGGAGTAATCCAGTGGATAGATTAATATTAGGTCCTGAATTATTGAAAGAAGTGGAAGAAATTGTAAAGCAGGTCCAAGGTAATCTGAAAATTGCGCAAGATCGATAAAAAAGTCAAGCAGAACTTAAAATAACTCCAAATGAGTTTCAGGTAGGTGAACATGCGTTCATCAAGGTGAGACCCAAAAAGAGCTCTCAGAAGCTGGGTAGTTGTGCAAAACTAGCACCTCGTTATTGTGGTCCTTTTGAAATACTGTCCAGGATTGGACAGGTAGCCTATCAGTTAGCCTTACCACCGAATTTAAGAGTTCATAATGTTTTTCACATTTCTGTATTAAAGAAATATGTTCATGATGCTACTCATGTTGTTAATTGGAATGATGTACAGGTGGAACTAGAAGGAGATTTTATGGTGGAACCGGACTGTATCCTCGGGTGGAGGGAGATCACACTTCGGAACTGCACCATTGGTTAGGTTAAGGTGCAATGGAAGCACCTTAGTCCAGACGAAGCCGCCTAGGAATTGGAAAGTCATATGCGAGATGCATATCCAATTTTGTTCCTGGGAAAATTAAGAGGATGAAGAATAAATAACATCGAGGACGATGTTATAATTTAAGGGGGTGTGTATGTCACATGCCCCGATTTTGAAATTTTTTTATTATATTATTTGAGGAACAATATGTTAAATTTTATGCTAAATTGTAATTGATGACCCAGTGGGGTCAAGGATATTTAATGTAAATTCTGAATATTTTATTTATAAATAAATAAATGAGGAGACAACAGCTTAGGAGAGTTGTTAAAAGAGTGTTTACTGGTCAAATTGGTGGAGGAGACTGGGTGGAGAGCAAACTGACATGTGGCAACATCCTCAAACCACTTCCAACTGTTGCGGGTGGCAACCTCCCTACATTTGTGGTCATGATTCCCCAAGAAAGTGGAATCAGAGCAGGTGGCTAAATTAATGAAAACTGACCCAAAAGACCTAGGCAATCTTTATAAAAATTCCCATTGAAGAGAGCCGAGGTTGCTCATTCTAGAGAAGTGATCATTAAGGTTGAATGAATGTACTTCAGAGAAATTCAATGGAAGGGAAATATGGAAAGTGTTTGAGGGGATAACTGCTGATTGATCTAGTTGCAGTTTTTCAGCTAAAGATCATACTACTGAGAGCAGAGTGTTTTACTGAGGTATTGAACTAGTCAGTTGATAGAGGGTTCTACTGTTTGGATTCTCCACCCAGTTCTCAGCCAAGAATACCAGGAACAGGCTCGGGGGTCCTGAGTAAGCGTTGTTTGAGCGCTCTCCAGGAGATTGGTAGGGAGGAACAACCTCCTAAAGCTATTGTCGTCTATCCTCAACGGGTTCTATGTTATTTGAATTTACTGTTTTTAGTTAAATAATCTTAGTTTATCTGCTAAATGAATGTTAAAAGTTCAGAGTTTGTGAAATGTTAGATTTAGTACTCTTATTAGATTGTTATAGAAATGAAATTGGTTTAGAAAATAATGAAATAGAATGAAAATAAATTTCTAGACTATGTTTTTCCACACCTGGAAACCAGGTCGTACTCTAGCACAGTTAGAATGCTTTAAGTAGATGAAAGAATTCCTTAAGAGAATTAAAATAGTAAATAGGATTTTGTATCTGTAGATAGCAGATTAATATTTGTTTCCACATTTAAAATATAATGAAAAACAATATTATGGTTTATTTGTGCTTACTGTTTTTACTTAATATAACCGAATAAAATGCAGGAAAAGTAATAGTAAACTATTCTAGAGTTACAGTAACAGTATACTGATACAAATACAAGTTTATAGAAGATAACAGTTAAGTGATTACAAAATTTATTAATCACACAATATATCTTATAAACTATTTACTAAATTCTAAACTATTACTTAAAGTAAACCAGATTAGGGTTATATATATAAACCCTTGTTTTATAAAAAAATAAACTGAGTTCCAAGGTTAACCATCTATTCTATACAGAGTTCTGAATAACTATAATCTACATAATAGTAAATGAAATAAATGTAAATATAGATATTAAACTAAATAAAACTAAGAATTGCATAAATAGGAGCTAATTATTTTAAACAAACAGGCTTATAACCCGAGAAAGAAGAATTTGAGGGTTGAAACCCTACAGAACTAAATTACCCAATTAAAAATTAACCAGTAAGTATAATCAGTTATATTATTAACTGTGTAATAAAATTAACATGAAGACCACAACTCATGTTTTAGACTGAATACAGTCTTGTACTTAAACTTTAAAATGTATTTACAACCTCTTTTAAAATGAAGTACTTCATTAACAGGTTAATAAACAACAATATACCGGTAATAACGAAACTGAAGCAAACAAGAAAAAGTGCCAAAGTAATAATTTAGTTAAGAAAACATTTACATAAGGGTTTCATTTTCTTTAAACCCTAACTATTATATTCTGAACTGATAAGAATAAAATTTATAATGTACATTACGATTGTTCCACAGTCTTTATATTAATATTATTTACTTATAAATGTATCATAAACAATAAATTTCTTTACTGGCAGTTGAAGAAGGAAAAACCCTATTTTTTTCAGTATCATTATTTACAGGTTAATGAAATCGTAACAACACAAGATAGAGCTCAAGTTTAACAAAATATTTATTTATAAAACCAACTGTAATACATTGTCAAGTCATAAGGATGAATCCTAAATTAAAAACCAAATACATATCATGGCTTGAAGGCCAGTTTTACCCAGCATAACAGCAAGGGTTTGCACATAAAACTGGAAAGCAACATTATATTAAAATTTCTTAACTAACGAGAAATCGAAACAAACTCCAAGCATTGTATTATCTCCTTCAACAACCCTCATTGCAAGTAGGGAAAAACCCAGTTTATAATCAAGGCTTATCGGCTGGGGCCACAAGTCCATGGAAGGCGACCATTGTTATCCTCTTCACTGAAGTTTCGAGCTATTTTAGTTTCCTGTAAAGAGCACATTTACAGAGCATTAGAATGATGCATAGTTCTAAGTTTAAAACCCTAAACTGTATTAATAACTTAACAAAGAATTTTTCATGATAAGGGACTGAATGGTCTTTACCTGCAAACAAGAAGATAATTCGAGCATCGACGAAGTTGTCATCAGCTTAAGTAATTTACACAGAGAAGGACATAAACCCCTACACCGACCTGGAGTGGAAACAATATCCATGAGCTTAAGCTTCACAACGCCGTGACAAGCCATGAGAGGATAAGAACTGGAAACTATGGATAGGCCGAGATCCAAACATGTAAACAAGTAACCACTCGTGTAATAAGGTTCACAACAAATAATTTCTAGAGCCTAAGACTGAGAAATGCAACAACAACAACAACAAACACAAGCCACGGAGAAAGTAAGCATAGGAGCAGCCTCTCATGGCCGCCAAGGATGATTACACAGAGCAGCCCATAGGCCAATGAAACCCTCGGAGACAAATGACAAGAGAATAGGGTTTCTAGCCTTTTAAGTCACCAATGCATGGACGAGAGCAGACCACATGGTCTCCAAATATTTTAACCACGCATGGTTTTGGTCTATAGTCCATTTGCTTGTTCAAATAATCAGTTTATTATTGCAATGTTCAATAAACAACTATGCAACGATTTCGGAATGTATTTATATATATTCACTAGTGAAAACATAAAAAATATATCATGGTAATCGAAAGTATTGAGGGTTGTAATAATTGATAGCAATGATTCTATGTCGTTGACCTTAGAATGGAGAGGTAATAACATTTCCTTTGGAACTATCCCAAATTCGACCTTACAATAAACATTTTCCAAATAATAATTTGTATGTCCACATTGCAAAATGATGATAATATATTTATATTATTTAAAGCACAAACCTTATCATTTGCAAACGATGGTTTAAGTTTAGTTACATTTTCTAATAACTAATATACCTCGGTTGACTATAGAGGAAAGGTGTTTAAATCATGACAAATAGACAATCACGAGGCTCGACCATAATATAAGCTTTTACAATTAGTGTTTTGTATGCTCAACTTGCCAATGATAATAATAATGAATCCTATCATTATTTACAATGATAGTTTTTGATTGTATGTGTTTAATTGGATGTAGCATATTATAGAAACCTTGGTTATAATGTTTCTCTTGAGATATACCTTAGATTAGAAGTGCTAGGTAATGGAATCTACCATAGTAGATATTATCAACTACAACTTATTACCAATGAGGCAACATGATAATAGTAGTCTTATTATGGAGTAAACCATGCACAAGGTTTGTAATTATAGGAATAACAATGATAATGTATTTACCTATGATTTAGACTTTGTAAAAGTAATGGTAGATAGTGTTCCATCTTAATATGGTACATCTAGTTACAATAACCAAACTTATAATGTCATATAAATTTCCAGGTGGTAAAATCTCTACAGGATGCAAGTAGCAATTAGATTGATACATTATAAAATAATAAGGTATTGTATGTTGTTACAATAATACCTGCAGCAAGGTGATAATGTAAGTACTGAAGTTTATAACCTAATAATGAGCATAGTTACATACAAGCTACAGGTTGATAAATTCCATGGCTAGTAAGATAGAGACGAATTAGAAACATGTACTCTATTGGAAATCTTTACCTTAAAATTTGACAAAAATACTTTCATGAATAAAAGACAGTTACTTTACCTCATTAGAGCTTTATTTTAAATAAACAATTATTTACTAGCTTATTAACATGCAACAGATATACTTCTTGCTACTTTATGAATTAAACCCCTACTTGATCGATCGTTACCTGTTGAACCTGTAAGAACCAGCAATCCATTTGTGTTAGCATAAGGCTAAGTAAGCCTGAGTTTTCAAAGATAGATTTCACCTACTTGCCAAAAAGTAAAATTATTAGTAAAGCTAAAAGAAATCTGAAGGCAAGTCAATCTTATATACATTACGAAAACGAAAGTTGCATTAGTTATTGTATTAGGAAATTAATTAATACTAAATGTTAAAATGTTTCATTTTCCGCTAACCGCTAGCAGTTAGTAAACTGCGTATTCAGACATTTTATGTTATCTTAAAAATTTTAAATTTTTATGAAATTTTGGGGTTATGACACTGGAGAATCTACAGAGACACCAAGATTAGGACGCAACTACACCACGCTAAGAGTATCGCCAGAGGTAAGGTCTAGAGCCTCATCTCCTGAAGGAGCTGTTAATACTGATAGTGCTAGTACTGTGACTAGTACACAGGAAAGTTTGCCTCCATCTAATTATTCATTAAATAACCCCGACACAAAATCAATGACCGGGGCAGATATTAGATTACCCACATTCAATGGGAGTGGAGTAGAAGATCAGAACAACATTGATTCCTTTGCGAAGCTGTTTGGATGGTTCACCTAGTTCATAAAGCAGACTTAAAGAAAGCACAGATGATCATGACTCTGTGGGGTCGCGTGCTGGACTTGTTTACGAAGTTCTGCGTAGTACCGGCGGGAACCCCACAAAACAACCTTGATGAGATTCGGATCGCGATGATTTGTGAGTTCATGAGACCTAAATATGAGTCACAATGTATCACCGAGATCAAGGAAATAAAGCAGTTACCAACGGAGTCTGTATGGGATTTTGATCAGTGGTTTAAAATTTTGATGTCCAAAGTTAGTTTCCAGATGTCAGACATTTATCATAAAGAATGGTTTATTGTTTAGGTTTTCACAGGTTGTTTTATATATTTCAGAGTTATGGAATCCTGTGTGAGAAACTTGTGTCTCTATGTATACTTTGGATCGCAAGCTTGCGCTATTACCACACATTCAAGCTCCTTTGATGCAACAGAATATTGTGTCATAGACAGAAGCACTATAACTAGTGATGAAGTTGGAATCCTCGCCCATCAGGGATGGTGGCATAGGAATGATGGAGATTCAGTCATAGCTGGATAATCTGACAGTACAACTTCAAGACATCAAGAAGGGAAAACACTACAACAAATCCTGGAATTAGCGTCCCTTTTTAGTGTAATTTTTTTTACATTGAGTGGTCAAATTAGACGCTAAACGGGACACGTCATGGAAAAAACTTAAAGCGTCTCAAAAAACGTCTTTTTTTGCTTCCTAGATAGCATCCTTTATGACGTCCAAAATAGCGTCTATTTTTTTGCTTCTAGAATAACGTCCAACTTTGCTTCCTAAACAACGTCGAGGTTTTCTTCCTAAATAACGTCCTATTTCGCTTCCTAGCGAGTGTCTTCTTTTTCTTCTTAAATGACATCCTTGTTAGCACCATATTTGCATCCTTAATAACACCATGTTAGCATCCAAATTAGCATCCAATATTGTATCCATTTTTTCTACCACTTTAGCATCCAATTTTGCACCATGTTTTACTTCCAAATATGTGCCAATTTTCGCTTCCAAATTTGCACCAATTTTTGCTTCATTTTTTGCATCGTGTTTTGCTACCAAAATGATGCCAAATATTGCTTCTATTGTTGCACCATATTTTTCTTCTAATGTAGCGCCATGTTTTGCATCCAAAGTAACGTCTTATTTTTCTACCATATCAACACCGTGTTTGGCTTCATCATTAGCGCCATGTGTTGCGTACTTTTAAATGCCTAGTTTTGTGTCTTATTTTGCTGCCATATCAACGCCATGTTTTTCTTCATCATTAGCGCCATGTGTTGCATCCTTTTTAATGCCTAGTTTCACATCTCTCATTTCTGGTCACTAATTTAGTCGTTTTTAGTAGTTTTATATGTGAATTTTGGTTATTTTGTTTGGTCACTTATCTCTCATTGTTTGGTCAATTATCTCTTAATTTTTGCTTACTAATATAGTTTTTTTTAACCAATATTATAATATCATTAGGTCATGGAGGAATCGAACCACCAACCTCCTGCTTGTAAGGCAGACACTCTTCCATTGAGCTAGCACCCTTTAAGAATTTGGGAACCTAACTTACAAAGTCCTCCAAAATGGAAAAAATGACCAATACACAACTTTGAGTATCTAATGGTCAACAAAGGGTGATAGATTGTATAAGTTCATAATAGATGATCAAGCAGGTTATGAAATCCATAAACTTGTTTTAGGAATTTTGAACAAAACTCAAGAAATTGGCTTAACGGGATTGCAAAAATCACTATTCCCTAGAAACCATAAGTGTACCACTATATGAGACCTATCAACAAAAATTATCTTAGTGTGGATGCCAAGGATGTAGTAGATAAGCATGATCATCATAGAGGCATGTATAAGTGGAGCAATAAGGAGAATCAAAAGAGGATGATCAACCCAATAATTGGTGCTTCACATGGATCCTATCCACCATGGGATGAGCAAAGTTCCTTCTTCCATCAAGATAATGAGTATCCACAAGGACAAATGGTTAGGATATATTGTGATTACAATTCATAATTTTTATTTGCTTCCTAGGGTGATGTTGCAATGCTTGCACTGGGATATATACATGATCCCCAACAACATTGGATAAACGCATATTCATGGGGACATAGAGTATAGGGTGAGATTGTCTTTTTATCTTTTTCGTTCGAAGACTAGGCATAATTTGAAACACTGGGAGAAGGAATAGAATTGGATATACTTAAAAAACTACAATCATGACAAGGAATATGACTATAATCTATAGTCATTATGCAAATGTTAGAAATTGGTATAACTACCTAAGGACTATTGACAACATCCATTTAAATATGAATGAAAAACCTTCCATTTTATTATTTTTGCACATTGATCTAGGAACAAATAATCAATCTCATCAAGAAATAATCAACAAATAACTCAGAAATGGTGTTAATCAGAACCAGAATGGTTTCCTCTGTGTATATTCAATAAAACAATGAATAGTTACAATAACAATGTCAAGTAATAGCTTGAATCAATGAGGAATTCGAGTACCTTAGGAGGTCATTCAAATTCAATGAGTTAGTCTGGCTTAACTGACTGTCAGCCATTGGTTCACACTCAATTAATCACTTGACCAAAACCCTAATTGAAGTCGGAGTGCAATAAATGATTGAATCTCAACTGAAGGAGATCAAACACATGTCATAGCAAGCCAGCCTTCAAGTTCTAGTGCTTCAATGACTTCAATGAACCTTGATGAGGTTAACTGAAGCTGAACTGATCATCAGAAGTTGGTGGAGGCGCCCCTGTTGACTCCAGATCATTAAATAATAATAAATAATCATTAAATAATATATTTAATGTGAGGAGGCACCTTAACTGACTGGTTGAACTGATTGTAACCACTAGTTAGCAATTAGGTGCATTAATATCACTCAGATCACCCCTGGAGTGTTCCAGTTAGCCTCCTTGACTGTAGGAGAAGGATAAGTTAGACTCCTTGACTGTAGGTAGACATGGGTGTGACTGGATGATGTCAATTAGTGTTGGAGCAGGGTCCCGCAGCTGCAGAAGAAGCTGCTAGTTTAGCAGAGAGATAAGTTTTGGCGGAAAGAAGATAAGACAGAGCTACGACGCCATAGCACGTTTCCAACTGGAGAACAGAGCCGGAAACCATAATTTTTAGATAGAGAAGTCAAGAAAGGCAACGGTACCTCAGCGGCCGAGAATAGAGAGCTCACCCACTGCATTGAAGGCAGCGGTGGAAGACAGGAGGGCTCAGCGACCCTCATAAAGGAGAAGGAGCAATGAGGCTGAAGCATTGAAGACGAAGGACATAAAAGAGAAGAGGTGCATAGTACCCATGATCAGTGCCGGGAAGCATGGAAGACTGTAGAGAGCTATGGTGTGACGGAAAGCGGCTACCTCAAGTACAGATATGGCCAACTATCACTAGTTAGGGTTTTGGGTTACTGTTGGGACAGGCCCACAGTGTTGTAATGGCAAGACCTTCAGGCTGCCTATAAAAGGATATATTTTGTATTGTAAAAGGGTTGGTTAGTTGGTTAGTTGGTTAGTTGTTCAGTTAGTTGAGTCATTCAGTCGTAGTAGTGTTTGCAGACCATTAGACTGTTGTAAAATTTGAGCTCTGGTTCTGTTATTAGCGGTAGCAATCTTACTGTAACCAGTAGCTGGCTTATAGAGTATGCATGTAACGATCCGCAGGGATTTAGAGAGAGGGAAGAGTATCTTGTAGGAGAGCAATACATATAGAAAGAAGATATAAGAGAGAAGATCTTGAGCTGCATATGCAGTGCAGCAGAACTGTGTTTTACCTTCCCCTGAGCTATAAGAAAACACAGTTCTGTGGACGTAACTTCCATCCTGGAGGTGAACCACGTTAAAATCGTGTGTTATGTGATTGGATTATTTGCTATGTTTACTTATGCATTTCACAGTCATTTCATGGATTTTGGTTACAGTTTAATGAATGAATGTGTTAATTAGTTCACAGTAATATAGAAGGAAAAGTATAAATCACAGTCTTTGGCATGTTGTATGTGGTTCATTTATGCTTTGCGTAAAACAGTCACTAGTTGCAGTATTGATTAGCCTTGTATGTTGAGTCTTGCACGTCGACACAAGCAACACTAAGTGCGCTAAACCGCGGAGGTAGGATATCACAGAGAGGTGATACCTCACCGGCAGAGGAGCTGCGGTGCGCGATACCACAGGTTGAGGACTTAGCGTTGGGTAGGAGCTGCGTGTCGCACGGTGTGCGGCGATGCGGTAAGGTTGGAGATATCGTGACTCAGGGAAAGTGCGTGACATAGAGAAGGACTGCATGGCAGTATAAAGGTATACCTCATGGCTAGAAGAGCTACGAGATGAGGAGATCACACGACGCGAGCAGAAGGTCACGCGACGTGCAGAGGAAGAGACTTCGCAGCTAGAAGGGCTGCGAGTCGCAAGTAGGACTGCCGCAGAACCTGGTCCAAGATGCTTGAGTCCTTGGCCAACCCATTAGAATCACCTCGGGTGAGACTTCAGGCCGCTTTGCGGTCTGTCGTCGAAAGGGCCGGTGAGCTAGGGGTGTTGTTGGCTGATTATGGTAAACCTGGGTCTGCCCATGCAACCCAACAAATGGTTCCGTTGCCGGTTTTGAACAACTAAGCGCTAATGTTCTGTTGGCATCCTACTAGAGAAGAGTTTCACCAGTGGCTGGATTCAAACTTAAGGGAGTTTGCCAAGAAAGAAAATCGGACCCCTAAACTGAGCACAGAAGACTGGTTACAAAAGCATATTGCTTCAGATATACACGTGATATTTTTTGCAACCTATGGAAACGAGCTCTATGACTGGTTATCAAAGTTGACAGATAGGAACATATTCAAGAAGAAAAGAAACATTGTTTAGACATCGGAGCTGATTCAGACCGTGCAGAGACTCGACAATCCCATTACGAGAGCAGTGGACTTCTGGCTTGCGAGTGTGCTAGGAGGCTTTGTTACAGAATTTGCAGTGGACCAAAGAAAAAGCTTCAGTGAGGCCGAGTGGTACTTCTTCAAAGGATATCGTGGTAAGTACCTAAAATCTCTAAACTTGTCCATTAAGATGCTGCTACATGAAAAAGGAGTAATGGACATGATTTCAGATGAATAAGTAAAGATAGTAATGTCACAAGAGTTTGAAAGTGATTTTGATGACATTGGACGAACACGTAGTGGCAAGAAATATAAAGTAGCTTTCGGCTCTCCCGTATTTGGAGATAGTTCAGACAATAGTAGGCAACCGAGTCCTAGTACTACAGAAGAACCAGAGGGGGGTACCCCTTACCATCCCTATACCCCACAGAAACAGACCAGGACTCAGAGTAATCCTGTAGGTACTCCATCCAGGAGCTCACAGACAGTACCTACTACAGCTACATCACCTTCACCTACACCGCTGAGTGGAAGTCATCTAGTCAATCAGAACCCACTGCAGAGAAATAGAATGGGAGATGATATGAAGTTACCTACCTTTAAGGGTACAGGAGCAGAGGACCCAGAACAGCATTGGTTTCTATGTGAAGCCATGTGGACCATTAAAACAATCAACGACGATAACCTTAAACTTGTACAGTTGGTCACCACACTCAGAGATCGAGCTTTAACATGGTACATAAAGTATACCACAGTACCCAAGACACTTTCCCAGGTCAAGAACACCATGATTAAAGAGTTCAAGAAACGTAAGTTTGAGTCTCAGTGCATAACAGAGCTCAAGGATATTAAGCAGCTACCATCAGAATCAGTATGGGACTTTGACCAGAAATTCAAAGCTCTTATAGACCAAGTAAGCTTTGAGTTTGCACCGGAGCAGCATAAGGAATGGTTTATTGCAGCGCTGCTCCCTCACATCAGATTGCCACTAATGCAGCAGAAAATCCAGACGCGGGATGACGCATTGGAGATGGCAATGAAGCTAGAAGCTTCACCCTTAGCTGAAACCAGTACAGGCATGACAACTCTACAGAACCAGTTGGCCAACCTCACATTACAGATACATGAACTTAAGAAAGGAAAAGAGGTTATGCAAGACATATGGTGCTTACGATGTAGAGCACAGGGTCATACCAAAGACAACTGTCCAGTATTTGCAGAGTATTTAGCGTCAGGGGCTCCTAACCCCTTACCACGAACGCAAGCACCATGGTGTGAAATATGCAAAACACAAGGACATCTGCCTCAGCAATGCCCTTTGCTTCAGAAGTATGTACAGACCCCTAAGAACTTATACTGTGTCTTCTGCAGCTCGGTCAGACATAATGAACAGGATTTCTGAGCCTATGATCTCATGTTAGATAGAAAATATGACGTATACAGAGTCCAGTCAGAAACACAGGGTCCAACAGCAGGACCACAGCCTGATTCGGCTTACGGTGGCTGTGGAGGAGGATTCAGAGGATGAGGCCATGGAGGAGGCTTTGCATGAGGAGAAGGATTCGGCAGAGGAGAAGGTTTTGGCCGTGGTCATGGACCAATCACTTTTTATAACTGCGGAATTGTAGGACACTATGCTAGGGACTGTCAGAGCCCCACTACCACTTGTAACTACTACAAATCTTATGATCATACCATAGAGGAGTGTCCTACATTAATAGCTAAGATCAAAGACCCTAAGCCAGTAGTACACTAGAACATCCAGCTTATTGCTGTTGAGCAGGCAGATCCAGAACCAAGATTTAATATTGTGACTCGTAGCGGTGCTTCCACTAGTAGTACATCGCAAGAGACTGAAAAGAACATAGGGCAGGAGTGGGTGTGCAGAGCTCCTAGTAAAGCAACAGCACTCGACCTACAGAAGAATAAAAAGACATTTCACGAAGCCAAGGTTTCCTTTGATGAACCAACGCAATCAGGATCACAGGTACCGCCGTCTAGGGGCGTACCGCAGCAATCACCTTGTGGCGATAGCCCAGAACAGACACTGCAGGCTACCACATTGGGACGATGTGACGAGGATGAATCGACAGGAAGTGTACAATCCTTCCTGTGCAGTTGTTTGAAACTCGTGAGAAATGAAAAAGCTATTGGTGAGCTACAGCACATCATAGATCAGTGTCAGCAACCTTCTCTATTGGGAAGTGCACACCGCGCTGTTCATAATATTACAGGACATACAAGGACTGGAAGAGAGATGAAGCTCACAGCACAGATTGGAGAATTTGAAATGGATGAAGTCGTCTTAGATCTAGGATCAGAGGTGAACATTTTGACTAAGCAGACATGGGAACAGATGGGTAGCCCTCAGTTAGTCAGATCGCCTATCCACCTGAGATTAGCTAATCAACAGCGAGTATCACCATTGGGTCGACTGTCACGGGTGCCAGTTTACATTGACGGAGTTCGCAGTTTTGCGGACTTTGAGGTTATAGAAATTATTGGTGACAATCGACCGTATCCAGCATTATTAAGTATCGATTGGTCGATCGGTAGCAAGGCTGTCATCGACCTAAAGAGAAGACAGATGACCTTTGAGGATGCACAGATCCGGGTCATCGCACCGTTGGATCCTCACCAGGGTCCTAGATACATTGAACCTATCCGAGCAGAGGAGGAGGCACAAAACTTGGACAGTCTCTACCAGATGACTGCGAACCAGAATGACTACATCAATCCAACCACAGAAGGGAACATTAGTTGGCGATGTGATAGCTCATGCGCATTAGATTCTGATGTTGGTCTAGAGAACTGGCAGAACAGACTTTACGAAGTCTCAGCGCACAGATGTGCGTTTATGAGTAAGTCACTACGATGGATTGGCGCAGATATCACTGAGATCCCATCATATCAAGGTCTAGTAGATATTCAGGACTTCCTTGAGCAGTTTGAGCAACAGATTCATTACGAGCAGAGGCTCGTCGCTATGGATCTTGCAGTATGAGCCACACCTGCAAGATGGTGGTATGCACATAAAGAGAATATCGCATGATGGGATGATATTAAAAGATTGATGGCGATCATATTTTCTGTCGACAGAGAGTATGTCCACCAGAAGTACACAGGAGAAACAGATCCTAGGACACACATTCAGACATGTGAACAGAACTGGTCAGACATTCCCGAGGATTAATGGGTTCACAGATTCATTCACACATTGGACACAGTTCCAAGGAACTGGTACACAGAGACTGAGTTGCTCAAGGGGACGACCACATGGTCACTTATGACAGACAATTTCCTACTCACCTTTGCGTTTGAATCAGAACATCCAAGTGTTTCCCAGGCCCTAGACATAATCAAGATCAAGATATTCGAGGACTGTACCATCTCAGTGCAGGCTCAACCTGAGTGGGCCAACCAGTTGCAAGACGCGCTTGAGTGCTATAATTTCGCAGCAAAGCCAGACAATGAAGATAAGGACGAGGATGAGGACCCTCACAACACCAACATTCCTGAGTCAGAAGGGACTCGCGATGTTGGGGGACCACAGTTAGAGATTCCAGCAATCACTGAACCTATCAAGAATAAAAAGATCAATATTGGCACAGACGCAGAACCTACGTTTATCTCTATTGGAGACTATTGGAACGATGAAACAGTCAGACAGATTGCAGATTTGTTACATGACTATCAGGACCTATTTCCCACCAAGTTCACAGAGATGAAGGGAATAGTTGGAGACCTTGGAGTTATGAGGATACCATTGAAGGAGGATGCTAGACCAGTAAAGTAGCGCCCATATAGATTGAATCCGTGCTACAAAGAAAAAGTAAAGGACGAAATCGATAAGATGCTAGCAGCAGGCATCATTAAGCCGGTAGAAGAAAGTGAATGGGTTAGCCCCATGGTATTACAAGAAAAGAAAACAAAAGGAGACATCAGGATCTGTGTCGATCTGCGCAAGCTCAACGATGCATCGCTTCACGATCCATTTCTGACATCGTTCATTGATGAGGTATTAGACAACGTGGGAGGATAGGAAGTCTACTCCTTCACTGATGGCTTTTCAGGCTACCATCAGATCAGAATACATCCAGAAGATCGATCCAATACCACCTTTCCAACAGAATGGGGCTCGTTCCAGTATACGGTAATGCCCTTTGGTCTTAAGAATGCACTAGCTATATTTTCTAGAGTAGTAGTTGCTGTATTTAAAGAATACATTCATAAATTCTTAGAAGTATATTTCGATGATTTGACTGTATTTGGACTAATCGACAAGCATACAGGAGACTTAAGACTCATGCTAGAGAAATGTAGGCAGTACCAGATTTCTCTAAACTTGAAGAAATGTATATTTTGTGCACCATTTGGTATTTTTTTGGGTCACATTGTTTGCAGACAAGGATTGATGGTAGATCCCGCGAAGATCGCCATCATTGTAAACCTTCCAGCACCCAACTTAGTCAAGGAACTAAGGACAGTACTTGGTCATACTGGGTACTACAGAAAGTTCATCAAGGGCTATGCAAAGATCACAGCACCAATGGAGAAATTGCTAAAGAAAGATGTAAAATTCCTATGGAATGAGGAATGTCAGCAGAGTCTAGACACACTTAAAGAGAATATGGTTACAGCACCCATCTTAGTATTTCCAGACTGGACTAAGCCATTTCATGTACATGTGGATGCGTCTGGCATCGCATTAGGGGTTGTTTTAACACAACCAGGAGAAGGGGACATTGATCATCCTATCGCATACTCCAGTAGAAAGCTCTCGACAGCAGAAAAGAACTACACCACAACAGAAAGAGAAGGCCTAGCTATGGTGTACGCGCTACAGAATTTCAGGCACTACCTGTTGGGTGCCTCGTTTAAAATGTTCACTGACCATTCTGCGTTGAAGTATTTGGTCAATAAGCCAGTGTTAGGGGGGAGAATCTGCAGATGGTTACTCCTCTTTCAGGAGTATGATTTTGAAATCATTGTGAAGCCAGGCCGATTGAATGCTGGACCTAATCACCTGTCACGGATAGACTCAGGAGAAGAACCAAGTAACCTAGATGACAATCTGCCAGATGCACCATTGTTTTCTATCCAGATTGCAGATGAGTACTATGCCGATATTATTCAATTTCTCACTACAGGAGTAGCACCTGATGAGTTTACTAAGCAGCAAAAGAAGTAGTTGGTTGTTAAAGCAGCAGACTTCACCCTTATTGCAGGACACCTATACAAGTTAGGCCCGGATGAAGTTCTGCACAGATGTGTGATGCCGCATGAAAAAGACGTTATTATCAGAGAGGCACATTCAGGAACCATAGGAGGTCATTTCGCAGGAAAGCCGACTGCACAGAAAATATTGGAGGAAGGATTATGGTGGCCTACATTGCATAAAGACACCAAGGACTTTTGCAGATGTTGCAATATCTGCCAGAGGGTAGGAAAACCCTCACGACGAGATGAAATGCCGCTGCTACCTCAGGTCACGTTGCGTGCATTTGACAAATGGGCTATAGATTTTGTGGGTCCTATCAACCCACTAGGAAAGCGCACTGGGGCGAGATATATTATCATTGGAATAGAATACCTCACTAGATGGGCAGAGGCCAAAGTAGTAAGAAATTGTGATGCTGCCACAGCCACACAGTTCCTATTTGAAAACATCATTAGTAGATTTGGATGCCCAGTAATTTTGATGAGTGATCAAGGAACACATTTCTTGAACATCACTATTGAGGCATTGACCGAAGAATTCTAGATTCAGCAACATAAGAGCATTCCCTACCA
>LPNX011226456.1:0-55488 GCA_001517045.1 Pseudotsuga menziesii | reverse complement strand
GTAGTAGGCTTAAGCTTTATAGTGATAGCCACCCCGCCTCTCAGCCCTAGCTTAGCCAGTTTATGGTGGTGCAGATGTCCAGTGTAGTTGAAAGGAGGCATTGCACCGGGAACTAGTCTACACCGGTAGGTATTTTCTAAAGTATGAGGAATTGCACAAGGCCAAAAAAAAAAGAAAAAGTATTGTTGTATGCAGGTTATGCGGAGTCACATCGCGGCAGCGCGATGTTTCCCCGTGCCACGTACTCAGTTTTGCCACATACTCAGTTTTGCAACCGACAGAGGGCTAGTCAAGTCAGCATCTGACAGGTAGTTAATGAGGTAATGACCGGTATATCTTACTGTAGATTTGGCAGCAGTATAATAAATTTTTCCAGATTTGGCAAATCTCCGACGAGACTAGCGCTTGTACACACACGTTTCGAGGGAAATTCGATCGGATTTCCGCATTTATGAAGGAACGGATGACATGTGTGGTCTTGTCCAGGCATTTATTATGACCGACGGGTTCAGTCTAGATGACCGTTGTGTCCGGGATTATCATAGCGGGAATAAAAGCAGAAAGTATCCAAAAGCAGAAAGTATCCAATTGGGATAGTTACATTTGCAGAAAAATCGAGAGCTGTAGAGTGCAATGTTAAGAGTTCCCTGTGAAGAGCTAAGCTTGTTATAGAGTGCTGTGATTTTCAGAAGTTACAGCCATTGCATGTCCGTCGTTTTACTCTGAGTGGAGCCTATCCAAGGACAAGCCTCTAGAAAATGTTTTGAGAAGATTTCAGCGTCACGGTCGAGCAAGTGCTATGATGACGACATCCAAGGGTGCTCCGCCAAGTTCGTCACAGCCCAGACAGCAACCGCAGACGAGGAGCCAATCTCAGGTCAATGATGAATCTGGTTCAGAGCATGAGGAAGAATTTCATAGCACAACAGACTACATGATCCCATGAGTTGAAGGCGCACCAGAGGTAATATTTCCTAAGAATGCTAAGTATACTGTTCCCATACCACCCATTGATTCTCGAGTAAAGGAAAATGGAGATCTAGTGGGATATGCTGCTGTTGTTAAATTTGTAGATTATAACCTGAGAGATGCTAAGAAATATCCTCAGTTCAAGCCGGATAACTATTTAAAGATTGAGAAGAACCCAAGGACAGGGAGAGATGAATGTGTTCCCTTGCCGTATGTCCAGATTCTTGAGCGGTCAGGTCTGCTCAATTTGCTGAGATTACCTCATTTTGGATGGGGTGCAGAGGTTAATGCCATGGTGCGCATTTTACTTTCTTGTGTACATGGAGGGTACCTCTGGTTAGGCAACAAGGTCGACCTGAACGTTGATTTGATACATCGTATCACCGGCCTGTCCAAGACGGGTAAACACCCTGATATGCAGACAACAGGAAAAACCAAGGACTCCAAGTTACCACAAGCCCTAGTAACTAAGTATCAGTTGCAGAGAGGAGGAACGACTTATGACATCTCAAGCATAGCAAATGAGACACTTAAGTTCACCACCAGTCTGCTCGCGGGTAGACTGCTAACCAAGGTCCGACCAAAGGAAGTTACAGGATCCGTAATTCACCTTGCCATACAGGTCACAGAGGGGGAACAATTCAACTGGTCTCTATTCTTATTGAATATGCTTCAAGCAGATTGATTGGTAGCTCAGGATGAAGCAAACCACCCTTTCCATTTTTCCTGGTTTCTTATACTTTGTGCATTTGTCGGATGGAAGGAGCTGCCCCATACCCAGTTTCCGCAGATAGCAGGTGGCGCGCCCAGAGGCATGCGCTATGCTAGCTTATGGGATGCCAGCAGCCCAGCCAAGAAAGTGGTAAATACGATGGTATTCCATGACTACTACAAGCTGTTGATGAAGGTCATTCAAGAGACACCACGGCTCAGCACGGAGACTGTGGACATATACGATAGCCGGCTTAATTTTATGGCAGACAGCCATTTAATCTATCTGTGAACAAAAAGGACTAAGAGGGATGATTGGGCTCCTGGCTCGTTTAGGATGACAGCACGGGATGTCGAAGGAGTCACAAGAGACTTCGACGACCAATGGAAGCAGGAATATGAAGATACCGCACCACTATCATCAGACACTGCACAGACAGAACCCCGGGACAAGGACAAAGACAAATCAAACACCCAGATGCAATCTTCAACAGAAGCACCGCTACCAAAGAAAAAGAGGAAACCTCCACAGCAAGTGCCATCAAGGGCACATACGACAAAAGAAGGAGAAGAAGGGCCACCAGAGGCACAGTGGAAGAAAAAACACAAAACCTCAAGGTTAGTTCTGAAGACCGCATTGACAGACGATGACTATGAACTCATCGCAACAAGGACATGTGACACATTGAAGGACTCCCTTGACACGATGAAGGAGTCGCAGGAAAAGAGGCAGAGCGTAGTAGAAAAGCAGCTTCTAGACTTAAAGTTAATTACAGAGAAGACTGCCATGATGCACATTCCCCTGGCAAAGGCGACCGTCGGAGAAACTTTGACATCATCAATGTCCCGCTAGGAAAGCCTAGAAAAAGATCGCCTCAATACTGTGTTAATTCCACCAGGGAGTATCCGATTCCCTCCCACAATGAAGGACCCACCAGTTCAGTTTAGGAAACCCATCGAGGTTAACCTTGCAGAGTTTCATATTGACCAATTGCAAATGATCCAGCAGCAGCTAAGCGCCGAGCTCAGCACTAGAGAGCTCTAAACGTACGAGCAGAATATGCAGCTGAAGCAACAGAATGCAGCATTTGCTATCAGTGTTCAAAAAAAGGCAGACGAAGTACGAACATATGAGGAAAGAGAGCAAGATCTGTCTCAAGTTTTGCAGAGCATTGCATTGGAACTGCCAAAATGTAACATTGAGTTCGCCTTACCAGTTTCGCAGAAGCTAAGAAGAGTAGCAGACAGAGCAAAGGCTCTGGAAGAAACCATGGCTAGGATGGATGAAGAAGTGGAGAAGTTGAAGGCAGACCACGAAGTGCAGATCACCGAGCTTGAGGCTCGTGTACGAGACACCTCCCAGGCAGACCAGAAAGTGCGAGCAGAAGCCCTTCGACTCACTACTGAGCAGATGCAATCTCGCATCGACGAAGCATGGTTAGTACTAACCGATGCGACGAACACATGGGCCAAGTTAGATGAGCCGCCAGAGAAAGTAGAAATCCAGCAAAGTATTCAGCAGGTAGAGAATACTGCAGTGACAATGAAAGAAGAAATTAAGGGCTTGGCAGCTCTTCAGAAGATGAGGAAAATGAAAGAGATGAATCGCTTGCAGCAGGAAGCGCAGCAATTAAGAACAAAGGAGATACACATTAATGACCTGCTTCAACCATATCAAGAGAAAATCGCAGAGATAGTCGATACGGTTGAGCAGAAAGTGAAGGAGTTCACTGCCACTAGAGAGAAAACTGACGCCACAGAAGACGCCAATATTAGTCAAGCTTTGCTTGACACGGCACGAGAGCGTGTCGAAGTGATGCAGTAGGAAGTCGCAGGACTTCGAGACAGGTTGCAGAGGACTTCGCAGGAAGCCAAGGCAAAGCTACAGCAGGAGAAGCCTACTGGTGGTGGCTCGAGGACGAGCCACAAGTAAGTGTTAAGGGACTCTTGGAGCAGGGTCCTGTAGCTACAGAAGAAACTGCTAGTTTAGCGGAGAGATAAGTTTTGGCGGAAAGAATATAAGACAAAGCTACGACACCGTAGCACGTTTCCAGCTGGAGAACAGAGCCGGAAACCATGAATTTTTAGATAGAGAAGTCAAGAAAGGCAACAGTACCTGAGCGGCCGAGAAGAGAGAGCTCACCCACTGCATTGAAGGAAACGACAGAAGACAGGAGGGCTCAGTGACCCTCATAAAGGAGAAGGAGCAACGAGGCTGAAGCATTGAAGACGAAGGACAGAAAAGAGAAGCGGTGCATAGTACCCATGATCAGTGCCAAGAAGCATGGAAGATTGCAGAGAGCTGTGGTGTGACAGAAAGTGGCTACCTCAAGTACAGATATGGCCGACTGTCACTAGTTAGGGTTTTGGGTTACTGTTGGGACAGGCCCACAGTGTTGTAATGGCAAGACCTTCAGGCTGCCTATAAGAGGATATATTTTGTATTGTAAAAGGGTTGGTTAGTTGGTTAGTTGGTTAGTTGGTCAGTTAGTTGAGTCATTCAGTCGTAGTAGTGTTTGCAGACCATTAGACTGTTGTAAAATCTGAGCTCTGGTTCTATTATTAGCAGTAGCAATCTTACTGTAACCAGTAGCTGGCTTATAGAGTATGCATGTAACGATCCGTAGGGATCGACAGAGAGGGAAGAGTATCTTGTAGGAGAGCAATACATATAGAAAGAAGATCTAAGAGAGAAGATATTGAGCTACATATGCGGTGTAGCAGAACTATGTTTTACCTTCCCCTTAGCTATAAGAAAACACAGTTCTGTGGACGTAACTTCCATCCTGGAGGTGAACCACGTTAAAATCGTGTGTTATGTGATTGGATTATTTGCTATGTTTACTTATGCATTTCACAGTCATTTCATGGATTTTGGTTACAATTTAATGAATGAATGTGTTAATCAGTTCACAGTAATATAGAAGGAAAAGTATAAATCACAGTCTTTGGCATGTTGTATGTGGTTCATTTATTCTTTGCGTAAAACAGTCACTAGTTGCAGTATTGATTAGCCTTGTATGTTGAGTCTTGCATGTCGACACGAGCAACGCTAAGTGCGCTAAACCGCGGAGGTAGGATATCACAGAGAGGTGATACCACACCGGCAGAGGAGCTACGGTGCGCGATACCGCAGGTTGAGGACTTAACATTGGGTAGGAGCTGCGTGTGGCACGGTGCGCGGCGATGCGGTAAGGTTGGAGATATCGCGACTCATGGAAAGTGCGTGACATAGAGAAGGACCGCACGACGGTATAAAGGTATACCTCATGGCTAGAAGAGCTGCGAGACAAGGAGATCGCACGACGCGAGCAGAAGGTCACATGACGCGCAGAGGAAGAGACCTCGCAGCCAGAAGGGCTGCGAGTCGCAAGTAGGACTGCCGTAGAACCTGGTCCAAGACGCTTGAGTCCTTGGCCAACCCATTAGAATCACCTCGGGTGAGACTTCAGGCCACTTTGCGGTCTGTCGCCGAAAGGGCCGGTGAGCTAGGGGTGTTGTTGGTTGATTATAGTAAACCCGGGTCTGCCCATGCAACCCAACAATTAATGCTCCACTGATGTCAATTAATGTCAATTATACTTAGGATGGTGGTTTGAACAAAAAGAGTGTGTATGGTGGTAAATGTCTCCAACACCCCCTTTAAGCTATACTCAGGAAGAGTTAGAAAACATAGATGCATAAAAATGCTAGGGCCCCAGCAACTAAGGCCATAGGTCACCTTGTACAATGCTGAAACTGAAACAATGCTCAAAACAAACTAAGTGAGGAAAAGAGGGAAAACCCAGTGGGAAAAATCTCCCCTCAAGCTGAAAACTGAAAGTAGTCTGAATCACCTTAATGAACTCACCCCCAACAGTGAATGGAGGTAAGTGAAATTCTTTTCTAAAAATCTCTTGGTGAAGATGTCTGCAATCTGCTCATCAGTTGGGCAGTATTGCAGAATGATGGTCCTATCATGCACTAGCTCCCTAATGTAGTGCATGTGCATCTTTACATGCTTGGTCCTCTGCCTGGTAATTGGATCCATGGATATCTTAATAGCACTTTGGTTGTCACAAAAGAGGACAATGGACAAAAGTACTACCAAGATCAAACTCTAAAAGAATGCCTTGCAACCAAACTGCTTGGATGCAAGCATTTGCCGCTCCTCGATTCTTGGCCTCTGCTAAAGATAGTTCTATGGCAGCCTAATTTTTGCTTGACCAGCAAATGGGGCCACCACCAAACATGAATACATATCTGGAAGTTGACTTCTGATCAATAGAATCACCCGCCCAATCAAAACCTGTGTATCCAACCAGCTCTAGCTCGGAGTCTCCAACATAGTGAATGCCGTAGGTACTGGTTCCCTGAATATACTGGAGGATCCTCTTGGCTGCCTTCCGATGAATATCATGAGGCTACTACATGTATCTTGATACAGAATTCATGGCATAACAAATATCAGGCCTAGAATGTTTCAAGTACAACAAGCTACCAATCAGCTGTCGATAGATAGTGCAGTCCATGGGAGGTGTGTGTTTTCCTTCTTCAAGGCTGATCCCTAAAAGAAAAGGGAACGGTGCAGGCCTACATTCAGCCATGTTAAACTTGACTAATAGGTCTGAAGTGTATTTGGACTGATTGACCATAATCCCATCAGAATTTTGCTCAATTTTGAGCCCCAAAAATTGTTTTAGAAGCCCCAAATCACTCATTTCAAAGGCATTGTGGAGAGCAATTTTGATGGCTGAAATGGAGACAATTGTGCTACATGTGATCAGTAAGTCATCAACATATAAAAAAATGATAATTAGATAACCATCATGCTACTATAAATACACATTTGGATCTGATCTACATCTCTGAAAATTTTGCGAGAGAAGAAAGGCATCCATCTTGGAATACCACTCTCTTGGGGCCTGTTTTAACCCGTATAGTGACTTATTTAGCTTGCAAACCAAAGATGGATCAGTGATGTAGCCCTTAGGCTGCTTCATGTATATCTCCTCATGAATATCTCCATGCAGAAATATTGACTTAACATCCATGTGATGCACCTCCCAATGCTTGGATGCTGAAATAGCCAAAACAAGGCGGATGGAGTCCATTTTTGCAACCGGTGCAAAGGTCTCATGGTAGTCCACTCCTTGGATCTGAGAGAAACCTTTTGATACTAGCCTTGCCTTATATTTTCAGGTTCTTCCATCAGTAGCAACCTTTGTCCGAAACACCCACTTGCATTGAACCACTTTCCTTCCCGGAGGAAGAGAAACTAGCTCCCAAGTAGTGTTTTTCTGAAGAGAATTTATCTCTTCATCCATGGAAACTTGCCATATAGGATCATTCTGAGAATGGTAGTAGGATTTTGGATCTGAACTAATCATCAAATAGAAATTTTTAGACAGCAAATTATCAGAACAAGAGAGCGCAATACCTGCTCTTTGGAAATCAGACTGGGTTCTCCTTGGATCATCCAGATTTCCAATGTTGTCTCCTGCGGAGGAGAGGGTCTGTTGGGCCCATGTAGGAAGATGATTTTACACTTCAGGTTCTGATTCGGCATCTGATGATTGTTGCACACTAATATCAAAAATCAGAGGATCCAAATCAAGGTCATCACCCCCAATTTCATCATCCAAATATTCAATAGAATAGGAAGGAAATTCAGCAGTTTTCTCCTTGACTAGTTCCATCTCCTAAAGAGGCTCATCGAAATTGACACTTCTCTCGATGATGATCTGTTTGGTATTGATATCCAGCAGCTTGAAACCTTTAGATTCATCAAAATACCCAATAAACAGACATTCTAATCTTTGCGGTTGCAAAGCCCTTCTTTTATCAAGCAAAATCCGGGCCCATGCAGTGGACCCAAACACCCGTAGGTTCGACACATCCGGCTTGTGTCCGAAGTATGCTTCGAAAGGAGTCTTTCCTTTCATGGATGAGTGTGGCACCCTATTTTGAATGTATGCTATAGCATGCATGGCTTCATCCCACAAATTCGCAACAAGCTTCTTTGACTCCAACATATAGGTAGTCATCTCCTTGAGAGACCGGTTCTTCCTTTCCTCTACTCCGTTCTGCTGGGGAGTGTAGGGAATTGAATGCTGGACCTTAATACCACTTTGGGAGAATATGTACAACAAATCATTACTAACATACTCCCCTCCATTATCAGATCTCAATATCTTGATCTTAAGCCCAGAGGTATTTTTCGATCAAGGCCTTCAATTCAGAAAACTTTTCACATACTTCTGATTTCTTTTTGAGAAAGAAAACCCATGTATACCTTGAAAAATCATTAATAAAAGTAAGGAGGTACCTTGATCCATTCATGGATGTGACAAGCATCGGACCGCTGATATCAGAATGTATCAGCCCCAATATGCTTGTAGCTCAGTTTTCCTTCCCCCAATCGAATTTGTGCTCGGGGTGTTTTCCAATCACACAACCCTTGCAGACTCCCTTGGTTTCCTTGACGACCGGGAGGCCTTCAAACATGGAGTTTTTCAGTAATTGCTGAAAATATTTGAAATTAAGATGGCCAAACCTCTCATGCCACAACCTACTAATGTCATTTCCGTGATTTAGCAGAGCAGTGGGCTTTGCATTCGCAACAAAGTGAGAGAACTCATAGGCTTTTGCATGATGATTTGCAAGGCCTTTTGCAATGAGTTTCTCGGATGCAATTTTTGTTATATCAACATCATTTGGGATGAAAGAGACTCTCTTAGGCATTCCTGTATGTGTCATTTGATAGACACTGAGGAGATTTGCTTCTAGAGATGGTACATACAAAACATTAGAGAAAAAACCATTTTCAAGATCTACAGTACCTTGTCTTTCAGAAATGATGGTGGAGTCATCTCCCATGTGGATGGGGATGGATTTTCTGGTCTCCAAGGATGAAAAGGAATCTTTTTTAGCCATCATGTGATTCAAAGCTCCAGATTCAATTAGCAATGCTTTGGACTTTGAAGTGCTTGCCACGAGGGCATGACCTTTCTCATGTTGTGGTTCCCGATCTTGGTGATCTCTCCTTCGGAAGCTCTCCAGAAGATTGATGTGATTCCTCTCAAGGAGAGAGGTTGCTTCATCAATATTTTTCTTCATGTAGGCATGTTCAAGGTGAAAACCCTTCCCACAGTAAGAACACTTGACTTTTTCTTTCCCATTGTTCCCTTTTCCTTTGTTCTTCCTTGAACCAGAAGATTCATCATATTGCTGGTTTTCAACTCTAGGCTTGGGAGCATCAAATTTAGTTTTCTGATTTTTCTGCTGCTTTCCTTTACCCTTCAGATCTTTGGGCCTCGAGGCATGGAGGGCTTGATCACGGGAAGATCAGATGATCCCCATCTGGACAAGCTTGTCATGTTCATTTGTTAGGGACTCAATGAAGGAATTGAGTGTAGGCATATTCCATCCAGGGGTTGTGAGCTTCCCCACACAGAATGTAGAAACAAAAACTGAATAATCAGCCCCAAGTTTGGAGAGAATGACAAGGATGAGCTGATCATCCTCCTTCTCCACGTTGCATTGCTTCAAGAGTAAAACAGTATGCTTAAACTTTGTAAATAAATCATTCAGAGTCTCGAAATTAGAAGGTTGGAGAGACATGAGTTCATTTTTGAGTTGGTAAACCCTCAAGTCATCATGCTTTCCGTATAGAGATTCCAATTTGTCCCATATTTCTTTCGGTGTCTTCAAATCCGTAAGATGGAAGAGAAGGTCTTGGGAAATAGAAAGGCACAAGAAACCGAAGGCTTCATCCTTCCTATTCAAGAATCTTGATTTTTCTACAGCGGATCCAGGCTCAACTTCAGTGTCCATGGTGACTCTGAAAAGTCCTTTGGAGCGCAACTGAATCTCCATATCACTTTTTCATGAGTGGAAATTGTATGGAGTCAAGAGATCTGCTGAGGAGGCCATCTGGATGTGTTGTAGCGAATGCTTCACTTGTAGAAACCTGAAAATCAAAACAGAAAGGGCAAAATAAGGTCGAACAGCCTGCACATTCTAGAATTTCATCACACCCAACATAGTCAATCAAGCAAGCTTGATCAACAAGTTCTTTACTTGGGATATTGAGGGGTAAGCCTTGGCTTCTGGTGTAGTGCCGGATTTTTGAGCTATTGCTCACTTTTCATGGAGAAATCTGTCAAAAAACTTGTTTTTGAGAGATAGATCTTTGTCTCACCATATGCTTTGATACCATATTATTTTTGCACATTGATCTAGGAACAAATAATCAATCTCATCAAGAAATAATCAAGAAATAACTCAGAAATGGTGTTAATTGGAACCAAAATGGTTTCCTCTGTGTATATTCAATAAAACAATGAATAGTTACAATAACAGTGTCAAGCAATAGCTTGAATCAATGAAGAATTCGAGTACCTTAGGAGGTCATTCGAATTCAATGAGTGAGTCTGGCTTAACTAAATTTCAGCCATTGGTTCACACTCAGTTAACCACTTGACCAAAACCCTAATTGACTCGCCAAACCCTAACTGAAGTCGGAGTGCAATAAATGACTGAATCTCAACTGAATGAGATCAAACACATGTCATAGCAAGCCAACCATCAAGTGCTAGTGCTTCAATGACTTCAATGAACACCGATGAGGTTAACTGAAGCTGAACTGATCATCAGAAGTTGGTGGAGGTGCCCCTGTTGACTCCATATCATTAAATAATAATAAATAATCATTAAATAATATATTTAATGAGAGGAGGCGCCTTAACTGACTGGTTGAACTGATTGTAACCACTAGTTAGCAATTAGGTGCATTAATATCACTCAGATCACCCCCGGAGTGCTCCAGTTAGCCTCCTTGACTATAGGAGAAGGCTAAGTTAGCCTCCTTGACTATAGGTAGGCATGGGTGTGACTGGATGATGTCAATTAATGTTCCACTGATGTCAATTAATGTCAATTATACTTAGGATAGTGGTTTAACTAGGCCAATTTGACCAAAAAGAGTGTGTATGGTGGTAAATGTCTCCAACACATTTGAGGGGAACACTCGATGGCAGTGAGCTTACGGTTTCTATCATAAAGAAACAAAGAAGCCAGAAATGGAAGCTCCAAGGGGATACACATAACATTAGAACACAAAATCAACACCCTAAAGAAGTTCCATATAGATTTTGCATTGTAAAAAATAAAGCATTCATAATATAGACAAAATTCACTGTGATCATAAAATAGGTCATATTTCAATTACCTATATTACAGTGTGATTACTCTATTGGTCAAGTTTCCATTTTGGTCACTAAAGAAAGATCTTGTCATGAAAAAATCCATAATCTTTAGAATCCCATTATTATCAATTGACATATAATATCATATTTAAAGCATAAAATGCCATGTTCAAACACTTGTTTCAATAATCAAGTCTCATAATGAAAGAAACAAAAGAAATTTTTTTGATAAAATCAAGAAATTACCTTTGATGTTCCAATGCACAACTTGGTTGATATGACATTGCATACATTTCTTTACCAACACAACTTGCATCATACAACATAATATAGTGTTTAGATATTAAGAACCAGAGAAGTGTTGCATTATTGAAGACTAAACAAGAATTCCCTTCAACTTTTGTAAGTATTATTAGTTACTAAGTAAGTTGCTATGGATTTTATATAGAGGGGAGTTAAAAAAATTGTATTTCGTGCTAAGACGAGGTGCTAGAATAAGTGACGCTCAATAATATATTAGGATCCCCGCTATATTATGTATTAATGTGTAATAAATATCATGAGTGTTAGTGACCAATCAAGTTAATGAATAACAATTAGTATTGGTAGTTAGGGATGGTCATGTAGAGTAAGTAATTAAACCACAATGAAAAGATGTTAGCAAATTGTATCAATTAACTCAATTAATATGTATTTCTACATCTCTTCTCTTTCATGAGTGTTCGATGTTAAAGTCTAATTTTCACTAAACTAAATAGCCTCAAGGAGACAACAATGACGGCTTGGACAATGGCCAATGTTGAGTTGTGGTTGGATTGGGTGGAAAGATCTAACTGGGCAACAAATTTGTTCTTCTAGTTCTTGCCGAATTCACTTATTTTTGTGAGCATGTACTTGGTTATTCCTACAACTCTTTCGTCACTTTCCAAGTTTGAAATTCATTCGATTGTCTCAACAGAGCATAAAGCCGCATTGGCGAAAACATTATGGTTTCTCCTTCTCAACTTGATTTTCCTGCAGGCACCATTGGAGTCATACTTGGAGGGGAAAATATATTTCTGTGTCCCGATAGAGAATGGCTTGGGATCTCCTAAATAAGATATTTTTTTATACGAGAATAGTAATAAGGTTTTTTTCTATAACCGAAGATGGATTTCTATGCATAGCACTTCATGGAGTTGAGGAATGACCTTATTTTTTGTCCTCCTTACATGCTTCAGCACTGGATACATGTCCTTAGGATCCCTCTTGGACAATATTGGGTTGTCCTAGCAGAATAAATGGGTGCCTGAGTTGATAAGGGAGAAAGGATAAAGTTGCTCGCCATTCATTCAAAGCATGCACCTATCTAGCCTCGTTTCATTAAGTGCACAAGTCACTCACTACACTTTTTTGTTTACTTACTTAGCATAGTTGACTCGTCTGGATCTTTTTTTCCTTCCTGGAATGACCAACCACAAAATATGGCTCTAAATAGCTCTTTCATTCTATTAATATTCCCCTTGTGGTTAATTGTTTTTTCCTTTTTGAGAAAAATGGCCTATCAAGAATAACTTAAAGAGGGCAGTCTTTCATCTCATGATTATTCCCCTCATGGTTCATGGTTGATTCCTTTTCCCTTTGAGAAAATGGGTCTATTCAGGATAACCTCAGGGAATCCCTCCTTCGGTCTAAAATGAACTTCAACTTGAAAACACCAAAACAATGGGAAAAAATGAATTAGATCAACTTTATAAACATATATTTAACTATTAACTCACTCATCTAAATATAAATAACATTTAACTTGTTTATTTAACTCATCCATGAGATGTAGAATAGTTGGTGGCAGGGTATGATTAAGATGCCCCCTAAGCGGAAAGGTCATTGGTTCAAATCCCGCGGATACGAAAAATCCAACCATGTTAAGGGTTGGTGCGGTCCAGCATTTTGTTTGGAAAAATGTTGGAAGATACATTTCTGGGGAAAATTTGAGCAGTAGGTATGAGAGTTGTACTAGAGATATTGCATTGGTGCTTGTGTAATAACACTTTGATGTATTTCTTTTCAGAGCTAGAAAGATTTATATTGTAGATGTATTTCTTTTCAGAGCTAGAAAGATTTATATTGTAGATTCTATACTAAGGTTTTTGTTCTTGGGTTTTGCTTAGATTCAAAGTTTTGTGGATTTTGTAGCATTATTCAATGTCAGTTCTAAAAAATAAATATATTAGAGTTAATCTGATTCATGAATGATGAGAACCATATACTTCATTTCTGGAGGCTAAAATTACGATATCACTTGAATGTAAACCATTTTCAATAGGTCTTTAAGGGCCAATATGTAAACAAATCCTATAACTAAGCATCTTTAAAAAGTCCAAGTTCCTTCAGGGGAACCACCATCGGTGATTAAATTAATTTTTGTTTAGGATCAGGACCACTGGTGGTGAATGTGGATATGTGGCTAGTGCTGGGCATGGATTTATGTATAGGTAAAATGCCATTGATGCTAATTAGGTCACTCAGAACAAAGTGAAAGTTCAATAAGAATTGGAAGTTCTTACAACTTTGAGTAGTCATTAATGTTTTATTTTTCTAAATGTAATATAAGTACTAATTCAAGAAAGACCTTAACCCTAAAACAATCCTTATTACTACATTGTATCCCGTCATTAATATATAAAAAATGATCTGGTTTTCTCTTCACAATATTAACAAAAATACTTTAACATAAATACAGTTAGAACTCATGATCCTTCAGTACTGAAACTAGAAATGTATTAAGTTCTACATCTGTTACTGTGTGCGGAAAAAAATAAAAACCAGAGAAAGCTTTAGCCACTTAAACTGAAACTATGAGAGAGGTTGTGTTCATTGATAACTGCCCTCACCCTAATTTCTCATTATCAAATCAAAAGACAGATAATGTAGGCTTAAAACAACATAACAAATATCCGGTACTTTACAGTTTTGAGCATTTCATCGTACTTGTAAAAAAATGCATTTTACTTCCTCATAACAATTGGTGACACACTATCTATCCTCGTAGTTATTGTGTAAACTTCAAATTCAAAGATCAACTTTCATCAAGCTTATGTGATCATAAATAAGTTGAGAGAAATTTAGGAGTAATTGGATAGCACTAATTGGTTTGAGGCTTAAAGATTCGTCTTTGTTTTATCTTTGTTTTCTTAATACATGACTTTTCCCTCTATAATCTATTGTCCTTTTGATAATGCATCTTCTATCATATTTTGTTCCTCTATACACAACCTCTACAATCTGTGTTGTTTTGATGATGCATCTTCCATCATATTTTGTTCCTCTATACACAACCTCTACAATCTGCTGTTGTTTTGATGATGCATCTTCTATCATATTTTGTTCCTCTATACACATGGATGAAATAGGCCTGAACATGCCTGCTATCTCCTTGTTTTGGACTTCCATATTTTTTAGGTGAACATTAAAAAGATGTAGTGTGCCTTTTAAACCTGTATCAAAGTTGTCTTTACATCACTTTAGAATAAATCTTGATGCCATTAACTCTACATAGTTGTTAGAGCCACTTTCAGGACCTGCCTTCATTTTTATTATTTTAAATTTTTCGCCTTAGAGCTTTGTGTGTGGCATATTTAGCCACTTTTTTCTCACTGATACTCTAAGTGACTTAGGAAAAGTTGTATCTGCTAAATCATTTTCAAATAATAAAAGATACGTTACTGGTTTTTTTTCCCTCAAGTTTGAGAGGATTTTCCTAGGATAAAAAATTTGCTTTCTTGTGAATGTTTTACTGTGCTTTAGTGGTGTTTCAGATTTACTTCATTTTATGTTTCAAAGTTATTTCATGTGATGAAATTAACATTTTCAGTAAAGTAAAATTTCAAATTTAGATATGAAAATTCTATTAAACTTAACATGGTATCAGAGCTTGGGGAGTAATTACACTGCAATTTTGCAATTTACATAGTTTCAAAGCACAACACATCTTACTAATACGAGTAGAATTGACTACATGAGGAATGGGGTGAAGGCTAAGAGGATCATAATTGATTCTCTCAAGGACAACATAATGACAGTGCTTACTCCACTTAGAGGATCATAATTGATTCTGTCAAGGACAACTTAATGACAGTGCTTACTCTACTTAAACACTGCAAAATAGTACTTTGATACTCTCATAAATCTGTATGAGAACAAGGCACCAAGCAAAAAGGGTTTTGAAAAACAAGTTGAAGTACCTTAAAATGAAAAAGGATGAAACAGTATTTGCCTTCTTGAAGATCTCTCATATCATGGATTAATGGTTGGTTAATGGAGTTTGAATTGATGATGATCTAGTCCAAGCGGTGTTTGATGGTCTTCCATCCTCTTGGGATACTTTCTTGTCCAACATAACCACAAAAGAAAATCAGCCAAACTTTGAACAATTATGGCATAAGTGTCTACAAGAGGAAGGATGAATGAAAAGTTGGAATAGTTTTCTTCCTTGGCCTTAACAGCAAGAGCTAGAAAAAGAAAGAGATATTTCTCTCAAAAAAAGATTTTAGAAGGACATTCTGATGCAGATCCAAGAAGAAAGAAAAATTTAAGGGAAAACACCAGACATATATTGCTGCATAGGATGAGGAACCAAGAAAGAAGACGTGAGGTTTCCCTAGTTATCTAGAGAAAAGGAAAGAGTACTTTCTAGTCTCATCTCTTTCCAGATCAATAATAACTAGCCAGATGATTGGTTTGCTAATTGTGGAGCATCCAAACACATAACTGGGTACAAAAGTATTTTCCCAGATTTTAGGAAAAAAGAAGTTTTTAGAGAAGCTGGAGTTAGGTGATAAGAAAAGCTATGTAATCAAAGGATTTCGCGCCACTTCTTTACATCTTGAATTTGGATATTTCATTCATATAGATGAGATTTTATATGTACCATAACCAACTTTATATACAAGTCTAAGATTAACAAGCATGATAAATGTTTGGCTTTGATAATAACAAACTGCAAAAGTGATTAGACTTGAGAATAAGAGTCTATAACATTTGAAGTCTTGTTAAGTTTTTTAACAGCACCGTTTGGGACGTTATATGACAGTGATAGGACTATTTGTACACAGGTTATAAAGGCAGATTAAGGACAACTTGATGACCGTCATAAAAGTTATTTTTCAGATCTCAAAGGGATCATAAACAATAGTGGTATATGGAAGTCTTAAAGTACAAAGAGAGATATCTTTGGAGAATATCTCAGCCAAGTTTCACATCTCAAGGAGATGTTTTTCCAAAAAAGATAGAGATAGCAGCACCAATGGCATTTAAATTTATGGAGAGAAAACCCGACACATTGAAAATCAAGATTTAGTGTCCCTCACTGCTGTAAATGAGAAATCACAGAGTTGTAATCATACCATTAAATTCTCTTTCATATTTTGTAGTAGTTCATGGGAAGGCAGACCATTTTGTAGTAGTTCATAGTAAGTAAAAACCTAATCAAAGAAAGTTTTTACTTACAGGAGCAAATTCCAGTTCTAGCACCACTTAACTATTAATCCATTAGCAAGAAAATAAAAACCTAGTCAAACAAAGTTTTTCCTTACAAGAGAACGGGGTTTACTATATCTTGATAATTGCATCTCCAAACTATGGCCAAGATCGATCCAAGAAACTGTTTTAAATCAAATCTCCAAATAGTGGCCAAGATCTGAAGTGTAAGCTGCATAAACAAAAAATGGGGTTTTTTTTCCAATCTGCCTATCTGTAAAATGGGTTTTTTTCCAATTAATCGATTTGTAAAATGGGTTTTTTTTCCAATCTTCTTATTTGTAAAGTAATGAAATATGGTTGAAAAAATAGGGCTCTCCCATTTTATTTCATTTCATGGTTTTCTCGCTAGTTTATTGAGATGGAATTAAATTAGTTTTACAAAAATCTTTTTCAGACCTAATATTTGAATTATTTGCTAGCCGTATTTCTAGCCGTATTTCTAGCTTTTTTCACTTTTTTTTACTAGTAAAAAAAGTATTTGACGGTAGTGAAAATTTATTTACCAAATGGATTTATATTTGAATTACTAAAGTACTTGCCAGCTATTTAATAACAGGCTCTGATAATTAATCTATAGAGTCCTCGTAAAAGTATTTTCCACCGGTAAAATATTATCATCTATAGGACCTCGTAAAAGTATTTGCCACCGGTGTAAAAAATATTTGCCACAGGTAAAAAAATATTTAGCAATACTTTTTATATATTTATGTCCTATAAACAAACAATTTCATATACCAATTTTATCATTTTGGGAAATTAATATTTGCCACAGGGCTCTCCCATTTTATTTGCTAGCCGTATTTCTAGCTTTTTTCACTTTTTTTTACTAGTAAAAAAAAGTATTTGACGGTAGTGAAAATTTATTTACCAAATGGATTTATATTTGAATTACTAAAGTACTTGCCAGCTATTTAATAACAGGCTCTGATAATTAATCTATAGAGTCCCCGTAAAAGTATTTTCCACAGGTAAAATATTATCATCTATAGGACCTCGTAAAAGTATTTGCCACCGGTGTAAAAAATTATTTGCCACAGGTTAAAAAAAATATTTAGCAATACTTTTTTATATATTTATGTCCTATAAACAAACAATTTCATATACCAAATTAATATCTAACTTAATTATAATTTTAAAATAAATTTTTATTATTATTATCTTATTTTTAAACCAATAATACATAAATAAAAAATTTAAAAATAGCTCATGTGTAATATATTTAATTTAATTCATAAAGGCATTAGCGTTGTTATATCTGATTGACATAACAACAGTCCAATTTTGAATCTTTCATTTAATTCCTTGATATTTTGTTATATCTTCTTGACATAACAAGAGTCCAATTTTATCATTTTGGGAAATGTCACTATATTTGAATTATAAAAGTATTTTCTAGCAATTTAATTATCAAGTTTCTTTTTACTAAATGATTATATTATTTTTAATCTTTATTTTACAACTTTTAAAGCTTTGTTCATTTTTAATATGTTTATATTTAAAATATTTTATTTATTTTTCATGAAAAAAGAGGTATTTTAAGCTTAACGGTGGATTTGGCAATATGTTAGTTTATAATACATAAACCCAAAAGCTAAATGTATGGTGTAGAGGTGTTTGTGGATTGTTAAAAATAGGCAACTTCCTAGGAAAAATGTGAGTAGGAGTGGACTCCCCATATACCCCTATAGAGAAAATTTGTTCCAATATATATCTGTCACCAATTTGTTTTAAAACCTTAATGGATTCTAGTAAAAATGTATGTACTTCTCACCATGGATCCTCTGGTGCAAGGGGGCAGGACAAAATCACATATGGCATTATATTGTCAAAGATATATGGTTTTCCACAAGTTATGAAAGTGGGCATGTACTAATGCAAATGTATGCTTCCAAGTGGTCCTAAAACCTAATAAATGAAAACAACCACACACAAAATCCATAAGGCAAGATGCCATGTAAGATTTGGGTGTGCTACTATAACAGCTTAGATCCAAATCCTAGACAACCTCTTCTTAGGTATTGCACTCAATATCAACTTTTATTCAAACCAAAAGACACATCCTTTTATTTAAGTCCACTTATAATATTTTTATTATTAATATTTAATAATATTTTTGGCCGACATATAATATTTTTATAATTTTTTATTTTGTTAGGAACAAAAATTACTATATATCCCCCATACATGGTTTTAAAAACATGTGTAAGGCCCTTCTAAAACCATGGGGTGTTTAGGAGGCCTTGCACATGGTCTTAAAACCATTTGCAAGGCCATCCTAAACCATGTACAATAAAACCATGGGTTGTTTAGGAGGTCTTCCACATGGTTTTAAAACCATTTCCAAGGCCCTCCTAAACCATGGGTTCTTTAGGACGCTTGGCCAACATTTTTTTGCAAATAATTCAATTTTGTTAGGTAAGAACATTACAACATCTCCCCCATATTGTGCTTTTTTTTTCTGACCCACATTTTTTTTTGCGGATAATTAAATTTTTAATTTTTTAATTTTTTATTAGGTAGCTATATTACAACATCTTGTTTTTCTCTCTGACATTTATTTTGGCCGATAATTTATTTTTTATTTTTTATTATTTTGTTAGTAACAAACGTTAGAAAATAATATCGACAAACATTACAAGATCTCCCTCGTACTAGGTTGTAAAGCGCCTCTCGATGCAATAAGGGAATTTTCCCTTCATGAATGCACTAAGTGAGGTTGTTGGATATGAAGTCTACCTATTCGAATAAAAATCCACATTTAAACACCTCACACATTATTGGGATCCAACTTAGCCATATACATCGAGTAACTAGTAGCCCATACAAGTGGTTCATGAGTATCATCTAGTCTTATATTTCCTCTAGTATATTCCTGACCAAGTATACCTTGATAGTGTTATTGCAAATGGTTATTTAGCTAGGAGACACCACTCTTTCACATTTTTGTGGGAATCACCGAGACTTATTACTCGATCTTGAATATTTTCTCTAACTAATCAGTGGCTAGATTAACTATAGCGTCAAATTTCATGGAAGGCTTAGTTAAACACCTTGGATATATTAAGGGTAGAGATTTAAGCACTTCTATGTGCATAGTCAAGATAGAGTTATTTCACCCTAGTTAACTACCCTTTCATAATCCCATAAAGGTTTCAAATTATCAATTGTCACTTTGAAGTCTCTCACCAATTGTGAAAAAATGCAATGCATGGATTTTGATCTTCCACTAGTTTTGATGTTATTCATAAATAGTTTTGTAATCCCTCTTACTAATGACGGATTACTTATTTTCATCTAATGATGCATTGAAGGAGAAGAGTCTGCACTCAACTCTTAGTTGAGGCCCAATCAAGATCTAATAAACAAGGACTTCACTAAAGGCCTTAAATGATATGGTGCCACTATGGTGGAAACGTAGAAGGAAAATTTGAGAAATATAGAGAAGTATAAGTAAAAGGATCAATTAGTATATTTATGGATGGAAATTAGGATCTAAACCATGGTTTGGCATGAAACACTAGGGATTAGAAATTAACCCTTGTGAAGTGTATTGAAGTGGTGATATTGTGTTGATATTGATTGGTACTTTGAATTAACTCCTTTTATATGGTTTATGTGTCATACCATGTCATTATTATCCATTGTTGAATCCATATAAAGCACTAGTATTATCCATAAGACTTGTAGAAGGGTATGTGTAGGTGTGTACGATGGTATATGCAGGGGTCTTTGCTCCATTAGGGAATCTCCCCTAGGCTTGTGAGTTATCCAAATAAGTTGAGGAATTAGTGTGTGGTGACATTAGACCTAATTGATCACAGCTACTTACTGTAACTAGTCCTTTGTTCCACACATCCTTGATGTGTAAGGGATACTAATTTGTGTTGTAACATGTAGGATAGTCCATTGAGCTACCTGTTGTATCAAATAAGACGAAATCCTAAGAAATGGATTTCTTTTGTTTCTGTTTCACTCCATTCATGGAGAAACTAAAAATGAGAAGCTATAGTTATTAAGTCATTATGTCTTGGTGTTATAAGTTCAACTCATATCTCTAAATGCATTTGTGATTAACTTAAAGTTCCAAGTAAAAGTCACTCTCGAATAGTACATAGAGACAATCTTAAATATGCAATGTGTGTGTGTGTGTGTGATATGTGTGTCCATGTGAATGCCCATATTCTAGTATTATAAGTTGGGCATTTACCTCTATGTTTACAATCACTCTTTTACTATGTAAAACAAATCCCATGGGAATCAAACATTGGTCAATAGTGTAGCGTAATGCTAGAAGATTTGATAGGGGCCATAAAACTTGAGCAACTGATTGCTTTTTCCCTTGAGAGATGTCCTCTTATAAGGCCAAAGATGTAAAAAAAATGATCCACTTCTTCAAAGTAACACTATGAGCATTATTGAAATGCTTGTTGCTTCATTCCATTTTAAACCAAGACCAAAATGTCCTTAAGAGTACAAATAAAGTTAGCTTTTGTGTTAAGATTGATATCCAGTTCATGTGCCTTGGATGTTCTTCGTAAAAATGAGGGCATGGATGGGGGGGTTGTCCAAAACAACCTTGTAGGGTGACATTTTGGTAGCACCATGATAGGTGGTATTGTACTACCTTTCTACAAGGGAGGTGCAGGTTGGGGGGGGTGTGGGGAAGGGGGGACTACTAAACCCAATGGCCATATCAGTCAATGTAAAATCTAATGGATGACAATATTTTTATGGTCAACACCTCACAACCTCTATTACTTTTTATTAACTCCAATATCTCAAGTCTTGGAGTATCCAGAAGTATTATGACATCCATCATCATCGTGGACATAGACATTATCGTCATCATCATAATCAATTCCATATGGTACATCAACATCATCTTGATCATCATCATCATTATCATCATTGTCGTCAACATTAATTACATCATCAACAAAATCATCGTCGTCATTTTCATTATGGTCACTCATATGCCATTATTTTTCTTAATCACTCATCGTCATTAGGATTCATGTCATGTAATTGTTAAGGTCATTTATATGTCATTACAATAATTTTGATGATAATAGGGCCATTTAGATGTTATTACTGTCATTTAGGTGCCATTAGAATCATTTAGGATCCAAAAGTGCTACCACATGCATAATCATCGTTGACATCCACATCGTCATCATCATCATACAATAAATCAACATCACTGTTGTCATCGCAGTCATCATCAATATAATTGTGATAATAATGAGTAAGGAGCCCTACTACCTTACAAGAATGGATGATATATACTTATACTTATCAAATCATATCCATATGCTCCATCATAATTATTGTAATGCATCATCATCATGTTTTTAGAGTCAATCAGATGCAATTAAGGTCTATCAAATGTTGTTGGGGACACTCAAATGGAATTAGAGCAATTTAGGTGACATTAAGGTAATTTACCCCTCATTAGGATTGATCAAGATCCTAAAGTGCCATGATTACGATCATTTAGGTGCCACTATGATAATTCAAGATCGAAAAGTACTATCATGTGAGTCATGATCATTGACATTGATATATCTGATGTTATGTCAGACATTTTTTGAAGACAATTCCTATCTCTAAACCTAGTGTAATTCCTAGCGCAGTTTCTTCAAAATTTCTAGCATTATTCGAGGTGTTATACCTAGCTGTATACCTGGTGCTATGTTGGATTTTTCTAGGCCCAATTCCTGGCTCTATACTTGGCGCTATGTTGGATGTTTTTCTTGCCGAAATTCATGGCGCAATTCTTGTCGCTAACCCTGGATTGATATAAGGTGTTATGCTATTTAGGACGTTTTTTTAGAGGCTATTCTGGGCGTTATATGGGATGATTTTTTGGACGCTAATTGGGACATTAATTGGGATGATAATTGTGATGCTAATTGGTACGTTAATTGGGACATTAATTGGGATGATAACTGGGATGATAATTGTGATGCTAATTGGGACGCTAATTGGGACGTTAATTGGGATGCTAATTATCATCCAAAATAACACTGATTTTTAAAAAGGGATGCTAATTGGGATGCTACATAGGACTCTAATTGGGATGCTAATTAGGATGTTAATTGGGATGCTAATTAGCGTCCAAAATAGCGCCACCTTTTAAAAAGGGATGCAAATAATTCCATTAAAAGCACCCTCCCACGGAAAAGCATCCACTTTGTCCAAAAAATGATGAAAAATACACTAAAAGTGATAGTGGACGCTAAAAAGGTAGCTAAAAGAGACGTTAATCATCGGGTTTTCTTGTAGTGAAAGAAGCATGTGAGGACTTGTGGTGCACAAGATGTCGAATGGATGGACACGCCGAGGACAATTTTTCGTCATACATGGACTATATCTCCTCGGCTCCGCCTAATCCATTGAATAACCATGAACTACCATAGAGGACATCGTGATGAGGAGTGCCTATACTTACAGAAGATTGTAAGTACCCCAATCAGCCTTTTCTGTAAAATCAACAGGGCATGATGAGAAGGAATGCAAAGCATATCAGCTCCTAAATGAGAATATAATAGACACCTACTTAATGAAGAACGATGGGCATGTTCATGTTGAATAGGCACAAGCACATCACCAGGATTTGTCTTTCCCACAAAACTAGTATCAGCTGTAGTATGCACCTAAAAATCATTATGCGCCACAAACTCAGTATCCAACACAGCAACCACAACCTCAGGGAAGGGTGGGTGGAAACTTCAAAGGTAGAGGAGGAGGAGGATTTGGCAGAGGAAGAGGTCAAGTTACATGCTATAATTATGTACAAATGGGACATTATGCTAAATATTGCCAGAATCCTGCAAATACATGTTCATATTGTGAAGCACAAGACCATAATGTGGATCAATGTCCTTAGTTGATTGCGAAGTGGAAAGCTCAGGTTGTCACAGGTCCTAACCCTGTGCAAAACCATAATCCAAATACAAATCTGAACTTAAATGTTCAGATGATTGTTGTTGAGCTAGGAGAGCCAAGTGTCACTGTCATAACACAAGGGGGTGCTGTGATTGGAGCTGATCGATATGTCCCACAAGAACAACCACATGTGAGAACTGTGACACAGAAGAAGGTACCATTCGATGTTCAAAACTAGAAGAAAGTATTTTTGGACGTGCGACCAGAATTTGTAGAACCAGAACAGTTGTCGACATCAATGAAAGTTAGGGAGATGCCTGAATGCTTCAAACAACTATTCCAAAATCCAATTCCGAAAAAGGTTAGTAAGATCAAGTTGTTTTTGTCAAGTTTCTTAGCGCTAATTTAAGATAAAGATGCTATCACAGAACTATAAGCACTGATAGAAGAAACCCCAGTAGAGTCGCAACCTGGAAGGAAGATTAAATATGTTGAGAAGAAATTAAAAATGGGGCGTGAGTTAAGAATGACTGCGTAGATAGGGGATTATGATATGGAGTACATCATTCTATATCTGGGGTCGGACGTCAATATTCTGACGCGACATACTTGGGAGAGCATGGGCAAGCCATGCTTGGACTGGTTCCCTGTCCAATTGAGGCTTGTAAATCAGGAGAAGGTCCTACCAATTGGTAGGTTGAGTCGAGTACCTCTCCACATTGAGGGGCTGGACACATTCACATACTTTGAATTCATCAACATTGTCGATGACATGAATCCATATCCCAGGCTTCTGTGGATATATTGGGCCATAGATAATCAGACCATTATAAACTTCAAGAAAAGAATCCTCTCATTCGAGGATGATGAGATGAGAGTAGTGTCGCCCAATGATCCATTGGAGGGATAAATATACATTGAAGCTGTCAATAATGAAGGGAAGGGTGACTATCTAGAAAATAATCACAATATTAGTACCTGAAAAATATGATTATGTAAATCCTACAACGAATGGAAACTTGAGTTGGAGAAGTGCTAGTTCTTGTACATCAGATTCAGGAGAGGCCTTAGAGAACTGGCAAAACAGATTGCATGAAGTCTCTATGAGGCGATGCGCCATAGTTACCCGAATGGTGCAATGGGTGGAGAATCAGTTGAGGGAGTTACCTACCTATGAGGGGTTACCTAATATTGAGACCTTCCTCAGTGAGTTTCAAGGACTGGTAATAGAACCGCAATTCTTGTCTGCGTTAGACTATGTACTGAAGGCTATGCCCACTAGATGGTGGGGTACACATAAGCAATCCATATCAGAATGGCCATAGTGTAGAATATTGTTGGAAGTTAGGTTCGAAGAAGAGGTCACCATCGTAAGTGAGAAGTACATGGGGATGTCAAACCCCGTCGAGCACATTAATCAGTGTCAGATAACATTTACACAATACCTGCAACATGAATGGGTCCATCATTTCATTCATGCATTGGAAATGACACCCAGAAGCTGGTACACATCTATGGAGTTGCGACAAGGAACTCAGGCTTGGGACGAGGTGGTTATACAGTTCATGCACACCTTTGCATTTTCTAATGAGCAGTCGACAATAGATGCTATGTTTCAGACGGTTAAGGAAAAGATATTCACTGAAATCCCTGTCGAAGTAATGCGTTCCCATCAGTGCAGCGCAACCATCCAGCAATGGATGGCCTGCTACAATCTAGTCGGAGAAATAGATGATGAACCAACTAACATAAAAATACCAGAGTTGGAGGGTATGCGTGAAGTCGAAGGAAGTGGTATTTCGAGCGACTAGTTCCTCAAGCCACTAAAAATCAAGAAAGTAAACATTGGCTCTCTAGAGAACCTGAAGTTCGCCAATATAGGAGATTATTGGGACGATGAGACGATATCAAAGATAAAAGACTTGCTGCATGAGTTTTAGGACCTATTCCCTACCAATTTCTCAGAGATGAAGGGAATAGTGGGAGATCTGGGAGAAATGAAAATACCCCTAAAACTAGATGCTAAACCAGTCAAACAATGACCCTATAGGTTAAATCAAAGGTATAAAGAGAAGGTAAAAGATGAATTGGATCGAATTATCGACACATGAATCATTGAACTTGTTGAGGAATTAGAATGGATCATCCCTATATTGATCCAAGATCTGTGTTGACCTAATGAAGCTGAACGATGCAGGCCTGCATGATCCATTCTCAACACCATTCATAGATGAAGTACTGGAAAGCGTCAAAGGACAAGTGTATTCATTCACTGACAACTTCTTTGGCTACCATCAAGTCAAAATCATGAAGGAAGATCGACATAAAATGACGTTCGTCACAGAATGGTGATGCTACCAGTATACGACAATGCCCTTTGGACTTAGGAATGCATCTGCTATTTTTTCTAAAATAATAGTTTCTGCTTTTAAATATTTCATACATAAATTTCTTGAGGTCTACTTTGATTATTGGACCGTATTTGGTCTAGTAAGAGACCACATTGAGATTTTGCGCATGATGTTGGGCCTCTATCGCCCATATCATATCATACTTAATTCTAAGAAATGTATTTTTTGTGCACCATTTGGTGTACTATTGGGTCATGTCGTATGTCGTGATGGTATTTTGGTCAACTCAGTGAAAGTTGCGATGATCCTTGACTTTCCACCACCTACATCAGTCATGCAACTCATATCAGTGTTAGGACATGCATGATACTACAAGAAATTTATCAGAGGATATGCAGAAATAACTACACCCATGGAGAAACTATTGAAGAAAGACATAAAGTTTTAGTGGACAGAGGCTTGTCAAGAAATCTTGGACAAATTAAAGAACAAGATGGCCACTGCGCCAATACTTGTATTTATGGACTGGAAGAAGGAGTTCCATGTTCATGTCGAAGTGTCATCTGTCGTGCTTGGTATAGTCTTGATGCAACCAGGTGAGGGTGCGATTGACCACTCCATTTCTTTTGCTAGAAGAAAAATGTCAATTACACGACAATAGAGAGAGAAGGCCTCGCATGGTAATTGTTAAACCCATTCGACTGAATGTTAGGCCTGACCACCTGTCAAGGATAGAAAGTGGTGAATAACACACCAGTCTGGAGGATAACTTTCTCGATGTGCAACTGTTTGTGGTCACCATGATTAATGACTAGAAAAAGGAGTTTAACAATGTCATCCACTTCCTAAGCACATGCTATGCATTTGAAGGATTCTCCACTACACAGAAGAAACATTTGGTTGTCAAAGCCGCTGATTATACGTTGATTACGGGACATCTATACAAGATGGTCCCTGATGAAACACTGTGACATTGTGTCTTTGACTATGAATGAAAATGGGTAATGAGTGAAGCACATGGTGATGTCGCAGGAGGACACTATACCAGAAAGGAAACCATGCATAAGATATTTCAAGTAGGTTTATGGTGGCCAACTATACACATGGATACTAAGAGCTTCTGCTGGAGCTATGATATCTGCTATAGAATAGGAAAACCATTGCGCCATGACGAGATGCTGCTTGCACCACAGATAAACTTGCAAGCATTTGACAAGTGGGTCATTGATATTGTAGGACCGATCAGTCCGCTAGGAAATAGGACTGGAATGCGCTACATTATCACTATGACAGACTACTTAACCAGATGCGCTGAAGTTGTGCCTGTTAAATATTGCACCGCTTTGACTGCGAAAAAGTTTTTATTTGAGAATGTGGTGACCAGATTCGGCTTCCCGAAAATTCTACTTAGAAACCAAGGTATGCATTTTGTTAACAAAATGATTGTTGAGCTTTCTGCAGAGTTCTAGATTCAACATAGAAAGACGACACCCTATCATCCTCAGGCGAATGGAACGCTTGAAGCATTCAACAAGATTTTGGGGAATGCGTTAACCAAGGTATGAAATGTGTGCTGAGATGACTGGGACTAGAAGGTTTCAGCTGTGCTATGGGCATACCACAAAACCTACAAGTGACTGACAGGGCACACTCCATTCAAATTGGTGTATGGACAAGAAGCTGTTGTGCCAATGGAGTAAATTTTTCTGAGCCAAAGAATTCCCGCGCTGACAAAAATGACTAATGGAAATGCTGTCGAGAAAATAGTATCGCAGCTCATCCAAATGGAATAAGAACGCTTCATCACAGGATTCCGTCATAACATCAAGAAGCAAAGGCCGAAAGCATGGCATGATCATCATATCAAAACTAAGCAATTCAAATTAGGAGGACTTGTTTGGCTATATGACAACAAATTTTTAAATCATCCAAGGAAACTAAAGACGGATTGGCTAGGGCCATATGTGGTCGCACATATCACTGATGCAGGCGCATTGAAGTTACATAAGCTAGATGGAATGTCAGTCGTAGGAATGGTCAATGGAAGTCTCTTGAAACCTTCATATGAATTTCGCGACATGCATGGGTAAGGTCACGACCTGCGAAGAAAAAAAAGAACAAGAAGAAAAGAGAAAAAGAAACTGATTTGTTCCACGTCTGTGATGTAAGTGAGAAAATTACAACAAAGAGCGGGAACGACAACGGGCCGTCATTAAAGCACAAATAATTGAAAAATATTGAGGCAATTATGACAGCAAAGCATCATTAACTTGACAAAGTATGAGGAGAATGGTGGCATTCTTTTTTGTCCCATCAGTCATCTCCGCCATAACTGCCATAATTGCCTTGACAAGTACATATCAGAACTCGAGTATGTGAGTTAATGTTGATTTTCCATCGAATGATCATATGTAGGGTGGGAGCATCCCTATAAATATGAGCCTTCATCGACAATAATCATCTTATGTCCATAGAGAGAGGAAGAGCAAACCAGAGTTTCAGAGTGAAACAACCGAAGCTAATGGTCATTTCCATTTCCAGCACTAGTGAGCAGTCAGACGTTACCATCGTTGTGCATTTCCTGATCGAAGAAGAGATTACATCGCCATAGTACAACAACAAGAACATGAACCAGAATCGATGGCACCACCAAGACAACATATAGTTCCTACGACTAGTTTAGCCCCAGTTCCAGCTTCTGGTTCAGGCTCTGCGTCGGCCTTGGTTCAAAATCCAATGATGAATCCCCCAGTTGTAGGTCCACGACCATTCGTATCGTAGAGAGAGGTTCCAGAATCATTGAGGCTGAAGATATCAAAGAAGCATAAGGCCAAAGCCACTGAGGAGATCCCTGTTGAGGATGTGTCACCTCCGCCTCCGCGAAGAGATGCAGATGCCACCGTTGAAGAGCAGAACCTACTACCACCTTACGTTCAAACAAGGAGAGAAGAGGCAGATGAAGTGAAACTTCTAGAAAAAACGTGCTCATCCTTGGCTGCGCCATAGATCCCTGTTGGATTAGAGGAATTTTGGGGTCTAAAAGGGCCTCCTAAGGAAAATAATAAAATAATAGTTAAAATAATAAAATAATAGTTAAAATAATAAAATAATATTGATTAATTTTGGAGGAAGAAAAAAAACTACTTTTTGTGTTCGTATTTTCGACATATCTCTCTGTGTTTTTACTCAAATTTCGATCGGGAGAGCTCATTGGATGTGGAATTTGATTCCGCATCCAACGAGTACCCACATTGCATACTTTTGATGGACCCCTCTACCCCAAAAACAAGAAATACCTAAAAAAACATGATGATGACATCATCATCACATTTTTTCAGGTATTTCTTGTTTTTGGGGTAGCGGGGTCCATCAAAAGTATGCAGTGTGGGTACTTGATTTATGCGGAATCAAATTCCTCATCCAACGAGCTCTCCCGATCGAAATTTGAGTAAAAACAAAATGAGATATGTCAAAAATACGAACAAAAAAAGTAGTTTTTTTTAATGACAAATATGTCAATTCAACCATTATGGTTGACTTATTTTATTGAAATTCTATTGGTTCTTGAATTCCAACTGACAAAAACTTATTTTGGCACGTTTTCTTATAAGGCCCATTTTAGACCCCAAATTTCCTCTAATTGGCATGCCCCTCTTGATGAATATACTCCTGAAGCTGGCCAAGTTGTAGTTCGAGGATACTGACACGCGCAAGGAGGCAGGCCTGGAGAGGAAAAATTACATGGTCATGCTTCCAACCATGCTACCTGAGCCATAGTTGGTCATCATAATAGAGTGGGCACGAGGTATTGAAAGCATGGGCCTACTCAACCTATTGCTTATGCTGCACTTTGGTCGGAGCACGCAAGTAAGCACATATGTGCGATAACACCTGGTTTGTTTTCATAGAGGATACTTATGGCTCTACCAACCCTATGTTGTGGCAGTCGAGCTCATCTCATTGATAACAGGTTTGCCGAAGCAAGGGCACGACCCTGTACCATATCTACGTGCAAACAGAGATACGACAAAAATGAAGCAAAAATATGACCTCCGACGTACAGGTATAGGATTCCTCATTTCCCCTATAGCTGACAACATGGTGAGGTTCACAGCAAAAATCCTGTCTTGGAAGCTGCTATGCAAGATGCGTCCCACTGAGTGCACCACCAGAACGGTAGAACTTGCAGAGCAGTGCGCATCATGCATGATCTTCAAACGGTCACAATACCTTCTGAATGAACTACTAAAGGATGCAGAGCAAGCGAAGGAGGACAGAAAGGACAAATTCCACTACTCTTGGTTACTCATCTTAATTTCTTTCATTGTTTGGTCGAACCATACCAACTGCTCGATGTCCCAGTGCTTTTCCTTGGCGCAAAGTATCAAAACCTATGGGAGGATAAGGATGACAGGATCTGACAGAAGGACAATAATATTGAGTTCTTCTTGCACGCAGAGGCATTGCACGATGTAATAAAGCAACAACATAGAGTAAGAGCTTTGATAGTGCAGAAATACTCATCCTTCATAATTTTCCAGGATGGTGTCCACAGCATTATCTTGGAACCATAGAAGGACCCCGAAAAACAAGCACTGCCGACACGGTTCATGATCACTAACGAAGATGTGGAAACACCCATCCAGGAGTGGCCTATGGAATGGCGCGTCCCTGTCGATGTACATATGGACTAGGTAGGAAATCAGGGAAGTGGATAAAGAGAGGGCCAAGGAAATAACCAGGATGATGACCTAAACAATGATGGTGGTGACGGGAAAGACAACCAGTCACTGAGTTCTGATGATGATGACAGTAATCAAAACTTTGACGAAGGTGACTCTGAAGACACACCTACTCATTAGGATGTGCAGAAGGCTCGAAAAGAGGCACGGAACACAGAAAAGCCTTAGCCACAGCACAAAAAGCACAAAGATGACAAGAGAACTAACACTGTCAATTTAGTTGAGGAGGACACAAGCTTGCTTTCTGAAGCAATTGCTGAGGTCACAAATTCCAGCCTGAGGGGAATAGGTAAAAAGCAGCTGCACCTGACTGACAAGCTAGCAGAATTGGCAAGCTAGCTGAACACATCAATACATTGACCAAGGCTATCAATGACGTTAAAATTACAGTGAGGCTGACACATATGGTATGGATCCTAATGACACACTAGTAACATCGATATTGTTGCCGCCGGTGAAGATAGATATCCAAGTGCGAGCAATGGACATGGGAACACCCAAGTTTGACACTGTTTTCCGTGAATTTGGGACATTATCTCTTGTTTTCTCAAAAAATGTGCTCATCGAGGTATATGTGGTTCAGCATGTGGTCACAACTGAAATAAGGATCTAGGAGAATGCTCTTGCATATTAGGTTACCAAGTAGAAAAGGAAGGTGAAAGAGTGCAAGACCCTCCTTTGAGAAAAAGAGCAGGAAATTGAGGCACGAGAGCAGATTAGGATTACACTTGTTGAATCCATCAAGGAAGTAGTCGCAGAGTTCCCCTTGGAAGAAGGCCAAGAAGATACCTATATGACCTCTAAGGTAGCACACATGTCCCAGATTGCTACAGACCTAAGAAGATAGGTCAAGGAGTTGAAAGCGTGGTAGATACCAAGTACACCTCCTGAGGTGCTTGAAGAGCATAGGAAAACAACATCTGAGTCTGTTGAGAGGATAAGGAAAGGAGAAAAAATCTGCACAGAGGTAGTTGAAGATTTTTCCACGATGTAAGAATTGCTTCTGGAGGATGAGACCATGGATAAGATCAATGAATATATGAGGAAAACTGATTTGAAAATCACCGTGGTAAAGGTAGACATGAAGAGACTGTCAATCAAATAAAGGATCACAAAGGTCACAGATTTGAAGCAGCTACAACAAGAAGTGAAAACTCTCCATGACCAGGAATAGAAAAGGAATGATGAGGTGATAGAGCACTAATCGAAAGAAGAATGAGTTTTAGGGATTATTCATCATGTATAATGGAAGCTACAGCTTCTCACCTAGTTGCTGGAAGAGGGAAAGCAAGCTGAAGAGGTATGTGAGGAAGTTTCTCGGGTGCAACAAATTTTGAAGGAATTTCAGGACAAGGTTGGTCCTGTGGCACAACCTGTGCTAGAGACTTAAATTTCCCTAGAGGCTTAATTTTTTCTTAGTGGCTCGGGATGAGCCACATGTGAGTGTTGGGGGATTTTTGGGCCAAGAAAAGAGCACAAGGAAGAACCCGAAGCGCAAGCGCAAGATAGAGGAAAAGGAGGCGCACGACGAGATATAAGCAGGTAAAGAATGGAAAGCAAGCACAAACCAGAGAAATCTGTGATGTGGATTGGTGCGATAGGGAAAACAAGACCCAGAGACGGTGGGACATTAGTAGTTAGATGAGTAAAGGCTGGACAGGTGCAGGTCAACAAGGACTCTAGGTGCTTGAGCTGAAAGAAGAGAAAAATACAGTTTTGCGGTTAGTTATGACCTGTACAGGCAGGTTGAAAGACATTTTCATGACTAGTTATGGCATGCGAGTAATGTAATGTAGGACATTTTGCGACAAGTATGGCCTATCATCAATGTAATAGAAGATATTTTGTGGCTATTTATGTTTGTAATAACTGAGTTGTACTCAGTCGACCCTGGCGGTCTTGTAAACACTATAAATAGGAGGAACCTATTCTGTATAAGGGTTAGATTCATTAAGAGTTGGTAAGAGTAGAGAGTATTGTGAAAGATCAGAGAGGAATCTGATAGTAGTAGGATGTTGATCCGTGGATCTGCAGCTGAGTGTGTAGATTGTTTTGTAGGAGTTAATCTATAGCTAAGTGAGCAGACAATAAAGTAGAAGTGTTGATTCAGGATATGTGCGGATCAATAGGAGTAGATAGAAGAATAAACTAGAGAGCATGAGAGCAAGAAGAGTATGATCCAAAAGAAATATCTTAAAATAGTTTGTGAGTCGCAGACTACAAGGTGCTATATATATTTCTCATGCCAGATGAAGAGCACCTTGGTGGTTTTTCCCAGATGGGTTTCCACATTATTTCCCGTGTTAATGAATGATTGAATGTTGTGTTGAATGTTTAACTGTTAATGTTGAATGTTTATTTAACCCACATTATTTATGTTTATTGTTTGAATGAATGTCGCAATACTGAAAAGCAGTGAATGAATGGATATCTATGCATCATCAAAGCATTGTGTATTAGTTCATGTTTAAACACTATTAAGTATTTATATAAGTCACATCACAACCACTTTCTATTAAGGAATAAGCCACGTTGCACCATTGCACCAGCTGCTAAGTTGTTAAGGACAAGGTTGTGTCGCACGTTGGTTGTGACGCACTATTGTGCCTCTGTCGAGTAGTGGAAGACTCCAACCCTCCATCTCTGTCGATCTCCTTGGCCGCGCGCCAAGGGACTATAATCCCTCACCGATTATGGAAACATGGTTCTCGTAGTTACACATTAAGATATCTTGGGTGAGACTGCGTGTGCTTCGCAGGTGTTGCTGGCTGAGCTTGTGTTAGATTTTTATCATTTAAGTAATATGATCTTAGGATCTTATTTGAGAATAGCATGCACAACAATAAACAAAAGAGACAAGAGACACAAAGAATTTTCCTTGGGGAAACCATAAAGGAGAAAACCCCGCAACTTCCTCAGAGATAGAATGAGCACCAATGGTAGCAGTAAAACCCGAAAACATAAAGATGATCTCCAACAGCTTGTTCTCTTTCTCTCACTTGAGAGAGCTTCTCCTCTCTCACTCATGCCCCACATTGAGTGTGTGTGTGTGTGATAAATAGAGAGGCTCACTCTCTATTTATATTCTTTCTTTCACTTGATGTCCACTTCAACATGTCGGCCCCACTTAACAATTACTTACTAGGGCCGACATCTCTAGGAGAGTCTAATAACCTTAGTGCCCCACAACTGTGGGGACTTTAACCCTTGATCAATAGGAGGGTTACCCACAATGACTTTACATGACTTGTTTACATTATTGAATCTCCTGATAGGAACATCGGGGAATTACAATACTCAAATACATTACAGACACTTCCCAGAATAAACATCAGCGTACAATACATAATATATACGAGTGAATACATTCCAAAATTATAAATACATCAACACTCCCTCTTAACTAGTGTTGGGGCTCGGACTTTGAAGGTCCTTAATTTTGGCAACTTCGCGGTTTTGGTGTGAAGCTTGTAAGTGGAGTTGCGGCCCAAAATAGTCTTAGGTGTTTCGAGGTTGGGTCAAAGCCCCCCTTTTTGTAAATAACCCACGGTTTAAGCCCATGGTTTTTAAGCCCATGGTTTAAACCCATGGTATTGTAATAGTGCACTTGTATAAATAGGCACTTATGTAAAGGAGTCAAGTAGACTTTTTGTGTGATGATGTTGATGTGATGCGAAGAAGCTAAGGTCTATTTTTGGGTTAAGGTTAAGTCCCAGCTGAGTGCATGGATGACCTCTGTAGCTGAGTGCATAGAGGGGTTAAGAAGAAAGGTTCTGCAGCTAAGTGCGCAATTTTGGGTTGTTGAGAAGATCTGCATCTGAGTGCGCAGATCAGAACTGTGTTGTTTTGTAAAGAGTTGAATATAAATGCAGTTCTGTGGACGTAGCCCCTACACTAGGGGTGAACCACGTATATCTTGTGTTGTGGTGGTTCTCTTTTTATTTTGTTCCTGTTACGTTTTATGCATTTGATAAGTAGATGAATGATAAGTAATATATATTGTTAAGTACTAACTTCACTGTGAATTCCCAGTTAAGGGTTAAGCAAGAAACTATCTTTTTATCGAAACTGCGAAGCTATTTAAGTGAATGTCGTAGCTCTGTATTGCATAATTATTCTTTGTTAAGGCTAAAGGTACAATAATATCCCTCTTTCGCCTGCAGAAACCTGATTCTGCGGCACCCCATAGTTGTTTCGGGTGAGACTGCAACCTGTTCGGAAGTTGTTGCCGAAAGGGCCAACACTGTGGGTCTGTTTGTTGGTGCGAAGATAAAAGCATAAGAACCCGGGTCTGCCCTTAGCCCAACAAATTGGTTCCGTTGCCGGTTGAACCAGTATCTGCTTCAAGAGGGATCTACGTCGTACCTGGAGGGATATGTTTTGGAGGCCCTCAGTAAAAGAAATCAGTGACTGGGTTGAAGATACTTATCTAAAATTTGTTGAACAAGAGAATAAGGACCCTCGTCGTAGCTTAGACGACTTCTTGCAAAGGTACATTTTTATTGATATTTATGAAATTTTATTTCGTAGTATCCACATAGAATTGCACCAGTGGTTATCCAGGTTGACAGAAAGAAAGACAAACTTCAAAGAAGATTAGTCTCCTGACTGGACCCCAGAAAGAATCAAGCTGTTGAAAAGTACGAGAAACGCGGTATCAAGAGCTGTTGACTTCTGGACAACGCGAACACTTGAAGCATTTGTGACGGAGTTCGCTATCGACACACATACTTCTTTTAGTGAAGCAGAAAGACAGTTTTTCAAAGGACCAAGGGGTAAGTACTTGAATTCATTAAGTCTGAAAATTAAAATGCTCTTGGCTGAGAAAGGCATATTGCTTATCCAATCAGATTGCTAGATTTATTGCTACTAACCTATGTTTGGAAATGAAAGTGACTTCGACGAGCAAAGTGATTTTCTTCACAATGGTAAAATATACAAGAGAACTCTTGGATCCTATATCCTAGGCCAGAATACCGATTATACCTCAGTAAGTCCAGACGAATTTGAATCTGAAACCCCTCTTGTTGGAAACCCTCCTATAACTCCGCAGCGAAGATCTGTTATCCCTGAGAACCCTTCGTAGTATGAAAGTAACCCTAGTAGTCCTGTTGTAGGTCAGTCTACCTCAGTAAGTTCCCCTCCCCCTATTACCAGTCTCCCCCCTGTTATTAGTCCTCCTCCTCCCCCCCCTCCTCCCCCTCGATTCACTATGGCCCATGTGAATGATGATATCAAGCTCCCAGTCTTTAAAGGAACTGGATCAGAGGATCCAGAGCAGTTTTGGTTCTTATGCGAAGCTGTTTGGACTGCTAAGAATATTATGGATCAAAATACAATAAGAGCGCAGCTGGTCACCTCTTTCAGAGACTGAGCTTTGACCTAGTTTATGAAGTTTTCCAGTACTCAGAACTATATCCTGGAGGATATTAAAAAAACAATGATCAAAGAATTCAAGAAGCCTAAATAAGAGTCACAGTGTATAACTGAACTGAAAGAAATTCAGCAGAAGCGAGGTGAATTAGTTTGGGACTTTGATCAGAGGTTCAAGGTTCTATTGGATCAAGTTAGTTTCACTATTGGACCAGAACAGCATAAAGAATGGTTCATTGCAGCACTATTGCCTCATATCAGGACTCCACTTATGCAATAGGTTGCTGATCAGCAAGAAGCATTGGAAATTGCTATGAAACTTGAAACAACTCCTGTTGGAGATAATTTCGGAATAGCCCAGATACAGGCACAGTTAGCAGAAATGGCTTTGGAGCTTTGCGAAATGAAAAAAGGGAAAGCTACTTGCGAAGAGGTTTGGTGTACACGATGTAAGATAGAAGGTCACGACAAAGAATAGTGTCCTGTATTAAGAAATTATTTGAATATTGGTGCACCGAACCCGTTTAACCCTAATGTCCTATATTGTGAGATCTGTAGAACAACTGGCCAGCATCGACCTGAAGACTGCTATCTGCTGCAGAGATATGTTCAAGTACCTAAGAATACCTACTGCAAGTTCTATAAGTCAGTTGGACACAACGAAGACAAATGTCGTAGCTTTGACCTCATGAGAGAGTGAACCTATGATGCTTATAGGGTACAAACCGATGCACAAGGCAATGATGGATATGGTTATTGCGGTGGTACACCAGGACGAGGTAATTTCTGAGGTCGTGGTCATGGTGGTATGCCTGGAAGAGGACGAGGCCAGATTATTTTCTATAACTGTAATCAGGCAGGACATGTAACTAGAGACTGTCAGAACCCAACTACGACATGTCGATATTGCAGAGCAGTAGATCATGTGATTGAGCAATGCCCACAGTTGATAGCCAAGATACAAGAAAGAAATGGCACTCCTACTCAGAATCTTCAGATGATTGCTGTAGAGAAAAGACCTGTCCCAGCCATTAATGTTGTTACAAGGAGTGGAACTACAACGTAGGTGCAGAATAAGGGGAAATAGCCTGATGAGGCTTGGGTCCGTAAGACCCTAGAGAAAATCCCAGCCTTCGATGTTGGAAGAGAAAAAGGAACATTTATGGAAGCTAAAAAAGACTTTGCTGACCCGAGAACATCAGTAGCAACTACACAACAGCATCAACAGTAGTTACAGTTTCAAGAAGCTTCATCGGATCAAGTAAGTACACTGACATCATTTTTATAGAGTTGTATGAAGCTATTAAGAAATTAGAATGCTTTGAACAAGTTACAAAAAGTTATTCAGTCTTGCGAACCTCAGTGAAGCTCTGATAGAGGAAAAAATGTTAATAGAGTTAGAAGGACTGGAAGAGAAATGAGATTGCATGCTCAGATAGGAGATTATGACATGACTGATATCATTTTAGACTTAGGATCAGAAGTGAATGTCCTAAATAAGAAAACATGGGAACAAATGGGAAAACCTACGCTTGAATGGTCCCCTATACAGTTGAGATTAGCCAATCAACAGAAGATTGTGCCCTTGGGAAGATTCCCTAATGTACCAGTGGATATTGATGGAGTCAGTACCTTAGCAGATTTTGAAGTCATTGAAATAATTGATGATAGCAACCCCTATCCAGCCTTGCTAGGAATTGAAAGGGAAATAGACAATTATGCAGTAATCAACCTTAAGAATAGACAGATGACTTTTGAAGGAAAAGGCTTGAGAGTCATAGTACCGTTGGACCCTTCTCAAGGAGAAAGGTATACAGAGCTAGTCAGAGATGAGGATCAAGATGTTTTGGATCATATTTACAACATCACAGCTAAAGAAGAAGACTATGTTAACCCTACGGCTGAAGGTATAATGGATTGGCAGTGTGATAGTTCTTGCATGACCGATTCAGACGAAGGCCTAGAGAATTGGTAGAATTGACTTTATGAGCTCCATGGACATCAATGTGCAAGAATTACTAAGTCTATCAGATGGGTTGGCTCATAGACAAGAATCTTACCTACTTTTGATGGCTTGACAAACCCAGAAGATTTTATTGTACAATTCTCAGAGCAAGTACCAGATTCACAGAAAATGGAGACTGTAGATTCAGTATTCATAGCCACAGCTTCCAGATGGTGGAATGGTCATAAAAATTATATTCATAGTTGGAGAGCTTGTCAAAAGTTTATTTGCCTAATATTCATGGCTCAACCTCAGTAAGTACGAAGCAAATTTAATGGTAAGACTAGCCCTCAGGAACATTTGGAGCAGTGTTATGAAGCATGGAAGCATGTACCTTGTGAAGAATGGGTACATAGGTTTGTACACACTCTGGAACCTATAGCAAAGAATTGGTATGCGGAGGTGGAGCTTCGCCATGGTACTGTAAGTTGGGTTAGCCTTGTTGATAATTTTGTGCTTACATTCTCTATTACTAAGGTTTTCCCTGCTTTGGACGCAGCTATTAGGTTGATCCATACTAAGGTGTTTGATGATAAAGAAATAGCCGAGTACCAACCTGATTGGAAGGAACAAGAAAATAATGCAGTAGAATGCTATAACCTCGCCATTGATGAAGATGATGACCCTCGCAACATTAATATTCCTGAGTCCAAAGGAAATTGTGAATTACATGGACCAAGAGTCGAATCACCTGAAGTAACTCAGCCCTTGAAGACAAGGAAAGTAAACATTGGATCAAAAGAAATGCCTAAGCACGCTACCATTGGAGATTATTGGTACGAAGAAATGGTGAGCAAAGTGACTGAACTCCTCCATGAGTATCAGGACTTATTTCTGACGAAGTTCTCAAAAATGAAAGGTATCCTTGGTGATATAGGAGTAATAAAAATCCCTTTGAAAGCTTATGCGAAGCCCGTGAAGCAGCGCCCTTATAGGCTGAACCCTAAGTATAAAGAAAAAGTCAGGATAGAGCTAGATAAGATGCTCGCTGCAGGAATCATTGAGCCTGTCGAAGAGTTTGAATGGGTCAGCCCTATGGTGGTACAAGAAAAGAAGACCAAGGGAGAAATTAGAATCTGTGTTGATCTGAGGAAGCTGAATGATGCCTGTTTACATGATCCTTTTCCTACTCCCTTTACAGATGAAGTTTTAGACAATGTTGGAGGTTAAGAAGTGTATTCTTTCACTAATGGATTTTCAGGTTACCATCATATCAGAATTGCTCCAGAGGATTGACATAAAACAACCTTTGCTACAGAAATGGGATCTTTTCAATATAATGTTATGCCCTTTGGCTTGAAGAATGCACCTACTATGTTTTCCAGGGTAGTCATATCTGCATTTAAGAAATTTATTCATAAGTTCTTGGAAGTTTACTTTGATGATTGGACTATCTTTGGTTTATTGAAAGATCATATAGCCAGTTTAAGACTTATGCTGGACAAGTGTAGACAGCATCATATTTCATTGAACCTGAAGAAGTGTATCTTTTGTGCACCTTTTTGAATTCTTCTAGGACACATTGTATGCAAGCAAGGATTGATGAAGGATTCTGCGAAGATAGCCATTATTGTGAACTTGCCACCTCCGAAGTCTGTTAAGAAACTTCGCACTACGCTTGGTCATACTGGATATTACAAGAAATTCATTAAAGGATATGCTCAGATTACAACCCCTATGGAAAAGAAATTGAAGAAAGATACTAAGTTTGAGTGGACACCTGAATGTCAGGAAAGCTTGGATATTTTGAAAGAAAAGATGGTAACTACCCCTATCTTAGTAGTACCTGACTGGAGTAAGGAGTTTCATGTTCATGTTGATGCATCTTCCATTGCTTTAGGTATAGTATTGGCTCAGTCAGGTGAAGGTAATATCGATCACCCTATTGCTTTTGCAAGTAGAAAATTGTCCACAGCAGAAAATAATTATACTACGACATAACGAGAAAGTCTAGCTATGGTTTATGCCTTGCAGAAATTTTGACATTATTTGTTAGGATCTCATTTTAAGATGTTCACTGACAATTCTGCTTTGAAGTATTTGGTTAACAAGCCTGTGTTAGGAGGAAGAATATGCAGATGGATGATTTTGTTTCAGGAGTATGACTTTGAGATCATAGTTAAGCCAGGAAGACTTAACCTGGGGCCTGACCACTTGTCGAGGCTCGAGTCAGGGGAAGAGCCCACTAGTTTGGATGAAGGTCTTCCTGATGCCCAGTTGTTTTCCATCCAAATGGTTGATGACTATTTTCAGGATATTGTTCAGTACTTGTCTACGGGTTTTGCACCTTCTGAGATGACAACACAACATAAGAAGCAACTGGTGGTGAGAGCAGCTGACTTTACCTTGATAGCAGGATAGCTATATAAGATGGGACCAGATGAAATACTGCGTAGATGTGTCCTGGAGCATGAAAATCCATTGATTTTGGCTGAGGCACATTCTGGAGCAGCAGGAGGTCATTATGCAGGAAAAGCTACGGCACAGAAGATTCTGACAGATGGATTGTGGTGGCCTACAATTCATAAGGATGCAATAGAGTATTGCCGCAGCTGTGATATCTGTCAGAGGACAGGAAAACCATCCAGGAGGGATGAGATGCCTCTGGTTCCACAGGTAACTTTACAACCATTTGACAAATGGGCTATTGATTTTGTTGGACCAATCAATCCCCCTGCAAAGAAATCTGGAGCAAGGTACATTATTACAGCAACTAATTACCTTACTCGTTGGGCCGAAGCTCAACCAGTCAAGGACTGTAGCGCTGCTACAGCTGTGAAGTTCATATTTGATAATATCTTATCGAGGTTTGGGTGTCCTAGAATTATTATGAGTGATCAAGGATCACATTTTCTGAATAAGACTATTGAAGCATTGACCAAAGAATTTCAAGTATATCATCAGAAGAGTACTGCCTACCATCCTCAAACAAATGGAACTGTCGAAGCCTTTAACAAGATTCTTGAGCACGCTCTGACGAAGGTTTGCAATGTTAATAGAAATGATTGGGATCTTAGAATTCTAGAAGTATTATGGGCTTATAGAACCAGTTACAAGAAGTTGACAGGCCACACACCTTTTAGGCTGGTATATGGACAGGAAGCAGTTATGCCCATGGAGTGCATTGTTCCTAGCCTCAGAATATCTGCCTTCACAGATATGGATGATCCAGCCGTGTTGAATGAAAGGCTGGCGAAGATACTGGAACTAGAAGAAGACAGATTCATTGCAGGGTTCCAGTAGCAAGTATAGAAAGCTAGAGAAAAAGCATGGCATGATAGACACATTAAGAAGAAGCATTTTCAGAATGGTGATATTGTGCTCTTGTATGACAGTAAATTCATGAAGTTCCCAGGTAAGTTCAAGACACATTGGAAAGGACCATACATAGTTCATAAATTTACCGATGGTGGTGTAGTTCAGTTAGCTAAATTGAATGGAGAAATTTTGCCCTCCATGGTGAATGGAAGTAGATTGAAGAAGTACAGGGACGGGCCTGTACCCCCCTGATCAGAAGTAATAGAAATAAGAAGAGTCTAAGTACCAAGAATAGTTGAAATTAGGTACTAGACTATAATGAACATGTTCTTAGAGAGGTTGGGCAGATTGTTGGAAAAATTACGAAGTGTCGAAGCTTGTCTCAGGATGTGTTGAAGATCTATATTTTGTCGAAGGTCCTTATTATGGTGAAGCTGAATTTAGTGGCTGTGCTAAAGAAGAAAGGTGTGTCGAAGCTTAAAATGCGACCATTGGAAAAAGTCAGATTTGGCGGCGCCGGTACGTTAACTACATTAAATTCCTGTAATGATGAGATTTTAAGGAATCTAGCGCCGTTTGGACAAGATCTATCGCCGATCGGTCCGATTTGGTGTCTTTAATGCATAGTTATGGTAGAGTTGGTCGTTGGATTCTATAAGAAGATACCCAGGCCTGCGAATGTCGCATTACGCATTTCCTTGAGTTTCACAGTTGAGTCCATGTTTGCTGATCACGAAGTCCAGCAATTGTTGAAAGAGTTCAGAAAGAGGGGTCTACAGAACCTCTTGAGCAACCCACCTGTATCTGCACCTCGCGAAGAAACTTCCCTAGCGCTGAATCAACCAATGCAGACACGATCTACCAGGAAGAAGTTTAAGCCAGATGTTTTCTCTAAGCGGAACGAAGACAGGCACAAGCCATCAGGGAAGACACCAGAGGATCCCGAGATGAATCCTCTTGGTTTGGCAGAGCTCCCACCTGAAGATTTTAAATACTTTGGTGAGGATGAGAATGTTGCATCGCAGCGTCCACCATATCTTCTTCCTGTTTGACCAGGAGTTCAGCCACCTCAGCGGACAACCAAGTTCACGTTACGCACCCCTTTGCTGCCACAGGGTGTGAAGTTGGTCAGAACGATGATAGGGAGATTAGACCGCCTTAAGTACGTAGACCACGATACGAATAATTGTGAGAAGTTTCCTCAGTTCACACCTAGAATTACTTGCACTCCATCCATTATCCAGAGGAGAGAATGACGTTACTTAAAGTGAAACAGTGGGCTACTGGCTTGGAGCAAGCTGTTGAATGTCCCCCACTTTGGTCGCAGCATGCAGGTTACCGTGGTGGTCAAGCAGTTGTTGGCCTTGGTGCATGATGGGCACCTATGGATAGGAAACCAACAAATTTCCATTGATGGAGAGCTGATTCATAGGATTATAGGATTGCTGAAGGAAGGGCCTAATCCTGGGATTGAGTTTGTCAGAAAGCATGATGATATGAAGCTAGCGCAACACATGAAGGACCGCTTCGGTTTGACAAAAGGAAAGCGAGGGTATCAAACCTCGACAATTCGGCACCAGAACATTTGCTTCGCCGCAGAGATCCTAGCATGCAAACTAATGCGGAAGTGCAGGCCTAATGAAGTACCTGCCCTGATTGTCAGTATTGCTGCAAACTGTGCCAAAGGCTACAGTTACAATTGGACAGAGTACATTGCTAGAGAGTTCCTTGCAGATGTCCATGATGCATAGGAGAAAGGTAGACCCTTTCATTACTCATGGTTGTTAGTGCTTATTGCACTGGTAGGATGGAGAGAACCTACTGAGGCACAGTTTGTTGATTTGCCTCTAGAGATGCCTGGCACAACGAGGTATGCATCTCTTTGGGTTTCGCAAGATAAGGCCTTACAATAGATGACGAACTACGTGTTTGCCTTCTATTCGATGAGTATTTCATATGAGATCCTGAAAACACCGTGGCTCAGTAATGAGCTATTCTCTCAGTATACCAGAGTGGCCAACTTCAAGTTTGACATGCATAATGTATTCATCCAGGCCTGCGCAGATAACAAACATACATGGTGGAAATTACCATACATGGTAAACTAGGAAAACATCCTCTCAGTAGTTCAGCAGTGGCCGGCTGAATGGACGAAGGATGCAGGAACAAGATGTGACATACCAGTTCCTCCAGTAACAGATGTGGGTGAAGGTCCTAGTCGGCCGCAGCAGGATGACCCACTAGACGAGAGCAAAGAACAAGATGAGTCACAGCAGAGCGAAGGTGACCATGGTGGAGATGATGGAGCTGATGAAGAAGAAGAATCAGTCAAGACCATCTTAGACCCTAATCGCCCAGATAAGCGCATGTCTCCAGAAGTGGAGGAAGTTACGAAGCCTTCACCCAGAAAGAAAGATAAGGCGTCGAAGGGCAAGAATATCGTCAAAGAGCCTGCTTTGACGATTGACGAGCTCGATCAGGCTCTGACAAAGTCTACAGAAGTATTAACCAGCAAATGGGCAGAGTTTGCAGCTACACATCTTGATGCGCTCACTGGCGTAGCATAGCGAATGGTAGACCTTAAGGCGTTATTGGAACGAACAACAACTGGCGCTAAAGTAAGCAGCGCCCTAGTAATCTTGCAGCCAGATACTAGAAAATGGCCAGCCAGAAGCAACAGAGGACAAGTACCAAGTGCGGCTCTCATAATAATTGACGCAGCATCTCGATCACATATGAGCATGACAATTGAGATAGATTACACTAAGTTGTCTATGCCAGAGCTGCATCTGTGTCAATTGGCACTCATGAAGGAGATCTGAGAATGAGACATCTACACTCACATGCAATTAGAAAATACCACGAAGCAGAGTGAGAGCCTCGAAGCACAGTTGAAAGAAGCTGAACAGAAGACAAGGGAAGCGAAAAACAAGCAGGATACACTAGCGCGAGTATTGCATGAGGCGTGTTGAAGTCTCCCTGACTTCAACATGCAGGCTAAAGAAGAACTAGAGAAAAGAATAATAAAGCTAAAAGACTATGCACAACAGTCTCGAAGCCAGATAGAGAAGATGAAAGCATAACATGAGGCCCAGATCACGGAGGTTTGCCTCATTCCTGAGAGTCCACTGGAGGTCAGGGAACAACGTCGCAGAGATATTCAGGCCTCAGCAACGAACATCTCAGATCTTGTAAGTAGTGCATTAAAGCTGCTAGACGAAAGTGTCGAGGCCTGGAAAAACTTGCAGGACAACCCAGAAGTAGAAAAGTTGCAAGAAACCATCAAGCAGCGACAAACAGAACTGGATGCAGTAAAAGCAGAAATTAAGACACTGCCTCCTATGCAGAAGATGCTTAAGGTAAAGCATAGTAATGAGCTCCAGCAAGAAATTGAGTCTTGCAGAAGAAAAGAGACACTGTTAGTGAGCTCTGTGCAGCCCCTCATTAATGAGGCCTTGGAGTTGAGCACTGCTGTAAACAACTAGCTCAAAGTCTTGAAGGAGTATGATGCATTTGCACAGGAAAAGGCCAACGAAGCATCTACAGCAACATTGCAAGAGATAGCGGAGAAGGACCAAGCAGCTGAAGATATCATGCACATCCTCAACAAGTAGTTTACTATCTTCGCCAATAAGATTCTTGCACTCGAAAAGCAGCAGAGTGTTCCAGGACGGGACACTGATGAGTCTTAGGGGCCTGTTGGGGCTCGGACTTTGAAGGTCCTTAATTTTGGCAACTCTGCGGTTTTGGTGCGAAGCTTGTAAGCGGAGTTGCGGCCCAAAATAGTCTTAGGGGTTTCAGGGTTGGGTCGAAGCCCCTCTTTTTGTAAATAACCCATGGTTTAAGCCCATGATTTTTAAGCCCATGGTTTAAACCCATGGTATTGTAATAGTGCACTTGTATAAATAGGCACTTATGTAAAGGAGTCAAGTAGACTTTTTGTGTGATGATGTTGATGTGATGCGAAGAAACTAAGGTCTATTTTTGGGTTAAGGTTAAGTCCCAGGTGAGTGCGTGGACGACCTCTGCAGCTGAGTGCGTAGAGGGGTTAAGAAGAAAGGTTCTGCAACTAAGTGCACAGTTTTGGGTTGTTGAGAAGATCTGTAGCTAAGTGCGCAGATCAGAACTGTGTTGTTTTGTAAAGAGTTGAATATAAACGCAGTTCTGTGGACTTAGCCCCTACACTGGGGGTGAACCACGTATAGATTGTGTTGCGGTGGTTCTCTTTTTATTTTGTTCCTGTTATGTTTTATGCATTTGATAAGTAGATGAATGATAAGTAAGATATATTGTTAAGTACTAACTTCGCTGTAAATTCCCAGTTAAGGGTTAAGCAAGAAACTATCTTTTTATCGAAACTGCGAAGCTATTTAAGTGAATGGCATAGCTCTGTATTGCATAATTATTCTTTGTTAAGGCTAAAGGTACAGTAATATCCCTCTTTCAGCTGTAGAAACCTGATTCTGCGGCACCCCATAGCTGTTTCAGGTGAGACTGCAACTTGTTCGCAGGTTGTTGCCGAAAGGGCCAACATTGTGGGTCTGTTTGTTGGTGCAAAGATAAAATCATAAGAACTTGGGTCTGCCCTTATCATAACAACTAGGAAGGTATTCTCTCGACACAATTTATCAGCACAAGTCTTCTTCTCTATATCATCTGGATCATCATTTAGTTCTTGTCATCTTCATCTGGATCTAGATCATCACTCGATCTAGATCATCATCATTGGATCTAGGTCATCACTCGATCTGGATCATCATCACTGGATCTAGATCATCACTCGATCTAGATCATCACTACTGGATCATCATCACTGGATCTGGATCATCAATGGATCTGGATCATCACTGCTGTATCATCATCGCTGGATCTAGATCATCACTGGATCTGGATCATCATTGGGTCATCGTCATAAGTGCTATCTCATGATTCTTCTCATCACAGGAAGTTCTACAGAGCCAACCCTTTTTCATGCTGGTTGTAGGCCTAGCCTCCATGTAGGTATTCTTTAGTGCTTATATCTGACCCTAAGTCAGAATGGCCAGCACTCACATTTGACCATGAGAGGAACACATCCAACACCATGTTAGAAAAGCACAACACCTAGATTCACCAACATGATAGGACACAACTACTATCATCTGTGAAAAGGAACATCACTCACATCCACCAGCATGGTAGGACACACCTACTACCATCTGTGGAAAGGCACATCACTCATATCCACCAGCATGGTAGGACACAGCTACTACCATCTGCGGAAAGGCATAGCACTCACATCCACTAGCATGATAGGACACAACTACTATCATCTTTGGAAAGGCACAACACTCACATCCACCAGCAAGATAGGACACAAATACTATCATTTGTGGAAAGGCATAGCACTTATAATTAACCATGAAAGGAACCAATCCAGACTACATGTCAAAAGGGCTCTGCACTTACATTCAACCATGCAAGGAACCAATCCAGCCTACATGTCGAAAGGGCTCTCAACCCCAGGTTGAGGATTTCTGGTAACTGACCAGGTGCCTCCATTCTCCCAGAGAATGGCATCAGTCCTTATATATGATCAAGTGGGAACACATCCCTCAATCACATCAGAATGGCCCTGTACTTATATCTGATCATGTGAGAACACATTCCACAATCACATCAGAATGGACCTCAGCCCCAGACTGAGTATTCCTGGTAACTGACTAGGTGCCTCCATTCAGAGAATGGCATTCAACACTTATATCTGATCATGTAGGAACCAATCCTACAGTCACATCAGAATGGCCTTGCACTTATATCTGATCATGTGAGAACACATCCCACAATCATATCAGAATGTCCCTAAGCTCTAGGTTGAGTATTCCTGGTAACTGACCAGGTGCCTCCATTCAGAGAATGGCATTCAACACTTATATCTGATCATGTAGGAACCAATCCTACAGTCACATCAGAATGGATCAGCACTCACATCTGACATCGAAGGAACCAATCCTCTCACCATGATAGAATGCCTCAGCCCTTACATCTGACCATGGAAGGAACCAATCCTCTCACCATGTCAGAATGGCTCATGGACTTATCACTTCCCCTTGGGGAAAACTTGATCTGGAGAACACCAAGCTTCTCCCTCAAGTACTCAAACTTCACTCTGGCCAATGGATTTGTCAACACATCAGCTATCTGTTTGTCCATTGCAATATACTGGAGAGTCACTGCTCCTCTCTACACCATATCCCTGATATAGTGATATTTGATCTTGATATGCTTCGACTTGTCATGGAACACCAGGTTCTCCGACAACTTCACAAAACTCTAGTTGTCGTAGTATATACAAGTAGCATCCAACTAGAGATCAAATAAATCAGACAGTAGCTTCCTCAACCATACTTCCTCACAACTAGCTGAACAAGCTGCGACATACTCTGCTTTAGCTATACTCAGTGCCACGCAAGATTGTTTCCTACTAAACCAAGAGATCACACCTGATCCCATACTGAAGCAACACTCTAAAGTGCTCTTCCTATCGATGGCACCTACCCAATCTGAATCAACATAACCTTCCAGGTTAATCTTTTGATTCACCTCATACTTGGGCCCATAATCAACTGTACCCTTTAGGTACCTCAGAATATGATTTGTAGCAATCAAGTGAACATGTCTCGGATTTGTCAGGAACTGGCTCAATGTGTTCATAGCAAAGCAAATATCTGGTCTCGTGTTCATCAGGTACATCAAGGAACCAATCATCTAATGATACATCGTAGCATCAACCGCTTTTGATGAAGCATCACTCAATAGCTTCAGGTTTGATTCCATAGGTGTGGTCATGGCCTTGCAGTCCATCATCCTAAACCTCTTCAGGATATCTACTACATACTTCCCTTGTCCCAAGGAGATTCCATCCACATTATGCCACACCTCCTTGCCTAGAAAATAATGCATCATACCCAAGTCTTTCATCTTGAACTCGGTAGCAAGTCTCCTTCTTGCAACTTTAATGAGTTCCTCTTTTCTATCAGGAACAAGTCATCGACATATAACAGGAGCATCATTGGTATTCCGAATTCAACCTTGAAGAAAAGGTTGGAATCCACTTTACTCTTAGTAAATCCTAGAGTCATCAGTAAGCTATCCATCCTGTTGTATCATGTCGAACCTCGGGATATTCTACAGTCACTTCTCTGAAGTGGAGCATCATACTCCCTTTATCTTTTGTACTCTATGCATTGAAACATTATGTACCGGAGTGACAAGTAGCTTCCTCTACTACTAATTATTTATGTATCCATCTAGGGTCACTGGATACCAATATCCTCTATCTTGAACCTTTTCAAAATTTCTTCTCGCACCCATCTGTGAGCTTGTCATCTTCTTCAAGCTCCTCATGTATATATTATCCCATGGGTGTCTTCTGAGCTCCTACAAAGCCTTCCTTCATTTGCACACATGATTCTCCCTGTCATGTGCCTCAACTCCCACTGGCTGCAAATGTCTCTTCATAGTCTGTCTTCCTTTTGTGAGAAGCCTCATGCTACAAATCTTTCCTTGTATCCCACCATGTTTCCATCTACTGCATGATGGAACTACGAACTTCCCTTTATGTATCGATACTGCAACCTAGACATCATTCTTCTTGAACTGGTATTCCCTTTCTTCTTGGTTACTTCTTCATGGCTAGAAGGTTCTGAATCAATGATTTCATTGCATTTGTCATATTATTCTTCATCTTGAACTGGCATCACTTGTTTTTCGGAACAAGTCCCATCCTTCTTTGCTTGTAGGCGATTTTACGCGATCTTTCCTACAAGTCAAATGCATTAGTTGTATGGTTAGAAACATTTCATAAGGTATATTCATAATGAAAAATTCTTTTGTATCAAGATATATGATTATGCAACTATTTTAGCCAATACAACATTCATCCATATCTCACAAAAACTTTCTATATGCCTTCCATCTCTACTAGGACAACATTGAGATTGTGCACTAATCCAATATGTCAGCAAAGAGGTTTCATTGTAGATAAGTAGCAATTGAGAGTTGTATAGCACCATGAGCTACTTACCCATCACATGCATAGTAGTAGTATACTGTCATTAATGCAAACATTCTATCATGCATAATATATCAACTGAATATAAACAAATGCATAACAAAACCAATATCATGAAATGACAATTGAATACTTATCTTTATTTGTTTCGTGGGTAGACTCCTTCTTAAGCCTTTCGCTTCATCGTCTTCTGCATTCATCATTTCTTATCCAAATTCTAAGATGGATAAGAGTTTCTTCAAGACTTGAGTCCTTCGTATTCCTCATTGCTTGAGGGATATTCTTTGGATGGTGATAGATTTATCTTCAGTTGCTCCCATATTCTCTTGTCTTATTATGAGTCGAGCTTCTTCTTCTTCCCAGAGTCTACTGAAAGTAATCACTTCCTTCTGGAAAACATTCCTCACATGAATGAATACCATGATCTTGGGAGGCCATTCAAGGTGGCTATCACCACTTCTGCATTCTCCACTTCTTCTTCTACTGCTACAAGTTGTGCTTTGATTTGAGAGACCCTTTTAAAATATTACTATATGGTCTTTGCATTCTGGATCTTCAAATTCTTCAACTGTTTTCTCAAATTCATCTTTCGATTTATGTTCTTTCCTTCAAATAGCTTGGTCAAGGAATCAACCATCTCTTTCGGCGTGTTTAGGGAAGACACTTGTGGTATAAGGTGATCCGTGATTGAATTAGCAATGATCTTTTTGTCCTTGACCAAGTTCTTCTAGTGTAAGGCTTTTAGCCTCATCTCCCTCTAGAATTGGAACCTCTCTTCTTATGTAGGTGTCCAATTCATTTTCTTTAGAGAGATCATATACTTCCATGCTTGGAAGTTGTCAACTTCAACAAGATTATCATCAAGCTGATGTTATAGATCACTTTGAAATGAGAACCTCAAATGGAAATAGCAAAAGATTAGATCTTACAAATTTGAGGTGTCCATCCTGGTTCCAGAGTTGGCTGATCTAGGGTTTGTCAGAGAAACCTGAATTTTCAAAACTTGGAATATTTCAGATCTGATTGGATAGAAAGATATAACTCTTCAAGGTGAGCTGTCCAATGTACTCCTTTTCTGAAAACAGTGGAGGGAAGCTCCCAGAACAAGAAACCCTAGTTTTCCAATTTCTTCTGCATAAATTCTTGATACCGTTTCTATGGTATCTCCACAAGTGATACTCATCTATGTATGAACCTTTGCATTGAGGTATCCTCTCTTGTCCTTGTTCCAACACCATAGGTTTCATCAGAATTGGTTTCACCAATTGGGACTTATGATCGTTTTCCCAAGGTGACATGTTCTAGGACTGTTCAGCATAGCGAAGTTGTACGGACTGCCACATGTCACTATTTCATCTTTGGGGTCTGAAGCTTCTATTACATAAATTAAATTCTGTTCCCTTTCTGTAAATTCTTTATAAATTTCATTTGGACCTTTGTAGCCCTAGATATATCAATTCTCCCCAGGTGTCCTGTTTAGGGATGAATCTTGGAAGAGGCTGGAACCCTAAAGTGGAGGGATCATATATCCTATAATATAGCGAATATGAGGCTGAAATTTGGATACAGTGTATATCCGTATTTTATATTCAGCATGTAAACGTTTCAGCTCCTGATCCTTCTCCAATCCCGATACATAGTGAATGTACCAAAACTTATCATTTTTAGTATTTTAGGGTTTTTCCGGCCCGGGGTCAAACTAGGGTTTGACTTTTTCAGAGTTGTACCCACCCAAAAATATTGACCCAGGTCTCTAAAATTTGATTTTGATGAGGAGACTAATCCTATTCTAGGCTCACTTAAAAGTTCCTCTTCTATAAGAATCCCTAATTTCCCGCACCAAAAAATGAAAATGCTCAGAATCGAATTCCGCTTCAACAGAAAGACGCGCCCTTCAATGGAGAGTCAGCCTAGAATACGTTTTCTAATGGATTGTGGAGAGAGACCCAAAAATTAAGAAGCCTTATTTTCTGAAGCTGCACAATGTCTTCTTCTTAGGTTAGCTCTGATTCCATGTTAGATTTTTATCATTTAAGCAATATGATCTTAGGATCTTATCTGAGAGAATAGCATGCACAACAATAAACACAAGAGACAAGAGACACAAAGAATTTTCCTCAGGGAAACCATAAAGGAGAAAACACTGCAACTTCCTCAGAGATAGAATGAGCACCAATGGCGGTAGTAAAACCTAAAAACATAAAGATGATCTCCAACATCTTGTTCTCTCTCTCTCACTCATGCGCCCCAGTGAGTGAGTGTGTGTGTGATAAATAGAGAGGCTCACTCTCTATTTATATTCTTTCATTCACTTGATGTCCACTTCAACATGTCGGCCCCACTTAACAATTGCTTACTAGGGCTGAAATCTCTAGGAGAGTGTAATAACCCTAGTGCCCCACAACTGTGGGGACTTTAACCCTTGATGAATAGGAGGGTTACCCACAATGACTTTACATGACTTGTTTACATTATTGAATCTCTTGATAGGAACATTGGGGCATGAAATGACTCAAATACATTACAGACACTTCCCAGAATAAACATCAGGGGACAATACATAATTTATATGAGTGAACACATTCCGAATTTACAAATACATCAACAGGTTGCTCCATTAGGCTGATGTCTTTGGGCGTTTTGTTGGTTTTGTGTTGTTGTTGAACCTGGGTCCCAAGAGTGGGGAAAGTAGGCTAACATAATCGGGGATAAATGATGAAGGAAGTTAGCTTTGTATTGAATGCTCTGCAATTGCTTTCAGGTTTTCACTGGGGGGAAGATTGACTATGGCTTGGAATTTGAGGGGATTGACAATGATCCCTATTTGTGATATGATGAACTCTAGTATGTGTCTTTCTATGACATATAATACACATTCGATAGGGTTTAATCGTATGTTATACTTTTGACATCTTGTGAAGGTGATACATAAATTAACGAGAGAGGAGATTGATTTCTTTGATTTGGCTGTATGGTAATTAAGGTAAGCAAGGATGATATGAGCCAAGTTATTAAATACATAAGACATCATGCATTGGAAAGTGGCTCCAAAGTTTTTTAGTCCAAGTGACATGATGTGATAGGAGAATATTCCCCATGGTGTCGTATAGGCCATATTATACTGATCGTGTTAATGGATTTGTATTTGGTTATAGCTTGAAAATACATCCATGAAGGACATGAATTTGTTACTAGTGCATGCATCAAGTGCTTGGTCGATAAAAGGAGTAGGGAAGTTGTATCTGGGACAATTTTGGTTAAGATCCTTAAAATTCATGCATACATCTAAGGTTCCTTATTTTTTGTTTACGGGAATGAGATTTGATATCCATGATGTGTAAGTGACGGGATAAATGAATCTCACTTGGTGAAGCTTTTTAATTTCTGTCTTGATAGAAAATTATTTTGAAGGGTGAACGAGCCATTGTTTCCATCGTATAGGAAAAACATTAGCCCATGTGTCGACGTGATGTTTAACAATGGTAGGGTCAATGCCTGGTATATTTGTGTATGGACATGCCAAAATATATCATAACTCTTGGAATAATGATGTGTAAGCAATCACCTCTTGTTGAGAGGAAGAGGCACGAAGTGATATGTTTTATATAACACCAGGAGTGACATAAATATCCACTTTGATAGTGGGGGAAATATTATCCATGTTTCCTTCTTCGAAAGCACCTGGATCGAGAATAGGATTTTTAAACTAATCAACATGATTGGTAGGTATGAAATCCTTGATTTTATTGGCACATTGCTGATCCATATAGGTGGTTATTCTGATGTTCTAGGGTAAGAAGGAAGACTAATGATGTAGATAATTCGAAGGTTCCTCAGGGGTAGTCCTCACTTCCATGATTGTCTCTACAGGATGGAAGAGGTGGTTGAGGTAGTCACTCGGAGTTTTTGGTCTAGGAAACATAGTTACTAGACTATGGGTGTTCAGAGGAAGAATATCATGTATGGGTGGGATGCTATTTAGAAAAAATGAGCCAATAAATTATACCACAATTGGAGAATGTATTAGTGATTCACTAAGAAATTATTTTGATTGTAAGGACAAAGGGTTTTCATCAGTAGAAAGGACCGACAATTATATGTAAAGTATGCTAACACGGTCAATGGTATTGTGTGTTGGTGGTATGATTTATTATTTAGGAAATTTTTGTGAACTTGTCTGGGAAGAAGGAGGTTTGTTAAGTAACCTCATTTTATTGAGGCCAGTGGCCCATTCTGCATGAAAACTAGGATAGTGGAATGAATAGTGTGTTAACAACCCACATTGATCCAACCAATAGTTGGCAGGTTGTCAAGATTTGAAAAAGTTTAGCACTTCTTCTGCTTCGAATACTCTAACTATTTCTACAAGTTTGCCTCGACAGGTCAGCCTCGACATGTTCGCCTTGACAAATCCGCCTCGACATACAACATACCAACATGCCTTGTCTGCGACAGTTGAACTTCTGAACCATTATAACTTCTTTTGTAACTAAGGGTAACAGGTAGTCACCCAAGCATCTCAATGTCCTATATAAGCATGTACACTAAGGTAATATACATAATTATGATTCCTCCATATTTCATGGAGAAGAAGTAACAAATTGGTTTGAATTCTTGCATATTGTTTGTCTGCATACTTCTTGTCAACCTAATCTATTTCCTGCTTTGCTGGTTCTTATTATATGCTTCCGCAATAATAGTACTCGACTCATTCAGTTGACTATTGTCCCCAACATGCACCTAGGCATGACTTGGATCATTAGTATCAGAGCAAGGTCTTGTTCAGAGCTTAAGTTACATAAGCACTTCAATCGAAGTTATTTAACTTATTATTGTTCAAAAACACTCGAAAACTCAACAACACAAGCATACACTTTCTTCGACTTCAAAAAAGATGGCAGAAGAAGCAAACAATAGACATGAAACTAACGAGACGTAACAACTCATAGAAAAAGAATCCCCTCACCAGGGGACCGAAATGTTCACCCAGTTCAACGAGATTCTCATGTGAGTCACTTCGAACTATGGGGAATCCTCGACATGACCTCACTCTGATAAAATCATGCCCTTCAAAGTGCAAATGAATCTATACATACCGAACCTTGAAGGAAATATTGACGTGAAATCCATTGATAATTGGGTACAACAACTATAATCTTACTACGCTATGAATCAAATCTCCGAAGCGGAAAAGATCACCATTGCATCCTTAAAAATGTCAACCTATGTACACTACTGGTGGGAGAATCTATCGAAAAATATGGAAAAAGAAGAGGAACCCATAGACACATGGGTAAAATTTGTTGAATATGTTAGAAATGAGTTCTGCCCACCTAAGTACCTTGAACGATAGTATAAGAAGTGGCAGTAGTTAAGGTAATGGAAAGACTAGTCCGTACAGAGCTACATCAATGAATTTTATCGACTCATGGATAGACTTGGCATCCAAGAAGAAGAGAAATTGCTTGTCCTGAAGTACGTCAGTGGTTTATCCCCGTACATTCAGCTAGAGATGGATTTTCTTACTGTCAGTACACTTGTGGATGCATTTGATTACACCAGCAAGATTGAAGCTAAAAATAAAGGAAAATCATGTTTCACGAACAAGCCAATAGGTCGAACATATAACAAGAAGTAAGCAGCCGACTTCGACAAGTTCAAGAACCCTTCTCAGTTGACTCCGCCAAAGACCGATCATCAAAAGAAGAACTTTCAAAAATACAAGAGGGATCACAACAAACAAGATCCTACTGGGAAATGGTGTGATTATTAAATTTCAGTATGACATGATACGTCATAATGCAAAGATCGAAAGACATTTTGGGAAAATTGTCGACATCCGACTTGTCTAACATAACCCTCGTAGAATCTGATCCATATGCATCAAACCTATTGGATATGACCTCGATCACTTCGACATCCTTGACTATCATCGATGAGGAGGAATGAAGGCGCCTGTTCCATACATCAATATGGGTTCAGGAAAATACATTACATATGATTGTGGATAATGGTAGCCAAAAGAACTTCGTTTCTGAATATCTTGTGAAGAAAATAGGTCTTGTCACCACCCCACATCCTTAGCCTTACAATATTGGTTGGATGAAGGATGGGAATGAACTAAGGATCACACACCAATGAAGACTCACCTACTTCATTAAAACTTTTGAAGATGAAGTACTTTGTGATGTGGCACCGCTTTCTGTAGCCGACGCCCTGTTCGGGAAAGCTTACCTATGGGATCGACACGATACATATGAGTCACGACCTCAAAAGGTGATTTTCAAAATACATAATCAATGGTATGGCATATCAGAGCGATAACCCACTGTAGCTAGGGTTTTCACCCTAGCTTGTGCTGATGAGCACCTACTAAGGAATCTGGAATCCTTAGTAGCAGTTCGATTAAACAAAAAAAAATAAACTGGAA
>LPNX011226449.1:84291-108529 GCA_001517045.1 Pseudotsuga menziesii | reverse complement strand
AGATCTGCAGATAGTCTTTCGAGGTTTTTCCTATGGCATGTAATTCGGTCCCTGGGATATCTGGCAGATGCTCTTTCGAGGTTTTGTCCTATGGCATGTAATTCGGTCCCTAGGAGATCCGATAGGTTGGGCTGTGTACCCGTAATCAGTCCTGGGATGCTCTTACGAGGTTTTGCCATGACCACATGTAATTTGGAGCCGTGGGAGATCCTATAGGTAGAGTTGTGTGCTTGTAACATCCTGGGATGCTCTTACGAGGTTTTGTGGTGAGGTCACATGTAATTCGGAGCCCTGGGAGATCCTATAGGTAGAGCCGTGTGCTCGTAACAGCCTGGGATGCTCTTTCGAGGTTTTGTGACGCACGTAATAAGTCCTGAGGATTCCACAGTATGGCCGATGATGATGAAGACCTGCAGGTGGTGGGCCTACATCCAGCATGAAATAGGGCTGGCTCTGTAGAACTTCCTATGACGAGATAGTACACACTTGATGATGACCAGTAGAGATCCAGATCGAGCTATGATCCAGATCCAGTTATGATGACTCCGAGAGATCCAAATCGAGTGATGATCTAGATCCAGCAGTGATGATCCAGATCGAGAGATGATCCAGATCCTGTCCAGAGAGATGATCCAGATCGAGAGATGATCCAGATCTAGATGACTTGAAGATGAAGATGACTTGAAGATGAAGATGACTCAGATGATCCTGCTGATACAGAGAAGAAGACCAGTGCTGAAAATTGTGTCGAAAGAATACCTTCCTAGTTAAGAGGGAGTGTTGATGTATATGTAACTTCGGAATGTATTCTTCTATGTATCTTCTTATGTATTGTAACCCGATGTTTATTCTGGGATGTTTCTATTATGTATTTGAGTCATGTGGTCATACCCCGATGTTCCGATCGGGAGGATTAATAATGTAATCAAGTCATGTCAAGTCATTAGGTAAGTCCCCACAGTTTTGGGGCACTTGAGTTATTATACACTAATTAAGGTGTAGGCTCGAGTAGTAATTATTAGGTTGAGTGCACTTCAAGTCAATGGAAGAATATAAATAGAGAGTGAGAGTCTCTCTATTTATCACTTGTGAATTACATCACTTGCTCTCTCAAGTGTGGCGCACCTTTGGAGAAGGAAATACTTTGGCTTGACAGAAGACAGAAGGCTGCTGTTGTGTTGGGAGGTCATCTTACTATTTTGGGATCACATCTTGTGGTGATACTATCTTAGAGGAAGTTGAGGGGTTTTCTCCATTTATGGTTTCCCCTCCTAAAATGTTTGTGTCTCTTGTCTCTTGTGATGTGCTTATGTGATTGCTGTGCTTGTTATTCTCTCAGTGAAAAGATCTTATCATAATGCTAGCTTAAATGATGAAAAACTAACAGGCATAGGCATGTACTTAATAATGATTTCTATATGGGTGTAGGCTTAGTATTGATATAGTATGTGCCTCTGAATTGATAAAGATTATGTGTTGAGGTGATGTGGCTATGAACTAAGAAAATGATGTAAAGGTGGATGAATGCATTCATGATGATAGATTGTTTTGATAAATGTATACTAGAATGCTTATGATATTTATTGATCTACTCATCATGATTTGATCACTAACATGATTGTATTTCTATGTTGAACAGAGAATGATCAATGATGACTAGATGGTAATGCTATCAAAGAAAGACAACTAAACCTCGATGGATGGGCTGATATAGATGGAATGTTAAGAAGTGTACATCTTAACAGAAAACTTTAGATTTGAAATTTTTCTAAAAGTTAAAGATATTAAATTGGTCTAAAATGGTTAAGGATATGGAAGTGGTCTAAAAAGATAAGAAAATGAATCTATAATGATCACAAACATATAGAGTGGAAGGGAAGTTGGTCCATTGACATCTGCTTGTAGATGATCAAAACCTAGTCTAGTCATGGTTGGAAAATCTCCACGTCCATAGAGAGTGAGCCTTTAGGTGCTTTGTACCTATTGGTAGGAATACTACCCTAGTAATAGCAACAACAATATTGTCTATATACAGTGATGATAATGGGAGTGCCATTGTTAGATATATCAACTAGGGAACTGTATGATTATCGATAACAACATTGTCTATTTAGATTGAGGATACTAAGATTACCAATATTAGCTATATAGGCTGGAGTATTGGCTAGTTTTTTGGCAGTGGTGTTTCCTGGATCAAACCATGGACATTGGTAGGGTTGATTTCGCTATGCTTGAACCTGAAGCTGGAATGCAGATTTGCAAAGTTAAAAATGAATATTGAAATATAAGACAAATAATAATAATTAATAAACCTATTCCTACTAACACAAGCCATAGGGGAAGGGAAGTGTCTGGTTTAACAAAAAAATTATTGACAACAATAATAACAAACAATAATAATGATGATGAAATGATTGATGATAAGAAGAATTTTGGTAATCTTGTAAGATAAGGACTTTCTGAGAAAATAATGGGGGCTGTCCTAGATTGTGAAGTGCCTTAGCTTAATGATGATTGAGGTTTGGGTGATGTGTACCCAACATGGATGATGAGGTGAGTGGTACACCCAAGACGGGGTGCCATAATCATGATTGGTATGGCATGCATACCTAGTGTACAACACATGTGCAAATACTTCCAGGAAGGAAGTTGAAGACTCTCCACAGATGGAAGAGGGAAGGCTCCCGAAATGGTAAACTGTTCAGGTGTGTGATCTGTTTTGTTTTGTACTTGATTACATAATTGATAAAGGTACATTTGAAATTTGAAATTATGTGAATGTATGATGATGTGAGTACTCCTATATGCTTTATTGGATAAAATGTGTTGATATAAACTTATGTTTCATGATTATTGTCCATGATAAGTAGGAATGATTTAGGTTTCATGTCCAAAGTATGCATGTGTGAAATGCATAACATGGTAATATTTCATTTGTAAATTGGAAATGACATGAATGTTTGATCATGTGAGTACTCCTATATGCTTTATTGGGTTATATGTGAAAATGTGAACTTGTGTTTCATGACTATTGTCCGTGACAAGTAGGGATGCTCTAGTCTACATGTCCAAAATATGCATGTGTGACATGCATGGTATGGTAAACTTTCATTTGTAAAATGAAAATGACATGCATAGTTGATGATTTGAGTACTCTCATGTATATGCTTGAACTATATGTTGTAGGCGTGGACTAATGTTTCATGATGGAAAGCAGTAATGTTTTGGGATGTTGTCCAAAAGATGCATGAGTGACATGCATAGGGCGATAAATAATAGGCTTGGGAAATGAAAAGATCGCTTAGATATTGAGAATAATGAAATTGTTGACAAGGTGATGTGTAATCATCCATAGAATCCTAATTGAATATTTGTATGTTTACATGGATATATTGATGTTTAAGATGCAAATTGTGAATTATTTGTTTTCAAGTTGTGAATAATGTAGGAACATGTATGAATACTTTCAAGAAGTATTGTTATAAACCATCACTAGTATGGTGATGGAGACAAAATGGATGAGCTATGGTGATGGAGACAAGGCGGGACAATAGTCATGGAGATAAGTAACTTGGTATTAGTACTTATCCTTCCTTCTTAGGTTGATCGAGATTATTATATGCATATATGTGTTCCTTATGTTGTTTGTTGAGAACAACATGTAACGATAAACAGTGGAATCTTGAAGAATTTGTGAAAGTATAGCAGATATGATCGAGAAAAAAATAGAAGAATTTGTTGATGAGTTCATGTAGATGAAAAAGTTGAATCCAAGTCTTGAAAATTGACAACACCAGGGATGGTGTTACTTCAAGGAGGGGAGGATGTAATACCCATTGTCCCTAGTTTGTGTTGTGGCTAAGTGTAAAAGGGTGTCTATGTAAAGGTTTGTGGTGAGGAGATAAAGGCCAAGGCCCCACCATTGAACATTGTAACATTGTTAGTATTTTCATGAGATGTTAAGACAAAGTGTTAATGATAACATGGTGACATTGAAAAGGTGCATGATAGAAATGAAAAACAAACACAAGGGCTAGATGTACAATACCATGTTAATGAAGGGGGTACAGTGTCAACTAGGAAAGGGAAAAATGCTAGTGAATCCTTGTGAGACTTGGGGTATATTCTAACCCTGTTCGACATGTACTCGCTAGTCAAACTAGTGAGTTGACACTAGTATTATTACTAATATTGTGTTGTATCTTGCCAGTAATATGTTGAGGGAGAACTTACAGTTCATATTTATGCTTGGGCATGGTGAGATATTACACTAACTAGACTATGACCTGTAGCGTCAGCTTATTACTATATTGATTATATGAGTATAGTGTTAGCCTGTGATTTCTAGTATTAATACTAGTAGCTATTATTGAAGACCTAGTAATTGTATTATAGGTGAATTTAATTAGTGCTTGAAGTGCACATGCACCCTATAGTAGAATGTATTTGTTATTAATCCATGTGGCCTCTTTAATAAAGAAAAGTTATTGTCTTATCCTAAAGATAAGCAAGTGCTAGGTTTACTAAGTGACAATCAATTAAGTGTCATTATTTATTTAATGGCATGCATGCTATTAATTTCTAGAAAGGAAAATAGCATGTGTTATGAGCATTATCTAAATACTCCTTAAATGACAAATCATTATTATTTATTTATTTATTAAGTGGCATTAAATCCTTTGTTCCACTTGGTGGTTACAAGGGTGAATAACGCCCTTGTCTATTTTTAGATAATGCGACACTTGTTTTCACCCTCCTTTTTATTCCATGCATGCAATATGTTTAGTTTTATTTATAAATATTGCTTGTTGATTGTTGGTGCATGCATGTGCATGTGAAGCCAAGTGGTGCCACTCTTATCCTTACCTTTCTAGTTAATTGTTAGTGGAGTTACCACTTGAGAGGAAAGGGTGACCATGTGCCATTCTTGTAGTTTTATTAGTTATTATAATTTTTTGTGTAAGCATTCCATTGGTGGATGGATTAAGCGCTTGTTTTTAATTAATACTGTTATTTTATCAAAATTGTTTGAAATGGATATTTAAAGTGAAGGGATCTACCATGTGTTTGAATGTTCTTGTGTTGTGTTTGCTTCCCATTTTCCCTTGTTTTTATGTTAAGGGGAGAAGGCTCTTATAGCTTTTAGCACCTTGCCCAATGAATTGTATTGAGGGCATGTGGTTAGTTGTTGAATAATAATTGTTGTTATTACATTCATGTTTTTGAAAAAACATTGGGGAAAGGGCCTAACTTCCATCTCATTGTATCTTTCATATATATTTATTACTAATGCCTGGAAATTGGATTGGGGATGCATATGGTTAAGTAAGATGTTCTTACATAGTATATGCATGTACTCTCTATATGCCTTATGATTATGTGAATAATGCTTGTATGGATTGATATCCTATTCCTCAATATATAATAATGCATGATAGTTTTCCTTATTGTATAATGAAGTGATGTACAAATAAATGGACCCATGTGGCTCAACATGGCTTGATTAGCAATATAGTCATGTGTATTATATTTGGTGAGGCTTATCCTCCATGATAGTAAAGCATATGTCTTTATGATGGTTAAATGTTAACGCAAACACTAGTATCCTAGTTGTAACTAATCATCACTAGAGGTTACTAATGCTTATGCATAATGTGTATCTGAGCTGGTGGAAATGTTGTGATGGAGAATTAAAGACAAAAAAAACATACTCTTTTTTCCAAAAGGTTAAATGGGTACATGAAATTTCTAAAAACTCCATTCATTAAACACATGAATATTGTTGGTGCATTTGTCAATCCAAAATTTACCACTGTAAACTCATAATGTCCATACCTTATTCTCAATGTTGTCTCGTCGATATCCTCATTCTTAATTCTAATTTGGTGGTATCCCTACCTCAAATATATCTTTGAAAACACTTGGCTTCTCTTAATTGATCAAACAAGTCATCAATCCTTGGAAAGGGGTACTTGTTTTTAATTGTTTCTTTGTTCAATTGTCTATATTCTATGCGGAGTCTTAGAGTTCCATCCTTCTTCTTTACGAATAACACCATATCTCCCCAAAGTGAAACACTAGGGCTTATGTATCCTTTCTTCAGTATCTCTTCTAACTGCATATGGAATTATTTTAACTATGGGTTAATCATTTACTAGGATGATTTAGATTAAAGTATTGTTCCCAAAACCAAATCGATAGAGAGATCAATGTCTCTCTTAGGAGGAATTCTTGGCGGTTCTTGAAATATATCCACAAACTCTTATAGCACTGGATAGTCTTCCAATTATAGCAATTTTCCTTCCTTTGGATACTCCACATGAGCTGCATACAATTTACATCCTTTCCTAAGACACTTCTTCAGTTACAGAGCTATGATTTTCCTCAGAGATATGGTTCTAGGTATACTTTTAACTGTCACTCAGTTTCCCTCTTCATCCAAACAAGTATTTGTTTTGTTATGACAATCAATTATGGCATGGTGTGCATCCAACTAATCCATTCCAATAAATACTTCATATGATCCCAAAGGTATGATGTTGAAGTTTGCAAAGGCTTTTATTCCATTCATTTCTAAAGGAAACTCTCTTATAGATTCTGTGATTTTTCTCTTGGTTTCGGTAGCAAACTATATTAGGCTTGTTGTCCCAATATTTTTTTTCTTCAAATAACATTTCTCAACTAGGTTAGGTGAAATTTAACTATTGATATATCCTGAATCAATCAAAATAGCTATGGTTTTATAAGCACTATTACTGGTTACCTAAATCATTCAGGACTAGTGATAATCTTTCATTCCATCCAAGGCTGCATATATTCTTTGAACACTTCCATCAACATCTCCAAGCATTGATTCCTCTTGAATGTTGTGAGCGTTACTTTTCTTACATATCCAACATTCAATAAGGGGGATTTATCTAAATGTTTTTCTTTTGGTTGTCCTCGTTGATAAGAATTATTGTTTCCAAGTGTTGAAGGCTAGAATCCTTTCTTTCTCTACTCTTCCTTGTTCTTGTTCATGTTCTTGCAGTTCTTTTGACATGGAGCCTTGTTATTTTTATGGTCATATGAATGTTTTTCCTTCTAGAGGCCTTCCTTAATATTCTTTGGTCTATCATATTGGATTTTATCTCTATAAGATTATGGTATACTAATTAGGAACCTTTGAATCTTTGAATTTTCATCTTTGATGAAATAAACATACTTCAAAAGTTCTAGGAACTTTTTCTCATAAGATTCCATAGTCATGCTTCCCAACTTGAGCTCAAATAAGTCCTCCATCTTCTTGTCATAGTAGTGTTTAGAGAGATATTCTTTCTGTAAGAAATTCTTAATATTTCTCCAAAATATTATATATCCATCGATATCTTTCAACTTAACTAGATAATCCCACCAAATATGATTTACCTTGCATATGATAAATGACTACTCTTGCTTCCATATTAGGTGTATATTGATGCAACTGGAAAAAATTCCTAAGTCCTAACAACCAAGATTCGACATCTTCTCCTTGATTTACTTCTCCAACAAATTTTGGGGGCTTGATTCTTCTTAGTTATCCTATTAGTTCGTCTTGGGTGAACCTCCTCTTCTTATATCTCACTGGGGATATTTTAGGAATACTCTATGAGGTACTTAATGAATACACCTTCTTCTTCAATATGTGATGAGGTTTCCTTGAATATGATATAGAACTCACAAAATCTCTTTTGAGTCTCTTTCCAATTGTTCTTTATATGGTATTCAATGAATTTAGATCATTCATGATTTGTTCCTGAATGTGGATGATCCTTTCATTATCCTCCCTACACTTCCTTAATGATTCTTCCAAACTTAAGGGTTCACTGCTACTCTTATGTCTACTTGACCTTGTTTATCTTCTTCCAACCAACTCCTTTCCTATGATATAGGAAATTTGTCCTTATTCGAAATCCATCTTCGGTCTTAGATTTCCTACTGCTGAACTTGTACTTACTAGGTCTCTAGTCTTCATTCATTTGATTAAAATCTATGTTCAATAGGCACACTACTTGTTCAATCATTCATTGGAAAATGCAATGTGTTCATTACCAATTATTTTTAGCTGACTACACACCGACATAAGTTGATTGTCATTCAAACTATTTTTTTAGCTACAAAGAAATAAGACAACTCTTCTATTCAAAATCCACCTAACTAGACAATGGTGTCTCTAGGACAAAAGGGGAGCTAGAAATACTTTCAAGATTTCTCCTTACTAGCCGAAGTTCAAGTCTATAGCTGTCCGAGGATAATATTTTAATTAAATAGTTCACAACATTAAGGCGTGTATATATTTAATTTAAGGCTTATTCAATTAATGGTATCTCTAATACATATTCACATAATGATTTGTAACTCTACAGAAGGCCCAACAGCCATAGTGTTGAAACCTTCAGCTTTGATACCACTTTGTAATGTCTTCAACCCAACTGAGCCCAGGCACACTAGGAAACCTAGGGAATAGGGCTAAGAGTAATATAACCCGACGTATTAAGGTAATCTAAGGTTATTCCAACAATCCATACAACCAATAAATTAAAAACTTTTATCCCTTTTAAATGAAAAGCATGAAACTCAAGCCTAACATTCCCTAGCGTGCATATTATTGAATACAATTATGTTGAAATTGTAAACATTACTTGTAAATTAGTAAGGCACAATAATTGGTATCTCTATTAACCATACAATGATTAAAAACATTCAATTAGCCCATGTACTTGATAGTAGTTGTTGGATTGTAATATGATAGTAAATATTCAATATATCTATACGTTGATAATAGTTTTATTATGTTTATGTTGATTGGTGTGGTTTACTATCAAGTAAGAATAGTATCAAGGACTCACCCACAAAATACCATCTACAATCCACACAACCATGGAAAAAATGGATACACAGGTTGTCATCTACAACCTTCAATATCAGATCCTATGGTTGTCCCCTATAGTCATATTTTACTAGTAAAATCAGACTTTGTGGTTTCCCTCCCTCCAACCACCAATCACTAATACAAATCAGATTTACGGTTGTTAACTACAACCATCCAACACTAATACCACATATTTCTATGGTTGTTATTTACAACCATCTAAATGCACAATACATCGAATCTCATGGTTTCCAACAACAACCATTTGAATCATAAGAAAGAATATAAAGGATGGATGCCACCTACAACCATCTGACTCATAATAAATAAGAGAAAGGATGGTTTCTACCTACATCCATTTGAATCATGAGAAATATGAGAAAGGATATAAGAGTATTTTTATAGAAATCCATATTTATAATGTATGAAGGCCATACATCCTGCATACAATTCCTGGCATACAATCTATGAGCATAAGCATGCTACAAATAATCATCCAGGGGTACATATACATAATAAAATATCTTGAATAAACATATGAGAAAACACTTATCTTCAAAGAATGGAAACTATCTCCATCATGAAAACTTTCCACCTATTCATATACACAGTCAAGTCGAATCTCACTTGAAAAGGTCATCCCTGAGTTGAGGGCACAGATCCACTAGCAAAATCACACTCATTTTAGAAATTCTTGAAACTCCTATCCTGAGAAACCACAATACTTCCCACTACTAATTTCATTTCCATCTCCACTACCTATGGGATGTGAGTCCCTTCACCTAACTCACTTCTCAGGATATCACCATCCCATTTCCTGGCTTCATGTGTGAGAACCTATACTATTAGAGTGAACTCAAGGTAGCAAGGGAATATTACAAGTAGACTGAATCTATGATAGGAACCCACAACAAAATCTAAGTCACAATACGGTCTCAATACTATCAACACTCACATCACAATGGGATAACACAAGTCAAGGGATTCAAAGGTCAAGATTAGCTTCAACACAGAGATAACATATGAATTTATAACACAAGGAGTCCAAATCTAACCCAAGGGGATAAAGTATAATTAGAGTGAGGTAAGGTTAGGCTTAATCATGGAGACTTAACTTGAACTAGTGGAGTGGTGGCTTAGTTTGGATATTCTCTTCCCAAATTACCACCATGAGGAGGAGTTATCACAAACCAAGGAGTGGAGGCCAAGAATATCTCAAGGAGGGAACACTAGTCATGAGGGGTGGAAGAGCGGGTCCAACAGGATCATCAATGACCTATAAACACAAAATAGGGAACTCTAGCTAGATTTGGAGAGCAAGGGCGTACTTTTGTAGTTGGAGGCAAAAATCAAGGAGGTGGAAGCTAAAATCTAGTTTACAACTCCTAGAATCTAGGGAGAGGGTAACTTAGGGCAAGTGGGGCCCACAAAAAAGTATCTCTCATCCAAGGAGGGAACATTAGGTAAAGGGGGCACTAAGGCATGAATAAGGTGCAATAGTAACTCCATAGTCCAAAATAATAAGATATAGGGCCCTTTGTACAATGTTTGGGTGCCCAACAACTCTAAAAGTTTCCAAGGTGAAAATATGAACTAGGATGAACTAAAAACAAGTTTTAAAGTGACAGGAATGTCCCCATTCCCCCTCACACCATGTATTTCATGGATTCCCATACTCTTTTAGTAGTCTCTGTTGAGCTAGTTGTTTATTTAATTTAACAACAACAACAATATCAATAATGCCAAATTCCATATTCATATTAACAAACAAATACTCATAAGTCTGGGGGTTAACAAATAGGGTATTACATCATTACAATTAAATTTTTAATCCTAATTTATACTGAGACATAGATCTGACATATATATGTATGTGACTATGATGTCTTTTAACATGGATCCATTGTGTATCATTGTCTTGGCCATGATCCTACATTTTATATACACTCCATGGATCCATTGTGAAATATTTTTGCATATTTTCTATGTCATGGATTTGTAGTGTACTTGATTTGGAATCCATGTTTCATCACATATAAGCATGGTTGGTATGCTCGCCTCACTGAAGAAAATTTATGGCACCTTTATCTCTGTTGCAGGTACCTCTTTGAGCCAATAATCGATAACCTCCACCTTAATACCACTTGAATTCCCTCCATTGGAATTATAATTTATTTCAACCATCAGTTTCCTTTTTCACCTCACACATTATGGGGAATTCGTTATAGTGCAAATTGGCAATTCCACATTTTTAACGATAATTTCCTAGGACAACACCTAAGCATCCAAGAGTGATCATTAACATGAACCTATTATCATGGAAGATTAAATAATTTGGTCCTTATGATGATCTAAAACCTCAAGAAGATAATCCAACACTTTCCTAATTGAAATCACTAAGTTGCAAGCCAAAAAGAGGCCCCACACACTTTCCCTTCTTGCAAGTTGAGTGGCCATGCAAATTTCTCTTGAGTAGGCTACGTGGGCCATAAAAAGTGCAAAAAAAATATAAAAATCATGAAAATTCCGTATATGAATCAATTTCAAGATTGTTGGTCTCATTCGCAACTCCAAAAACTACTTGGTAACCATTCTAACTATCCCAAACACTCATTAGAAATGAATATGGTGGACCAAGGAAGGGATCAAACACATGTTAATGCTATGCTAGATAAATTCTTATACTATTCTGGATCCCATTTGTCTCATTTCTACTCAGTGGCCTCTATCCTTGAGCATTCTTGAATGATTTTTTGATGTCATATTCCCTATATGAATTCTCTCATATATATCCTTGGAAGATAAAGTGTTTGGAAGGTGGAGTGCAAGTGGTTCTAGTGCAAAGGGACCCAGTCAAAGGTTTTTAAAGTTTCCAAAATGGTACAAAGGTAAATTGTGTATCATTTATTGATTTCTTTTAATATAAATTTGTTGTCTTTGCTTCCCCTAAAATCATGTTTGAATCTTTAATTGCTTAGTCTTTATTGGTTGAAGAACACTAGTCCTTTGAAGAGCTTAATAAATACTAGTTGTGATTATATCAATGTTTTTTATTTGATTTATATCCTTATTGAACCCATAAGGATTATAAGGAAAGTTATTTGTTTATGTTTTAGGTATGAAGTTGTTGGAGTGAAGTATATCAAGGCTCAAGTTCAAGAGTAACAAAATCTCAAGCTTTGGAAATAGGTTCCTTTCTCCCATATTTTTCCAATGTTTGCTTGTTTGCTTGCTTGTTTTGGTTAATGCAACATATTAAGTGTGGCTAAGATGTCTATTTAAAAAAATTCTAGATCATATTTCTCCATTTCTAGTATGTTTATGGTAATCCTTAGCCATCAGGAAACTTTTTACCACAACAATTATTAATAGTTTTAAATACTACATTTTGCAAATTTTCTAGATGATTTCATCTAAAGAAAAAAGTTCTTGCATTGAGATTTAATAAATGTTTAGTAGTGATTTGTAGCCATACAAAGAAAAAATTCTACTGTTAGTTTCGAGTATACTCGAAGTACTTATTCTAACCCTATAAGTATAATGTAATTATGCTCACCCAAAAATTGAAAATAAGCACCTATACACTTTAAAAATGTACTAAAACAAATAAGAATGTACAATGCTAATAATTTGTTTCTTGATCATAATATTTTGTTGGAACTTAGTGAAAAAAGTATTAACAATACTTATACTATTAGTAGTGATTATAATTGGAATTGGGCATGACTACCATAGTTAGTTTCTCAAGCATTGTCACATGGATTTTTGTACAATAATAGTCTGCATTATATAATTATCCTTATTAATTAGGGCATGAATTCATAGTAAATGTAATCAAGATAACCTTGTCATTATGAATTTAATATGTGTAGGCATCTAAATGAAGTCAAGCATCACATCATGATGATATTGAACCTGGATGTAAGGAAGCAACCAACTATGTAGGTTATTAACTTATACATCATTTTTCTCACAATAAATAAATGCTTTATATTTCGTTTTTATCATGTCTACACTTACACATTAATTACTAATATTTTGTTATAAATTATGCAACTTAATACATCTCAAAGAGCATGTTATCAAAATCATCATGCTCAATTTGGAACACATTTTAAAAATATTCCACTTGATGCATGTGGGAGACCTTTATATGGAACACATTTCCCATAACTATCCACATATATGGTGTTGTATAAGATGGGACACCCTAGAAATTATTAACATGCTCATAAAAAATTGGATTGTATGTAGTTGTTCACAATGGAAAAGAATGAGGAAAATATCTTGTTGAGAATTACGAAAGAATTATGATCAAGGTAACCTTGTAGATGTTTATGTGTATATGACTCCTACAATTTTTCCTAACCATATAGGTGAAGTTGAGCTTACAAGGAAAAAATCTAAATTTAGGAATTTTCTTGAGCCTTCAAATGTGTCTACTACAACCCTCACATCCATAATCCTACCAACTCGTTATTAAATGATAAGTCTTTAGATGCCCAAGAGACATTTGTTAGACTTGTTAAAACTAAATGATTCATGATGGTGTGTCTAAAAGTGAAGAGTTTGTTAAATAAAAAGAGAAATTGTATTATTTCAAAGTATGATGTAAAGAAAGACTCTTTAGAGCTTCCCTTGCCTCCCTATTTAGAATATGTGTGCAAGAAGTGATTTAGTCCATCTCCCTTTGGTGCATGGCCTCAATTCTAAACCATTTCCTACAATTTGAGAACCTTTTTCCATTTCATGGTAGCAACTATGTAATTAACCCCTCTTGAATCTAAGGTTCAATTATAGGAATTTATACTTTCATTTATGGTTGGTCAACAAGGTAGTCTTGAAGTTATTATAATTATATATTATGGTCCCATTACTCCCATGTTGGATGGTATAGGGTTACATGATATGTGCATGATATAGACATAGCATACTATCATATAGGTTGGTTTTACATGATGATAAACTCAAAGATAAATTTTATATTGATGGGAAACATAAATTTTATATTGATGGGAAACCATAGATAAATGGAAATATTGCAAAATTTCTTAATGTTTCTAGGCAAAGTGTATTTAAGGCAAATTGCATATTTATGCCATGTGAAAATGACGAAGAGGTTTATGTCCAAAACATTTCTAGGAACATATGTTTGTGTTTTTGCTAAGCACATTTTGAATCCTAGGAATTAGTTATTCGTTAATTACAAATTTTATACAAGACAAATGCCACTCACTTATGATGATAGAAACATGGTCTTCCAATTGATGTCACCATGGGAATAAAGAGGAATACATCGCAGCTCATTCATTGTATTAGTGTGACATGTGGTACTACATTTTATTTTAATTAATGAACATATATGTTTCTAGTGTTTATGTGTGTTCATTATTTATGTGAATCATGGAAGGATTACAAAGAACACCATTATATATAACATGACTAATCATAGTTGATGTTTACACTTCATTTTAATTTCTAAGCTTCTATCACTTAATCGGTTGAATGCAAAAATTTAATGTTGTATTTATCAATCCCAAGGGGTTAGCTAAACCAATTGTAGCCAATATAATTGGGAATTTTTCCATTTATTTCCCAATAGGTGCCCAATTTGAATCACTCTAGGTTAGGTGCACTAGTGTACATTAACATGTTTACTAGGGTTTCCTTGCGACGTCTTCCTTGGAACGAAAATAATAGGTATTTATATATGTATTAGATCTTACTATACTATTTTTTAAAATATTTGAAATTTACAAAGAAATGATGATGGCCATGAAGAAAACACTAGTACTAGCTTTAGAAGTGGCACATCGCCGACCTATTATTTCTTCTTTTTCACCACTCCAATGGATCTTTGAAGGAGATAAGAGAGAAATGAAATCTAGAATGAAACCTACAGAGTTTGATCAATGGATTAATCAATTTGATATAAAGATTTCACTTCATGCATAACCTATCAAATAAAGAATAATATATGATAGGAACATTAATAGTGATGGTGATATAGACATTGATTCATTGTTAGCTCAAGAATATACAAGTTTTAGAACAAATGTTAGACAATCATTTTAGAGATGATCAACAATAGAGTGGGGTGCAAAACAAAATTAGTTGTACGAAGACATTGATATTATCTATGGGGATGTAATAAAAAATTCCACAACAACACCCATATTTCAAGAAGGAACGGCGTGATTCCCTAAACTAACAACTTTTCTCATACTTTACATCATGGAAGAAAAAAATTGTTGGTTAAACATTAGATTTTCAACACTGTTGAGGTACTATATATTTGGATTTGATATACTTAATTTTTATCCCCATTGATTGATAATAATTTTATAAACTTATTTATATGAAAAATATTTCTTATTAATTGGAAAACTACTAAGCATGCATACTATGTGGTTTTGGGTCAACAATGCATTAAATGACAAGTTATTTCCAAATAACATTAGTATTCCAAGAACTACAAGCAAAGCACAAATAACAATCAAGGTTCTCGGAAGTGGTCCATGATTCCATTCATACATTCCCTATAGATTTCATTAAAACAAATATAATTATGAAGGAGATAATAAGTGTCTAGAATTCCAAGAATTTCATTTTTACTATAAGTTCATTGAGACAAAATACCAAACAAAGTATTGTGCCACATGCCAATGACTATATGTTACTTTGATTGTTCAAATGTAAATAATTTTACCATATAACGAAATGGCATGCATTTATTAAAAGTAGTGATGGAGTATTGAGAATCCCATCTTATGCAATGGAAATGAAATACATAGAATATAGTTGACCAAAAAAAATTGTCATTGAGAAGTGGAGCATAAGATTTGGTCTTGTAATGGATTGGGTTAGTCCTTACTCACATATATATATTATTTGGACCCCATGACGCATGGTTTTAATCGACTGCAATATTCCACCTTGGATGTTATTTAAGAAAGAACAACTAATGCTAATTTATTGATTCCTTGAAAGTATCAAGTGAAGAAAATGGATACATATTTGGCACCTCTTGTTGATGTATTTGTAACTTCATAATGTATTCAATTGTATATATTATATTGTATTTCATTGTACCCCAATGTTCCTATCGGGAGAATCATTAATATAATAAAGTCATGTAAAGTCATTGAGGTTAAACCTCCGTTGTAAGTCGGGGCAATAATCCCCACAATTGGGTTGAGGTTAACCCTTCATTCTAATTTAGGGAAATAGTCCCCATAGTTTCGGGGTACTAGAGTTATTAGAATCTCCTAAAGAAGTCGGCCCTAGTAAGTAATTGTCAAGTCGAAAACTAGTATAAATAGAGAGTAAGACTCTCTATTTGAAACACACACTCACTCAACTGTGGCACATGAGTGAGAGAGGAAGAGCTGCACTAGTGAGAGAGACATCAACTGTCAGAGATCATCTTTGTGTTTTTGGGTTTTAATTTTGCTACTAGTGCTTATTCTATCTCTGAGGAAGTTGCAGGGTTTTCTCCTTTATGGTTTCCCTGAGGAAAATTCTTTGTGTCTCTTGTCTCTTGTGATTATTGTTGTGCATGTTATTCTCTCAGATAAGATCCTAGATCATATTGATTAAATGATAAAAATATAGCATGGTATCAGAACTAACCTGAGAAGAAGAAACTGTGCAGCTACAGAAGATAGGGCTTCTTACTTTTGAGTCTCTCTCCGTAGATCATCAGCAAAAGGAGGCTAGTCTAACTCTACATTGAAGGGTGAATCTTTTTGTCGAAGTAGAATTTGATTCTGGCCATTTTCAGTTTTTGAACTACCACTTCAGCGACAATTAGGGATTTTCACAGAAGTGGAATTTTTGAGTGAGGATAGCAAAGGATTTATCTCCTCCTCAAAATCAAAATTTAGAGACCAATATCAAAATTTTTGGTTGGGTAAAACTCTGGGAAAGTCAAACCCTAATTTGACCCCGTACCAAAAAACCCTAGAAGTATGAATTTAGTAATCCTGGTACATTAGCTATATATTGATATTGGAGAAGGATTAGAAGCCAAAGTATTTACAGGCCAAAGAAAAATTCATGCTGAACACTGTGTAAAAATTTCAGCCTAAGATTCACTATATTCTGGTAGATATGATTCCTCCAAATCAGGATTCAAGCCTCTCCCAGGATGCATCCCTAAAAAAGACACCTAGGGAGAATTTCTATATCTCAGGATACAAAGGTCCAAATGACATTTAAAAGGGTGTTATATATATGTAATGAACTATAATTTATGTGGTGAAATTTTTAGGCCCTAATGATGAAACAGTGACACGTGGCAGTCTGTACAAGTTCGCTATGATGAAGAGTCCTAAAAGAAGTCACCTTGGGAAAACCATCATAAGTCCCAATTGGTGAAACCAATTCTGCTCAAACCTGTGGTGTTGGAAATAGGACAGACGAGGCTACCACAGTACGAAATTTCAGACATAGGGGAGCAGTACTTTCAGATACCATAGAAACTATATCAAAAATTTATGCAGAAGAAATTGAAGAAAACTAGGGCATCCGATATTTTGCAGTTCTGATCACATTTTTGGGAAAATGAGTATGTTGCTCAGCTATCCTTGAGGAGGCACATATTTCTACCTATTTAGATCTAAAATATTCCAATTTTTGAAAATTAGGGTTTCTCTGACAAACCCTAGATCAGCTAGATCTGGAACCAGGATAGCCACCTAAAGAGATGTTTGATTGCTTGACCAAGCTATTTGAAGGGAAGAACATACATCAGAAGATGACTTTGAGAAACTAGTTGAATAATGTAAAGATCCAGAATGAAAATACCATACATTCATACTTTACAAGGGTCTCTCAAATCAAAGAACAACTTGAAGCAGTGGATGAAGAAGTAGAGAATCCAGAAATTGAGATAACCACCTTGAATGGCCTCCCAAGATCATGGGATTCACTCATTCAAGGAATGTGTGCCAAAAGGAAGTGATTACCTTCAGAAGACTCTAGAAATAGTGCACACAATAAGAAGCTCGACTCATAATAAGAGAAGAGAATATGGGAGCAACTGAAGATCAAGCACTCACAATTCAAAGAAGATCCCTCAAGCGATGAGGAATATGAAGAACTCAACTCTTGAAGAACCTCTTATCCATATTAGAATTTGGATAAGAAATGATGATGTTATGAATGAATAAGATGATGAGGCTGAAAGAAGGAGTCTACCCATGAAAAAAATAAAGATAAGTATTCAATTGTCATTTCATGATATTGTTTTGTTATGCATTTGTTTATATTCAGCTCATGTGTTATGCATGATAGAATGTTTGCATTAATGGCAATATACTACTAATATGCATGTGATGGGTAAGTAGCTCATGGTGCTATACAACTCTTCATTCCTACTTATCTAGAATGAAACCTCTTTACTGACATATTGGATTAGTGCACAATCTCAGTGATGTCATGGTAGAGATGGAAGGCATCTAGAAAGTTTTCGTGAGATATGGGTGAATGTTGTATTGTCTAAAATAGTTGCATGATTATATCTTTATGTGTAAGAATTTTGCATTATGAAATGTTTCTAACCATACAACTAATGCATTTGACTTGTAGGAAAGATCGCGTACAATTTCCTACAAGAAGACAAGGATGAGACTTGTTCTGAAGAACAAGTGACGAGAGTTCAAGAAATAATACAAGATGAAGAATAATATGACAATACTTTCAAAGAAAGAAAGAGGTCTCAGACATAGTGCAGTTATGTGACATTGTTGAGCAACATCATTGATGCAGAACCTTCCAACTATGAAGAAATAACCAAGAAGAAAGGGAAGGAGTGCACCAGTTCAAGAAGAATGATGTCTAGGATGCAGTATCAAGACCTGAATGGAAGTCCGTAGTGTCTTACATATGGATCTACAAGATCTAGCATGCAGTAGATAGAAAAATCATGGGATACAAGGCAAGATTCGTAGCACGAGGCTTCTCACGAAAAGAAGGCATAAACTATGAAGAGGCATTTGCAACCACTAGAAGTTAAGACACATGACATGCAGACTCATGTGTGCAAATTAAATAAGGCCTTGTATGAGCTTAGAAGGCACCCATGGGATAACACATACACAAGGAGCTTGAATATCACCTAGAGTGATGAAGATCTTAACCTTTGCAACAAGGTTGAAGATGAAAGCCTATAGAGGATGACAAGCTCACAGATGGGTGTGAGAAGAACTTTTGAAAAGGATCAAGATAGAGGATCTTGGTATCCAATGACCCTATATGGATACATAGAATATTAGTAGCAGAGGAAGCTACTTGTCACTCCATTATAGAATGTTTCAATACATAGAGTGCAAAAGGCAGAGGGAGAATGATGGTCCACTTTAGAGGGAGTGACTGCAGAATATCCTGAGGTTCGGCATGGTACGACAACATGGACAGCTTACTGATGGCTCTAGGAATTACTGAGAGTAAAGAAAATTACAACATTTACTTCAAGGTTGAAGGCGGAAGACCAGTGATGCTCTTGTTATATGTCAATGACTTTTCCCTGACAGAAAAAGGGGAACTCATTAAAGTTGCAAGAAGGAGACTTGCTTCTGAGTTCGAGATGAAGGACTTGGGTATGGTGCATTAATTTCTAGACATGGAGGTGTGGCAGAGTGCGAATGGAATCTCCCTTGGACAAGGGAAGTATGCATTGGAGATCCTGAATAGATTCAGGATGATGGACTACAAGGACATGTACACACCTATGGAATTGAACCTGAAGCTATTGAGTGATGCTTCATCAGATACAGTTGATGCCACGATGTATCGTTAGATGTTTTGTTCATTTATGTTCTTGACATGTCCGAGACATTCTCACCTAGTTGGGTATAGTTAACTATGGGCTCAAATATGAAGCGAATCAAAAGATTAACCTAAAGGGTTATGTGGATTTGGATTGGGAAGGTAGTGCCATTGATAGGAAGAGCACTTCAGGGTGTTGATTCAGTATGGGATCAAGAGTGATCTCTTGGTTTAGCAGGAAGCAGTCCTACGTTGCACTGAGTACAACCAAAGCAGAGTATGTCGTAGCTTGTTCAACTAGTTGTGAGGCATTGTGGCTGAGGAAGATACTATCTGATTTGTTTGATCTTTGGTTAAATGCTACTTGTATATATGGTGAAAACTAGAGTTGTGTGAAGTTGTCAGAGAACCCAGTGTTCCATGACAAGTCGAAGCATATCAAGATCAAATATCACTATACCAGGGATATGGTGCAGAGAGGAGAAGTGAAGCTCCAGTATGTTGCGACGGACGAGCAGATAGCTAATGTGTTGACTAAGCCATTGGCCAAAGTGAAGTTTGAATACTTAAAAGAGAAGCTTGGTGTTCATTAGATCGAGGTTCTTTCTAAGGGGAAGTGATGAGTCAGAGATCCCTTCTGACATGGTTGTGGGATGTGTTCCTCCCATGGTCAGATGTAAGTGCAGAGCCCTTCTGACACGGTGGCAGGATGTGTTCTTCCCATGGTCAGATGTAAGTCCAGATCCCTTCTGACATGGTGGTAGGATGTGTTCCTCCCATGGTCAGATGTAAGTGCAGAGCCCTTCTGACATGGTGACAGGATATGTTCCTCCCATGGTTAGATGTATGTGTAGATCCCTTCTGACATGGTGGCAAGATGTGTTCCTCCCATGGTTAGATGTAAGTGCAGAGCCTTTTTGACATGGATGCGAGATGTGTTCCCCCCGTGGTCAGATGTGAGTGCAAAGCCTTTCTGACATGGATGCGGTATGTGTTCCCCCCATGGTAATATGTGAGTACTGAGCCTTTCTGACATGGATGCAGGATGTGTTCCCCCCATGGTCAGATGTGAGTGTTGATATTTTTTGACATGTATGCGAGATGTGTTCCCCCCATGGTCAAATGTGAGTGTTGAGCCTTTCTGACATGGATATGGGATGTGTTCCCCCCATGGTAAGATGTGAGTGCTGAGCCTTTCTGGCATGGATGCGGGATGTGTTCCCCCCATGGTCAGATGTGATTTTTGGGCCTTTCTAACATGGTGGCAGGCTAGGCCTCCCATGGTTAGTTATAAGTACTGGGCAGGACTTTTCGACATGGTGGCAGGCTAGGGCTCCCATGGTCATATATAAGCACCGAAGAAGATGAAGACCTACATGGAGGCTAGGCCTACAACCAGCATGAAAAAGGGTTGGCTCTGCAAAACTTCCTATGACGAGTAGAATTGAGAGATAGCACCATTTTCTCGAGATAGAGGGAGCAATGATGATGATGATGATCCATCCCGATGATGATCTAGTTTGATGATGATCCATTTTTTATGATGATCCAGAGATGAAGACTTGTGCTGATGAACTGTGTCAAGAGAATACCTTCCTAGTTAAGAGGGAGTGTTGATGTATTTGTAGCTTTGGAATGTATTCACTTGTATATCTTATATTGTATTTCATTGTACCTCGATGTTCCTATCGGGAGAATCATTTATATAATAAAGTCATGTAAATTCATTGAGGTTAAACCTCCGTTGTAATTCGAGGAAATAGCCCCCACAATTGAGTTGATGTTAACCCTCCTTTGTAAGTCAGGGCAATAGTCCCCACAGTTTCAGGGTACTAGGGTTATTAGACTCTCCTAGAGAAGTCAACCCTGGTAAGTAATTGTCAAGTCAGAAACTAGTATAAATAGAGAGTGAGACTCTCTATTTGAAACACACACTCACTCAACTGTGGCACATGAGTGAGAGAGGAAGAGCTGGCACAAGTGAGAGAGACATTAGCTGTCGGAGATCATCTTTGTGTTTTTGGGTTTTACTTTTGCTACTGATGCTTATTCTATCTCTGAGGAAGTTGCAAGGTTTTCTCCTTTATGGTTTCCCTGACGAAAATTCTTTGTGTCTCTCGTCTCTTGTGATTATTGATATGCATTTTATTCTCTCAGATAAGATCCCAAATCATATTGATTAAATGATAAAAATCTAACACTTCTACTAGATGAATTACAACTTTATGGAATGAAATTAGAATGTATGATGTGTGCTCTAGTAAGCAGAGTTATTTAAGAAAAGATATATAATGAAAAGTATTAAACTTCTTGTATGTAAGCATTATTAACTTCTAAATCGATACTATTATCCCTTACCTTACTATTGCCTAATTATTTAATAGGAATAATTTTGTATAGTTTTTATGCACAAGGATTAGAACAAAGAGTTATCATGCATGCCCACGTTTTGGAAGCTAATTGCGGATGAGGCATGCAAAATCTTTTACAAAATGGTCTACAAAGGACACAATAAGTTTTTTCCTTTAAATCATCATTTTTTGTCGATCAATAAATAGGGATTTTGCAAATTGCAAGGAGGATCTTTGACGACCTCATGTTTACAAGACACAAACAAATTGGTTAAATTTGTATAATGGATGTTTATCGTTAAGATAAAGTCATGATTGAATGAGTATAATATCTAAATTTTGTGAACTTCCTTATTGAAAGGACTTCAAAATAGTACATTTGTTATATCCAGTGTACATTTTTAAATGTATCTACCTCTTTTTGCAAACATGTTTTTTGAAGAAATGGATAAAAATATATCGAATAGGAATGACTTGAAGGATTTCAACACAAAAAAGTATGCATGGCCAAAGTACATTGAAGAAAACATACTTTGGAAGCAACATGATGGTTTTTGAGAATAAAAATGACATACAATTTGTGAAAAAATGTTAAGTCGACAATAAAGACTCCAATATGATATCATTTTTCTATAAATAAACCCATCACTATGGAAATGCCACTAGTCTCAAGTCCCATTACCATCATAACCTATTGAATTTATGTTATCCTACCTCGTGATTATAAAAACATAATCTAATCTATAGTTGCACAAAACACACAAACACAAACACAAACACACATGAATGCATGTATGACTTAATTATTGCAGACATTCCAACATTTTAATTGATGATCCATTTTTATGTGACGCGTTTATCATATAGCTTTACGAGGTTTCTATATTGGAAACTTTAATAAAGACCTTTTGGTATCCATGGCAAGGTTGTTTGATTTTATAAGGTCACTAATTCTATTACTAGTTAATCCATCATTGCATTTAAACATATGAACATCAACAATAATATTTCTCAATATTAATCATGAACAAATTTTAAAATATTTATTGAATTTTATGAGTATTTATTTAATAATAAGTATTGAAAATGATGGCATTATGTTGTGTTTCATATTAATATGAATATAGTCATATCTCTTCCAGGGATATCATTGTTGATTATATTCCTCGATATGATAATAGGTTGTAGAAATTGTTTTCACCTTGGAGAAGGAACTACCATCCTATTTCATGGATATTCACAAACACATTTTATTGCATTTAATGCATTTTATTGCATTTAATGGATAACATTGAATTAGTTAGTGTTCTAAGTACTAGATGAATGCTTTTCCTAGAAACATACATGAACAATCTAGAAAATAAGCATGACCAAAAGGTTGCTTGTGGGAGGGATATGTTGTTTTAGTCTTTCTATTTAGCAAGTGAGTATATAAAATCACTTTATATTAATGCAACACTTGTATGGAAGTTCAAAGTTAGAGAAGATAAAAATAAAGAAGTATTAGAGATAAATGGAGAAGAAAATAGAAAATCATATATGATTGTACAAATTTCCTACTTATAAACAAATTAATATTGTTAATCATGATCATCGCAATACTTAATCAATGTACTTAGATGGGTACTTCATGACAACATATGATATAATTATTTAATTTGTTCATGTACATATTTAAATGAGATGTAATGAATGGAGAAAATCATGTTATATAATATAGATGCAACAAGATAATTTATGGATATCCTAGGAGAAATAAATAAAAGGACGAGAGGAAGAGACTTAGTTAAAAAAATCATTGAGTGAAAGTGTTACCAAACAAACTATGTGAATGTTAGCCAAATCATTGCAATAATAGGTGGGTAAAAGAATGCATATCATAGAAATGAAATATTGTAGAACTTAAAAGGCATGCAAAGGCATTAATCATAGTTATATGGTGTATCTATAGGAAGTAATACATGTTATTTAGCATTGATCAAATACATAATTTCCTATAATTATATATAATTGCATGCAAGCACAAGGATAATATTCATATTCATGTTGAAATGGTTAAAACAAATATATATATATATATAATCTCGGTGGGTTAAATCAAGTTGTTGAGAGCTATGAGTTGTATGTAGAAGCTCTCGGGGTCAAATCCCCGGGTGGCTATGCATAGATATATAAGGGCCTCACTTGATGTCACCACTAGGTTAGGTTTCTTAATCAGAGTTGGAGG